>OX453241.1:20261404-20688823 GCA_949709985.1 Luffia ferchaultella | reverse complement strand
CCCACGGCCATTCAATCCTGGATTCGGAAGAACATGTATTATGCGTACTAAACTACTGATATAACTATATTAAAAAAAACAGTTGGTATAAACTAACGCTTACGGTGCGAAAATAAATTTAACTTACTAACTCAGCAAAGCATCACGAAACTGTTTCGTAAACAGTAAACTTCGACAAACACTAGTTGTGAAACAGTTCATATAATTAATGGGAAAAAATTACGCGAAATATAAAATACTAACATATAATATATATATATATATATATATATATATATATATATATATATATATATATATATATATATATATATACATACATAATACTTCGCCTACGAAAGCTTCATGTTTCTGCCGGGACCGCCAAAAAGACGTTCCGGTTTACAGGTGAAAATGTAACAAACATATGAACACATTCTTGGGTAGTAGTCTATGTCAATCTTTAGGATGCAGGCTATTTTCCTACTAAGTTTTATCAAAGTCGGTTTGCCCGTTTAGTCGTGAAAGGGTAACAAACATACAAACACATTTCCGCAGTAATGTAGTCCATATCCTTTCTCAAGGTTCACTCTATTTCTGCACCAAAGTTATCATAGCATTTTTATTGCAAGAAACTTATTTAAGTTGATAAATAATGAAAATATATTACGTTTTATCAAATAAATCTATTTATCAAGCGGGTAAATTTGCAAGTGCCGTATACCTAGCATGACCTGAAGTCGTAGCGATACATTTAAAAAATTGCCTTTTCCGACGGCAATGGAAAATGTTAAGTAGGTATGTAATGTTCAGGTAGAAAGGTGAAATGAGAAAAAGTTTTTCCTTCTGACGCTACATCTATTTCGCCGAGGGTAATCACAAAAAATGTAACGGTGCAAGTAACCTTCAAGCTTTGCCTTCATGTTATAACCGAGCAGAAATTACCTGAGCGCTTTTACCAGGGCGTTCAATGTATGATTTTAGAAATAACGATCTGTTACAAATCGAGTTACTATTTAATTTTTTATACTATCTCAAAACTCGTTGAAGATTATTGACCCCTTATCGCCGCCATGAGGAAGCTAGTATATGGACGGTTAAGAAATAATTGAGAAGGAAAATGTGAAATTTTTAATTGCAATGGCAATAATTTAACAATGCAACAAAATAAATTTAACAAATTTTGTAGGTGTGCAGATTAATTAATTGTTTTTTTTTTTTTGTAAAATGGAGTAAGTAAATATTAGAAATAATTCATTTTGTTTTGATACATCAGCTAATACAAACGATTCGAAGTCGAATATGTTCTAAATAGAACATTATATGAGTTCACGCACAAATAATAAACGAGACTCCGCATAGATATTTTTGTTACCATTGAATCACTTCTATCATCGAAGTTTACCTGTCTTTTTTAAATTAAGAATTATATTTTACATGTGCAAGGATTTCAATTTGATAACCAGACAAGTGCGTTAGGATATCAGACAGAGTCGAAAGATATTCTAGATATTCTAGCAGAACCTATATGTTAATGCAGACGGGATTTCTATGTGTATGTCTTTATAACTTGATTTAGCAACAAATGTTCAAAATAGATTAAGTAGTTTGATATAATTTGAGGCTTAGGTTGAAAAGACTTTTCAAATAACTCATCGGTTCCGTTTGTGTTAGTTTTCGTTCTACTTTATATTGTTCCCCGATTTCAGTATTCATCTGCTCTAAATGAATAATGGGCGATTATCTTTTATCCTAAAAGCATCTTGAAGATTTAGCTGTGACAAACGTTTAATATCTTTTTGACAGGTGATGGACATTTCGAGGGAGTTCCAGTGATTAAATTCTGAAGGATGTAAATAAGAAGTAATCAAAGCGGGGAAGCCCGTTCGTTTCTATTTTTAATTTATCTAATTTTCATATCTTACGAAAGCTTCAAGCTTTTTAAGAACTAGGGTGTGTGTGTGTGTTAAAACACATCTTAAATATCTCGCGATAATACCTAATGTCAGGAGAATTTTGTTATCCGACAAAAAGTGTATAAATTATTGTGTACTTGGTCTATGACTCTGTTTTTTTGGTCTGCGAGCGAGATATCTTTCGAATTATAACCAGCAAATTTTTCGTTACATTTGTCCTTAACCTTACATTGCCTCCCGGGCAAGTAGAACTAACTGTGTAATATCTAAAAATTTCATACCTCAATGTGCAAGCGACGTATATGAAAGCAGTATCGCAATTGCGCACGCGTAATTAGAAAACGTACTACGTCTCAGCGCTTTAACAGTGTTGAGTCGTGGAATAAATTTAAACGACTAAAATGTTTAAACATTTTTTTAGAGAGTTTTTAAAATACAATAATTATAAGTAAGTGCATGCAAAGAATCCCTCCTACGTCTAAATATGTAAGTAGGTACATGTAGTATATTTATATCATGAAATTGTGTTTTAATTTTAAAATGGGGATCAAAGAACGGAAGTAACAATTTAGTTGCAACAGAATATATTTACGATATAGTTGGTGAGCTCGTGACCTAAAATTTTCACGATTTTCTATAAAAGAAATTTTTGGCACGTAGTGTATAAGTATACTATATTTGTCTAAAATTTGTAGGTACTGTATAAGTATAAAAATTACGTATACATTATAAGCATTTAACTAATTTTTTATTAATAAAACCATCTGGAAATCATACTTTACATTTCTAGGTACAAATGCCATTTAAAGATTTTCGAAATGGTATATGTTCACGGAAATTTTGGTGTTATTTTATTTTTAGGATATTTAATTTTTTTTCTTTATTTTTACCTGCCCATACTTAGCTGATTAAGCGTAGTCTGTAAATAACGCAAAAAGCATGAATTACCTTAATCGCAACACACATATGATTTTGAAACAATTCCGTGTCTGGGTGAGAAATAACTATATATGCATATAAATATGTATTATATATATATTATACTATAAAATATGTTTCGATATGTATACCAGTTGTCTAGTACCCGTAATACAAGCTCTGCTTAGTTTGGAACTAGATGGCGTTATGTGGGATATACCAGATATTAATATAATATTTTTTTATGATGTAAAGAATAATACATACGCGACTTAGGTGTTGATATGAAGAATGGTTTTTACTGGCAAACGTAATGAAACGTTTTTCAATCCTTCCTTTATCGCAATACGAACCGGGCGTCGTCGTCGCGTCGTCGAGACGTAGAAGCTTTTCTAATTATGCATCGCATATCGCGGCATCAATGTGCTGAATCAATCTCGAAGACTCGCATTCCAAAATCTAATTTTGAATCTCCACAAATTATTCACTTAAAGTTCACGAAAATGTTTTTAATTTGTTTTTATACGTATTTGCAAAAGTTGGCAAATTTACCGATAGTGATCGGGCTGTAGTATCAATGTAATTGATGCATATTGTAAATTTAGGTTGAGGCAAATCCAGTAACACGACTTCCAGTAAGACGTAACTTCAAAACATTGCTTCCGGATATTACAGGCAGCTGCCAATTATACGTACATACATTTCCCTCATACCCTTTAACAATAGGTCATAAATTTTATTTTTACCCTCTCCCGTGGTTGGCGCCTCAGCTTTTATGCTAATCGAAATATACGAAGCGTTTCAATTTTAAAATCGATTTTAAGAATGTTTTTAAACATATAACACGTGTCAACGACTAATTTCATATATGTTCTTATTTTAATATAATTTAAGATTTCAATACAAGCATTTAGATTTGGTTTTTATTCATGAATATTTATTGGTATATTAATATGTTTCTAAACCCCAATTTATTTTCTGCAAACTCGTAAAAGTTCGCTGTAATAAAAGTGCTTTTTTTGTAAACTATGTTTTACGTGATAATGACCGATTGTAATACTAAAACCCTATAAGCACTTGATAATTTTTTTATAGAGTTTGCCATGTACTTAAATCTTATATGCTTCAAAGTTATGTTGTTGCAATGGCAGAATGTCGAGAATTTGTGGGTGCTGTTAAAAAAATATTTTCAACATATTTTAATGTATGTATCGGCTTAAAGTTGCAAGCAGGAAGCATTTGTTATAAATACGTACACCTTGCCCCATAAAACAGTTCTCGAGTTTTCTCAGGCAATACGAATATGATGGTCATGGTATATTTTAGCAGATAGTTTTCACCAAAAAACTAATTTAGTTAGAAATGTACTTGCTTTAACCTATTAACTTGCCATCAATCATTATCAATCAATCAATTATTAGGTCAAAGTCAACTATATTCGTGCACACTAGACAGCTCATCGATAAGTTGATTAAAATTTATACGTGCATAGTCAAACGTATGGAAATTAAGCTCTCGTTTCGCAATAAAAGTTAAACGAATCGTAATCGATCGATCCCGGATCTGGCGGTCGAATACATTTCTTACGATTGAACGGTCGAAATGTCGACAAATGCCTCTAATAAAGAGTTGTTCGCATGACGCCACTAATCGGTTTATGACAGGCAGATTTTTTTCGCCCAACAACGAACTCGATGCAGGTAGGCGACCGCGGTTCAATAATCGATCTTGTTAGTGAGTATTTGTAATAATTTTTTATTTCCCATTGTATTTACGATGATGTACGACTTTATAACGAATTGTTGTTATTTGTTGTCTTTTAGTGCGCTGTCTAAACTTTGCCCGCGTTGTTGTCATGATTTTTTATGTTTACTTCACCCCGCTGCGCTCTACTTACTCACTAATTAGTTTTTTTTACTGCTCTCCTAACCGCGTAAATATACAAATTACAATTTCATCTACTTGAATGTGAAAATTTTATCAAAATTAAACCTAGTTCTTCTTAAGTAATAAACATTTAAACAAAAATACTAAAAGGTTAAAGTACAAATATATATTTAGTGTTTAAGCAGGAAAAACTTATTAGTCAATTACAAATCCAAGAATAAGTTCTAGTGTTCTAGTAGATATACTTCGTTACAGTTTTATACCAACACAGATTTGTTTTCACAAAATACAATACTGTATACAATTTAAGAAACGAATTCGATTTTCCACCGGCAACAATGGTTTTCGCTTTGACGGATTTGAAAATGATATCTACGCCTAATTCATTAAAAAAAAAAAACAGTTATGGCATATTTTATTAAAATACCGTTGGTATTTCATAATTTTATTTTGATATGATAGTTTGTCCGTCCGTCCGTCCGGTCGCACTTTTAGGACTTTTTTTGGAACTTTGTTCCATTAGCTTAGACCTCTAGTTCTGCAAGTACCGTTTCGGAACTGATCAAACAAATGGAGAGAGTGAGGATTTCCTTATTTTCTTATAGACTTTTTTTTTAAACTTGGCAGAGGTTCCCTTTGATTTCTAGTTTTGCAAGTATGATTTTAGAGCTGATTAGATGAAATAGAGTAAATGGTAAAATTGGGGACTTCGTTGTTTTCCAAGGGATTGAAAAGCAAAGAGGTTCCCTTCGAGGTTCCAATTTTTTTGAAACACAGCACAAAGTTTCCCTTTAACGTCTAGTTTTGCAAATACCATTTTGGAGCTAATTGAAGGAATTTGAGCTTAAAGGTCATAAGTATATAATGATAAAACCAGAAAAATTTTACGTTCGATTTGTTATAATTTATAGTAAATTGTTACTATTTCCCTAACAGTTAGGTAGATTTTCCTTGATTCAGGAAAGTAAGCTAAGCACAACATATTCGAGAATAATTATGTCGTACGTTGACGAATTATTATTCTTGTGATTTGTTTGATGAACGACAATAGCCATAATAGCTAACTATTTTAACTTTCGGAATAACCTATTGGCCGAGTTATTACAGACCCTAAATGCGGAGCCAATGGTCGCCGGTTCGATTCCTACCCGGGACAAATATTTGTGTGCGTGAACATGTCTGTTTGTTCCGTGTCTGGGTGTAAAATATCTATATATGTATGTATTATAAAAAGTATTTAAGTATGTATATCAGTTGTCTGGTACCCATATCACAGACTAAATGGCGCTGTTTGGGATGTCCCAGGTATTATTATTTGTAAAGGCATAAAAAAAATTATGTTGTGACGAAATTATAAATGGCCGTACTGATAACTAACAACTAATTTAATCATAATTTAATAAAAAGATATCAATTTTCCAAATAACATTTCAAACAAATAAACTAAATTTGATAAAATTTTTTGTTTACACGAACGCACCTGTATGTACTCGTAGAGTAAATAAAACAAAACGAGAGAATAATCGGCTTGTTTGTATTTAGCGGTAATTTACGTAATTATTTTCAACGTCAGTAAAATAACGAATTGTATCGAGGCAACGAACTGTAAATAACACGCGATGACAGAAGAATTATGTTAAAATATATTCATTTACGGGATTTTCGTGGACAGGCGACACTTAATATCATATGTTCATAGGTGTTGATTTCTAAAAGCGACGGAACCGCTTTCCTTGAATTGCTGTTGTTTTTTAAATGACCGATGTCAGAGAATTCCATATTGGCTTCATTCGGTATAAATAAATAAATAAAATTATAATAATTAAATATTAAGGGTCCTGATAGCCCAAAGCGCAACGAACCTGTCTCAAATTTATAAGACCATAGGGCCATGGTTCGAATCCGGGCGTGTACCAGTTTTTCTGACTTTAGTACATAACTATCACTGACTCCGTGCTTCGGAAAGCACGTTAGGCAGTCGGTCCCGGACGCTGTCAATAGATGGCGGTCGTTACAATCCCCAACCCGCAGTGGAGTAGCGCGGTGGATTTAAGCTCTAAGCCCCCTTCACCCCGGAGGAGGCCTAAGCCCCTGCAGTGGGGTAAAAATGGGCTGATGAAGTGAAGTGAAGTGAAGTCAAGTGAAGTGAAGAAATAAATAAAATTATTCTACGATTCAGAGTACACTCGGGTCGCGTAATACCAGAGTAAATTAATATGACGGCTGCGTTTGATTTCAATAGAGTCATAAATGTCGATTCACAGTATCGAAGTGACATTATGCAATTTAGCGGGGTTGAAGACTGGCGCGCGGGGATTTCACGGGAATGCAGACCGGCGCGCGGGGACCTCGCGCACTGAAACTCGGACTAAAACTTGAAATCTTAGACCAGCTATAGATAGAGTACGAGTGGTTAGACGGTAAACACAGAAGAGGGCTTCTAGTCAACTCGTACTGAAAAGGACTCACTGGGATACGTTAATTAGATAAAATGCCCTAGCGACATTTAGCCTTCCTTACCAACATTTCGGTGGGCTATCAAACTTACCTAAATAATAATAATAATACATAGGACTTCCCACACAGCGTCATCTAGTCTCAAAGTGAGCAAGTATTATGCTTGTGTTATGGGTTACTAGCCAACTGATATACATACTTAAATATTCTTTACAATATATACATATATAATTATTTTTGCGAAGACACCACACACATATAACAACCAAGACCCGGTACCAGTATCAATATTCATCATATTAATACTGACCCGACCTGGGATTCGAACCCGGGACCTCCAGCTACGTAGGCAGGGTCGCTACCCACTAGGCTAAGCGGTCGTCAAATAGACGAAGTCTGCCATGGATAGTTGTGGTAAGGATATCCTGGGCTGGTTGTTATGACGTATCGATTTGTAAATGTATATCCTTATATATATCAATGTACGACGGTTACGTGCAGTGTTTTCTAAAATTGTACACAAAACAACTTACAAGTTTCAATGCGGCAATATTTGTGTAAACAATATGAATATAAATATTAAGTATTGGAGAAAGCCGTGTCTAACAACATACACGGTGTTGTCAATTTTTCGTTAATGTTTTATGTAAAACACGCGTCGAAGATATCTCGCGGCGCTCCATGAGCCTCCGACTTCGAGAAGGGTTATGCAAATGCAACCTCCTTTTCGCGGTTGATTTGCGGAAGACATTCTCATCAGAATTTAAATTGGTCGAGGAATGTCTTTGAGCGGATCCGCTTTTTAAAAAACAATTCTGTGTTACCATATAGGAAAGAGAATATTTTTGAACTTACGAGCGATTCAAAACAACTCAGTTAATCGAATGTAAATACACTTTTCTTTTTACTAAGTTTTTTTTTTAATTTTAACTATTACCATAATATTTGAAACGACACGACGTCATTGTTTTCTTTAACTATATGTAATGAAATTTTAATATTATGCGGAAAAAATTACATGGGATCCACCTCGCATTATGTTGTTAGTGCCTATCTTCGGCGTCGATTATCGACTTCCCAGAACGTTTGAACTCTCGAATATACAGAATGTAATTTGTGATCGTTGATTTATTGAAATTATTCGCTGGCCGTGCTACACATATCATTAAGAGTAAATCAATTTAAAAAAAAATTTTCTTTAGGTTTTTACCCCACTGCGGAAGGTAATGTGTTTCAAGTAGGTATGTATGTAAGTCTATTTCTTTGGCACGCGTCTAAACGGCTTAAAAAAACAGTAATATTTTTAAAATGTGAAACCCGATTGCAATAGAATATATAACACTGAAGTTATTATTTATATGATAGTGAATTTTAATCACATTCTATAGGTTACAGAGTTTGTTTTTCCCTTTTCAGTCAATTATTTTTTACGCAGTGGAGTTTTTAATTTCTTTATAAACTTTGTGTAACTTCAGTACAATAATAATAGAAAATTATAAGCACAAATTAATAGTTAAAATAAATAAACTAGTTAAAGAAATCACAGTTACTGGAACGAAAAGAGAGATTATGTGTTCATCAGTTATACAGGTTAAAATTTTAAGAACCATCCAAAAAAATTCTAGATGATAGGTATAGACCTTGAAACCGAAACGGAGCGGAGCGTGCGGCGGCCGTGAATGGTGACTAGAGTTATTGGTTTTTTCGGAAAAAGTTTGTGTAATCATAGCCCAATAATTTTCTATTGAACCATACTAAAAGGAAACAAGACAGCCATCGGTTTTTTGCTAAAGATTACTATATTAAAATTTCACCTTGTGTATGCATGTTTTTTTCTTTGTGGCACTCTAGAAGCAAAACATTTAGACCGATAACGGTGATTCTTATGTCAATCGATTGTATTGTAACAATAAAAAAATTAAAGTCAGTGAACTATATCAAGTGGGGTATCATTAAAAATCTCTTTAAAATCATATTTAGGTTTCGTAAACAGTTACCAATTTTGATTAATCATTTAGGACTTTCAACGGTTTAAAATTATTTGCCAGCCGTTCTCAACAAATTTTTTTTATTAATAAAACGAAAAATTGCGAAATTTATCTCCTTACAACCACTAACCAGTGCAAAATAAAAAAGTAAATTTAAAAACCTATTGCGTAAAAAGCGAACTTACTACTTGTTCTGAGACATCTCGTTTCCATCTTTCTTTAAATTGGCTTTTTACGTAGTCGGGTTTTATTATTTTCTTATTTTTGGAGTAACAAATAAGTACGTGTGATAAGGGCACGGATGCGGGTGTAAGGGCGATATCTAAGTAAATTATTGTGCTTAAATTTCTTTCACTAGACGTGTTTAAATTTGCCTCGCACTTTGTTTGGTCTTTTTATATAACAAAAAGCTATCACATCGCGATGTCAATTTCTCAAAGGAAGAAATAAAGAAATTAATATCTCGATATTTCAATAACAATATATCGTAATATAGGATTTTCGCCATTATATTTATTTTACTAAATTGCATTAGTATCTCGAATAAATACCCGATCTCAAATTACACCCTGTGTAAGGCACACTTGACAGGGGCTGTGACAGGAATGTCCATAGACTCAGAACAATTATTAATAACCTAATATATAAGTTCCGATAACGTCCTTGGCTTTTATTGTAGTAATGGTTCTACATGATGTCACATAAACTGAATCGGCAGTAAAAGTCAGTGAAGTGTAGGAGTGAATTTTGACAAGGAAGTGAAACTCTAAGTATAAAAAAAAAAATAAACGAATCGTCAGTGTCAAAGTATATTATCTGCGCACAATTAAATTTCAATTTTATCGAAATTTCCTTACATCCATTTGTTTTTACTGTATTTAATAAGGAATTCTCGGTGAATTCGGTACTAATATGACAATGTAATAATTCGTATATTAATATAATAGATATTAATGCAAAGGTCTCATACGCGTTATAAATGTATTCAAATTTTTTAATATCAATTTATATCCAAAGGCCCGGAAAATATGTAAGAGATCCGGAATATCTTCAGCTCCGTACGCAATAAGATTTATCCTCTGTATCAAATTCCGTGAGCGTTCACGCGAAATATTTGAACAAGACCACCTTGTCTGCGAACCGATCGCACGTCAGTCTCGCTAAGGGTTCGATTCTCAGTACACCATATGTATACCCACAAGCGATTTTAAAATACGGCAAGCTGCGGTCCACACTGGACTCTTTTGTGCTCATGAATTCAGTTTATTTTTTATTTATTTATTTATTTATTTATTTATTTATTGCATTGTCACATGTCAATCTTTAGGTGGTCTGACAAAATCATCTTATACACTATGTGACGCCCCGTGAGAGCACAGCAATATAAGAGGGCTATTTTCTTAATAATTTTTTAATGTAAACATAATAATAATGCAATCACAACGACAATAATCAAAACAATAATAATATCACAACAATAATATTAAAATAATGTCATCTAAATAATAACCAAAATAATAACAATGTCATCACAATAATAATGTTACCACGATAATAACTAATAATAATAATGTCATAATGTAATAATAGATATTTCCTATAAAAATCATCAAAAATGACGCTAATTTTCTTATTTTAATTATTTAGAAAATACTGATGCGCCTTACAAACCACCGTGGGCAGAACCGCTTGGTAAATGGTATTTATTTAGAGTCCATTTCAAGTGCGTTTAACGTATAGGTATATGCGTAAAATGAGATTTTTTCGTTGAATAAATTGGTAATGGTATATATAAATATAGTATGTTTAATTACAGTTAAGATTGCTTTCCAGGCACTGATAAAAAGTGCTCGAATAAAATGCTCCGCTTGGCGGGAGCGTCGAGCGATGCAATCGGCAAAATTAAGACATTCAATGCAGACACCATGTAAAACACCTGATTACCGACGTTGCGTTTTCTTTGTAACGTCACTCGTTAAAGATCATCAGTGCACCATTAAACGAGATGATACACAGCTCGGTAAAATATTTTTAACGTATGGGTAGATTTTTTAAGAAGTAACAGATATCGCTTTAAAAGCGTGTAATGTTTACGAGAAGATATTTTTATAATATAATTATCACTTATTGCCCTTTCGAGTTTTAAGTATATATTTTTAAATATAAATATAGATTTTTTGAGATACGAATTGATATTGGAGATATTTTTTCGATCGTATTAAAGAGAGGTAACGGTTGAAGTTACAAACAGGCATTTTTATTTTATTTATAAATATAGGCACAAAGTAGCTCAGATTACTCTCTAAAAACTGCTCTGTCAATGAAAGTCCCACCAAAATTAGTTCAGCCGTTTCGAAGATTAGCTCTGACCATTTATGTCAATGGCTCTGACAAACAAACAGACAGATAAACATTTCAAAACGCGTGTTTGGGTTTCGGTAAGATGCAGCCTTTATTTTGAAATCACAGACGACACTTCTATTTCATTTATATGAATAGACACATAAAAAACAGTTTATCTTAAGATATAAGAAATATGTTTAAAAATGTAGGTTAATAAGTAATCGAATGTGAATCACGAAAACATACAGTTGAAGTCAAATAATACAGCAAGAAGTAAAGAATCTAGAATCACTATAAAATTCTATCATTTCGAAATAAGTACACGTAAACGCATAAAGGGCCACTTAAGCCAACAAGTCAGAAACAAATGCACGTGGAAACCATCTGATTCCTATTTTAAGCCACCCACAAACTCCTCGATTCGATTTCCAAACGTTTATAGTGAATTAACGAAAGCGTAATGCGGGAACAAACAGATTTCTATTCAACCTCACCATTTCCTGATTGACCCAATAAGCTCGTCGCATACTGGGAGCGTCCGTTCAATTTATTTTTATAGTAAACCCGAACCTCGAACTAACTCATGACTCGTTGGAATAGAAAAAAACATGTACGTGTTCGATTTTCGGCGCATTTTCTTCGATAACTATTAAAAGTTATTTAAAGTTAAGTTAAAATAAATAAAATAAAACCTGAACTGAAACGAAATCCACGTTTTGATAAATCTTCAATTCAACACTTGAGAATTATCGTTTTGGTATGTCTTGCTTTACCACAGCTTAGCTAACGTACTAAATATGGAAATATAGAGATAGCAACGGAAATAGGACATCGGAAGTTTCAATAGCAGAATTTTACAGTTCTGAAAAAACCGCCATCTAATTTTCATTGATATCAACTCGATAATAATAGTAGATAATGTTTTTTTTTTTTGTTAAGGGCATTGAGGAAGACATAATAACTTCATACCATTTTTTGTAAAAAAAAAAATTGCCAAAAATGTTAATATTTATTTTATAAATGACTTTTTAAGAAATAATCATTTATTATAAATTTAGAACTGATTACGTTCTACTTATTATACTTACGACGAAAAAATTGGAAAGAATAAGGGTGCCGCTATTGCTAATGTAGCAGTCCAAATAGGTCAACGATAGAATAATTCTGATCGATGTAATATTTGTTTTTCGCTTCATCTATATCTTCACAGTTGCTGGCAGGTTTCGTGTATTCTTGAACGTCTTAGGACTTCCTCTGTTTGATCAAGGAAAGTGTGGCTAAGCCTTCTGGCGTTCCCATTCTTATTTGTTCCATAATCTTTTTCGTCAATCTCCTTTCACCTTTCTTTTCTACTTGAACAAACTACCTGACCATACCTTTCTCAATTATAGTAACTACATCTGTTAAATCACACATTTCTCTTATCACCTCATTATATATCATTTGGTTTACTAACATGATTTATACTTTTAACATTCGTGTGTCCACTGCATTTCTACTTTCGTACTTCTAGCATATGTACCGCCAAATCCCACATTTTTATTAATTGGAAAGCAGTATTGGTTCAGTTTAATTAAAAAAATATCTTATAAAAATAAGATTTATTAAAAAGTTTTTAAATATTATTGTCAAAGAATCTTGTTATGTCTTGAAAAATGTATAAGGACAGTATTTTGTAATCCTTCTTTTGCCATTCTTCTTATAGTAATTCAATAATTTAAATAAATAACAATATCAGTTGTTTATTGAAAAAGTGGGAATAAGGACAAATGTATATTATTACTTAATTATGACCTGAAACTATAATGTATTTTTTTAATGACATCTGTATCTTCCTCTGCATCCTCAAAACATTTTATTTTAATATTCTCATCAGCATCGTTATCCGATAAACGACATCATTTAGACCTCTGGTTTATTAATAATTATATATACTAAAATTCTTATTACAATTCAAATACATTAAGAAAAATTTAATTTAATTCATCAATCGTTCTACCGTTTTTTTAGTCTTCCTATTTTTCTTTATCGTTCTATCCTATGATTGTATGGACTTTACAATTACGAAAAAGAAAATAAGTTCTGATGCGTGTAAATTAACGCATACTCATGCATTTTTGTTTTATCCGTGGTAATAGAGGTCAAAATTTAATTAAATATTTATAAATTAATACTACTTACTTGTACGAATTTAATTTTAAATATTTTGCAAATTTATAACACACGAGATACTTTTCTGTTGTTTGTTATTCTTTTTTATTAGAATAAAATAATAAAATATTAGTGAAGATGCTGATTAAGTAAGTAAAATGAATATTCTAGAATACTGAATCGGTAGCAGATGGCTCGGAACACGCAACCTCAACGACGCCAACTGATAGAGAATCTTGTATTTTATCTAGTTAATATAATCGTCTTGAGTGGGTCCCTTCAGTAGTTCGTATTTCTGCAAAAATATCAAAGTAATTTCTTAGAAGCTTCTTCTGAATTGGAAAGAAATGAAAGAACCCTTTTTACTTTCCTTGGCCATGTCAGAATAAAAAAAAGAAATGCCTACCTCGTTGGCCGTCCTATGTCTCCTTTTCGTATGACCTTCTCGTCCAAAAGTACTGAAGCGAATGATTAAACTGAAATTCAGCACTAGAAAATATAAGATAAAATTCCGCAAACTGTAAAATATATTGTATAAGTACAAAAACTCATAGATATAAAAATAAGCAGTGGTCTGTTTATGTCAAAGTAAAAAAATACTAGATGCACCTTTATACTTTATTTTTTTTTACACTAAAGACGTTTTTCTGTGTTGCGAAGCATATGCGGCGGGATTTATAATTTGAAAATTTTGTTAAATAATTTATTACCATTAACGACATCTGGCGTTAGTTTAATTTTAACATGTTTATCAAACGTAGTGGACAAAATAAAGCATGAATGGTTAGACCTCAGGTTAGACTTGAGGGTTCGACAATGCATGTAACACTGAGATGGTATGAAGAATGAGATAGAGGTCTACAATCAAAATATTAGTCATTCTATTTTATTTAGAATCTAGTCCAATCAAATCATATTTAGAGGGGTCAAAAAAGGGATGTAATTTGTATGAAAATCCATTATTTTTCGAGTTAAACGCATGAAAATTTGGTACTTGGCTTTTGAGTAAGAACCTAAACATGTCGTGTTTTAAGAATTTCATAGAATTAACCCTTAAAGTAATAAAATAGGGGATGAAAGTCTGTATGGGAGTTTCGTCATTTTTAAGGTAAACACCACGAAAATATTTATTTAGCCTTTGGGTTGGACATTAAGGAATACGTGTTTTAGCATTTAGCATTTAAAGGTTGAATTTATTTCTATAAAATATTATAGAAATAAATTCAACCTTTAAAGGAGGTGAAACAATTAAAATTGATATTTAATCTTTTGGCTAGAAATTAAAAATGGCATATTTAAGTGTTTTTCGAAAATCAACTAATAAATACTAATAAACGCAAACACACGTGTAATCCACTTGAGCAAAACCGTGGACGGTCGGTAGTAAATTCATATTACGGTTATATTATTTAACGTAACTAGATTGCTGCCCATACTGCATATTATGAGTATAAAATTAAATGTCAGTCTAGCAACAGATTGGGTATCAGTAATGCAAATAATGTGGGCATTTCCAACGCGATCAAATTACGTTCCGACGCGACGCCTGCCGCCACCGCAATCAGACCTTAGGGTCGAATTAACAAATTAGTTAATTAATTGAAATTCAATTACAAAATCTGGCTTTTGACTGTCAATTCAAGTAATCGTATATTCATTCTTTTAAATGTTACTGAACATAGAGTATGTGCATTTGTTGCAAACAGAATTATGATTTCAGGCAACATATAATTTTCTAAAATAGAACGGTGCTGAAAGGTAATAGTTTCAGAGCGTGGATATATTCACGTATATATGTGTAGAGAAAAAGTAAAAATTGAAATTAATCATCACGTTATATATGATGTTAGTAGAATTATGAGATATTTTTTTACAGACTAACAAGTTTGTAAAAAATATCACGTACAGTACGTACTTTAACCGATCTATACCACATTGAAGTTAGCCACGAAAACGTCGCAATGGTAACATAATTTTACATAATTATAGAGAAGTGTTGAGGCGGGAAATAGGCCCTGCGCGATGTGATCTGCATGCGCATCGCGCTTCAGAAGCGCACAGAAATTGGTTGCAAGTACTGTAGATATATCTCGATAATTTCTTTACCTATTGAATTTTCTGAAGTAGGTATTTCACTTAAAGTAATAATATGATTGTGGGACCGTTATTAATCATAATTATATTGGGTAAAGTTTGAAATTTTGGCACTCCCCTTCAAAAAACAATTAATGAAATCACTGCATTTTTACCTCACAATCCTAAAATACTAAAAGTCAAGATTTTATGTAAGGGTTACGCGTGACGGTGATTATAACTAAGGCATAGGTGTATGTGTATACCTATAGTCTAGGGGTCTGTCGTGTTTTTTTTTTCATCGTAGGTAATTACAAAAATTATTTAACTTTTTTTAGATATCTAATACTTTTTAAGGATTAGAAGACGATGAAAAAGGAATAGATACATCTATTGCAGCACTCCCTGTTGGTCCATACAGTAAACCTCGTTCGAGAACATGCTCAGATATGGTATATGGTAGATGTGGCTATGAATGCAAAAAGCCCCATCGAAATCGAATCAGCTGTTTTATGGAATCTAATGCAGCGCCCCATGGTGGTTTACAACCGTAAACAATCTCTAAGAACATTTTCTGAAGTGACACCTACGTAATGTAAAAAACCGATTTAAAATCCATTTAAAAGTTTTTGAGGAAAATGGTAACAGCTATACATATAAACATACATACAATAATAAATAAACGCACACAACATCATACCCAAAACGCACACGTTTCCGTTTTGACTTGGATAAAAAATAAGTAAGCGTAAATTGTATTAAGGGCAATAATAATAATAATAATACATAATAATACATAATAATACATGGGACATCCCACACAGCGTCATCTAGTCCCAAAGTAAGCAAGTGTTATGCTGGTGTTATGGGTTACTAGAAAACTGATATACATACTTAAATATTCTTTATAATATATACATATATAAATATTTTTGCGAAGACACCACACACATATAACAACCAAGACCCGGTACCAGTATCAATATTCATCATATTAATACTGACCCGACCTGGGATTCGAATCCGGGACCTCCAGCTTCGTAGGCAGGGGCGCTACCCACTAGGCTAAGCGGTCGTCAAATAATACCTAATACGGCAATAATACCTAAAATATTTATTACGTTATTTAAGTAAAGCATATTTTTTTTAAAACGTAATAGCGCTACCTAGTTTATGTGGAAGAATGTGTCAGATAATATTTATTTGCACCTATATTGTGTTTTTACTTGCCAGTAGGTATATTGTAATAATGTTCCAATTTCATGGCGTTGATATTGGTTTTCTTCTTGTAGAAAGCCGTTTACATATAAAGTAGGTACATAAATAAGAGGCCTGCTAGAGGTAGGCTCCTTTCCTCGGTCTTAATCCGAGACGAGCCGAGTCCAGAAACCGTTCCGTTCCAACAAAATTAACATTCATTACGCTTGTTAAACATCTGGAACTCTTCAGATAGCGTATTGTATGCGCTTTCATGTGGAAATTTATACTCTGCGTAGTTTAACGTATTGGATTTTCCTCAATTTGTATTAATTGAGAATGCTATGATATCGATATTATTTTAGATTTAAACTAATAAATAGTATGAAGCTTTTAACAAATATTTGCATTTTGTTTTCTGTATGTAAGTATGAAATTTATGTATTTTTTTTACAAGTTAGTTTCTTAAAAATTCAACGAAATGATTCTATGTTATTAACAAAAGGAGTCAAAAAGATGTTTTAATGCTTGTTTGTTTAAACGATCGTATTTATTTGGCTAGTAAATTACGTGTCTACCATTGAACCGCCCATTTGTAGTTTCCAGTTACCGCAACGGAAACAACGAAAGACAAAATATATCATTTCTCACGGTTTGTATTAATTACCTTTTAATAATAAACCTTTTTTAAATTAAACAATACCACCAAAACTACAACAATAAATGAACAATTTTAGTGGATAGGTAGTATTATGATAAGTACTTGACTACTATTAAATATATTTTATTTATCAAGAAAATATAAAAATGGATTTGATAAGATAACAAAATTTATAAACAAAATCACATTCGATAAAAGAATATGGAAATTGTAAACTTTTAAAATTTTATCTCTGATTCTTTCTTGCCATACCACATTTAACATTATTTTAAATGGCCTGACGCCACACTCAGGGACGCCGTGCGGTATTGCCCTCTTTTTCTAATAGTACATTTTAAACATTCACTACTTTGTTGATGATGATTTATTTAAAAAAATCTTTTACTTTTATAATACACTAGCCTTGCGCCTGCGGCTCCGCTCGCGTGGACTACACAATTGTACCAGGACCCCTTTTTCCGGAAAAAAATAGCCTAGTCACTTCTCAGCTTATAATTATATATGGAAAAAATCATGGCGGTGGTCCCACTACAACTGTGTAGTCCACGCGAGCGGAGCCACGGGCGAAAAGCTAGTTTGAAAATAAAATAGCCCACGTTACTCGCTAATAATGTATCTTTCTACTCGTATAGATGAAAGATTTTTAAAATCAGTGTACAACTGTGTAGTCCACGCGAGCGGGGCTGCGAGTGAAAGCTAGTATCTTTATAAATTACAGCTTATGTGTTATTCTAATGTATAAGCTATATTATTGTAAATTTTCATTAAAATCCATTCAGTAGTTTTTGCGTGAAAGAGTAACAAATAACTATACATACAAACTATCGCGTTTATAATAGTAGTAAGGATTTAGAAAACTAATATAAAAAATTTCATATAAAATAATATAAAAAATTGTCAACGTATTATATAGCGTATTAAAGATAATGCTTCTTTCTCTATATTCTACCTTTCCCCTCCTCTACCCTTCGGCAGCCGTTTTATAGTTTACGGATGTTTGAAAACAGTGTTTAGGCATATTATTTTTACTATTTCGTTACTACTGACATACCTGCCGTAAGTAATGGTAACTGTGCTTTAGCTTCTCAGAAACCGGATGAATCAATAAATAACTCGTTATAAGATTCATAAAAATAAGTTCAAGACTACTTAAAGCTTTGTGGCTTATTAAATAGACAAACAAACACAACGATATATTTGTATGCTAGAGGTTTGAGCATGTTATTGCCGGTACTGGTAATTTTAAAGAAAATAAAACCTGCACGATGAAAAACTAGATTCAAATAAAAGGCACTTTCTCCTAAAATCCATAAAAAAAATTGTATCTGCAACATGTCTGCAATCAAATATGAGCACGTCGAAAATTCGAGTAATTAGGGCCCATACCGTAAAAAGAAACTTTGTAGGAACACTTCGTTTTTCTCCGTCTGGCTGTATGTTTGTCAAAACCCTTTTTCTGAGGAACTCTTGGAGGTATCAAGTTGAAATTAATATCGGACATTTAGATTTACAGTCTTTTGGGGTTGTAAAAAAATCAAGCTTCTAATTTAAGTACAAGTTCACAGTAAGTAATTTAAACCGCATGTTTTGACACTCGTATAAGTAAATTCCCTTTGACATAGAATCATGAAATTAGCAAGAAACAATTTCCGCGATTTGGTTAATTGGGCTGCACGAAAGAAAATTTTCAAACATTCAAGATCTCTCTATTAGATAGCAGAAATACGTAGAGGATATTGGTAATTATTCTGAATAAATAATTACTTTTTTTAAAGTGATTTCTAGTTTGATGTTTTTTCAAAGTATTGTAGATTTTAGGACACGGCAAATGAATGTTTCATCATATTAATTGCGAGACAAAATGATAATAATTTGCTTGAAAGGAAGAAGTGGGGATTTCCAGCGGTGAGAGATGTGAGCAATAATTCTTGCCGTCCGTACATTTGTCTCCACACAATAGAACGTCCGAACATTTACATATAATTTCCGTGCTTGTAATATATTGTAGGGAATCTTTTTGTTGGACGATTTCTAAGTTTCAACTTAGAGCGGTTTCATATCACCCGTAATAATGTCGGTATATAGCAGACCGAATTCAATATTAGTATAATTTATGAAAAATTTACTTGCTTATCATATTGTCCAATACGAACTGTGGTATCACAAAATTCAAATAAGTCTGATGGGATTCAATAAAAAAAGACCCCAATGAAAATAGAAAATGTATTTAGGATGAAAGAAGTTTTAGTTCAAAACGTCTATCAATTTTGACTGTTAGCTTTCTTTTGTTTCTATATAAATACCAACTATATCCCAAAGTTTGTATATCTGCTAGAAGCGTTTTAGAATTTTGATGATCGATGAGTCAGTGTATAAAAAAATAGCTAAACTTTAATTCCAGATAATAATTCTGATACTATATTACAAATTAGTAATTTACGAATTTAGTTAATCACGTCAGTTAACTGGCTGAATTTACTAACGTAACTTCAGGCTTTTCTTGCTTTTGTAACAGAGATATAGAAAGTTTTCCGTACCTTCAGTGGCTTCTAGAAAGGGTTTCTGACGGCAGCTGTTTGTTAAACTTGGCAGAATCACTGTCGTGATCCCTCGGGGAAATCAATATTATCCCACCGATACACTTTTTCCTGTAAAGAATCTGGTAACACAACAAATGTGAAATGACATTTTTTGTAAGAAGGTAATTTTTCGGCGACCTGGAACCTTAATAAATAGGTATTTAAGGCAACTTGTTTGGCTACCGAGGTGTCAGAATGTGAGTGTTCCAAATGAGATGTCAGATAAATTGTAGTGACAAGGTCGAGGGTACGAGTAAAAGGCGAAAGTAAGTTGTCACGGAGTTGTCAAGTCGACGTGTGAAATATTTATGGAATTTAATGGTTTTATTTCACTGCGTGTGATGGTTGGCTGCTGAGGAGATTATACTCAATATTCATGACAATATTATTTTAAAACTTTGTATGCTTGTTTGAAAGATATGAAGGATACGCCGCCTTTTTTGTTAACGGATACAGGATCAATTGTACCAACTGTACTTTATCATTGTGGTACCTACGCACATTCGTTAGGCACAAAAACGAGTTTCATTAATGAATGTCAGTGGTCACGAACGAACGCTGCTTCATTAATGATTCGCGGCCCGGGCTCCCGGCGTGGTGCGGTGTGACGTCATCGGCTCTCCAGGCCCAATAAGTCGTTTCAAGGTCACTGGTCATTAGTTAACATTCGAAACACTGCTTTTAGTTGTTTTTGGTAGAATGACCGGTTCTTAGAATGGCTTCACGGACTTTAATTTAATTTGAGAATGACTTGTTTATAGATCTGCCGATAGAACCGTGTAGCATCTTTGTTAGACTCGTTGTCGAATCAAATATCTTTATTTCCTAGTTATGTAACATAAACTTGAAACACGTCACAAGAGTGAATTCATCACTTTATGGGTACAAAGGCACTTTCAAAAAAGTGCTAGTTTCTCTCAGAATAATAGCCAAGTAATTGAAGGACGCTCTTTTTAAAAATATATATGCGATTGTTTTAACAATTAGCGTCTCCCTTAATATTAGGGCCTTACTCATAGTTTACAGGAAAATTTAAACAAAAATCGTAAGTTTTTAAAGTCTCGCGATAAACGGACAATATTCGAGAAGAGAAAATGCGTATGAAATGTGTTGCCTAACTTCACTGAAAACTAGTAAGTTCAAGTTATAGTAGGACTATGTTAGGGTACTAACACTGGAGCCGGGTTCCACTTCGAAACTAAATTTGGTTCCGATTTAAATAATATATATATAGTACGTAATGTCATTTTTTATAATACAGGACCTGTGACAGAACCCTCTTTAAGCACTCGCACTGTACCTATTTATTTATATAGAGCTCCTAGTGGAAAAGCTATATAGACACGAAAACAAAAGCTCTAAAACGAAGACCGTGAAGCTTTATACTAAATGCATTCCTTGAGCTTTTTCCCTTGAAGTCCTTAGGTACCGCTTGTTGTTTTGCTGTTTACGAAACATAAAAAAAAATTAGGTAGTGTATAGCACCAACTAGTTAAGGGAGAGATCATGCGGCGGTAAGGTCGATAGCATTGGTAAAAATTTGTCACTTTCTCTAAATATTTCAAATAGTATTTTAAAATATTAACGAATTTTGAGTTAAAACGAAAAATAAAACCTTTCGTTGGTAGATAATTTTGTTGCGCGTCTTATAGTTTACCTTATAATTTTTAATTTTTTCGCAAAATAATATTTTTAAGATGCATTACAGTTGAAAGAACAATAAAAGTTCTTTTTATTATAAAAAAATTTCATTGATTTTTTTCCTCATTTTTAACGTTTAATTCATCGCTTCTCTATGATTTATAGTAAACATATTTTTTTTTTTTTCATAAATATAGCATCGACAACAAACGCTTGAAAACCTTTGAAGTCTAGCCATAAACTGAGACGAAACTGAGACTGGCCTCTTGAGGGGTAAATTTTGAGTAACAACTGGGATCTAATTTGTAAAAGCACATAACCCTTCAAAAGATTTTTTGATTTTATGGAGGCATTAACGTTGCCAGCAAGTTTATCTTTACTTCTTGCATTCGTCAGTTTTCAATAGTTTTACTGTACCAAAAAAAATCATTTCATCAGCCTTTTTTATACCCCACTGCACTGCAGGGGCTTAGGCCTCCCCTCAAGATGAAGGGGCTTGGAGCTTAAATCCACCACGCTGCTCCAATGCGGGTTGGCGGATATGCGAGGCTGTGCCAAAAAAATATTGCAATAGAACTATTGGTACTTTTCGCCCTCTTCTATTAAATAAATTAATTAATTTAAGTACCTGGCTCGGCCCATATGTTAAATTTTAAAATAACTTTACCTAAAATCGTTATAACAACCACATTTTTTTTTAAATAATATAACTTTTTTTAATTAAATTGTTTTTTTTTAAATATACACTGAGACCGCCGTAAATTATATTTATGTTAATTTTCTTAAACTTGTCTTTAAATGCTATTTTAGGCCCTGGTGTATAAATTGCAGCTCGCTTCTGCAGTACGAAAATCATATTCTACATTATCCACAGCAGAAAATCAAGCCGAACGGCCGCGATTTTTATGTTTGAAAGAAAGCCAACCATTTTACAGCATACAAGCTGCAGAGACGAGCTTTTTCGTCAGGTTAGTAGTATGAGGATTCCATTGCAATTTTCACGTTTAGGATAATTTCCAAGAATACAGTGGAATTCTTAAGATCCAATTTCTTGCTTTTAATAACAGCATGTGTATCTGTTTGATGTTTGGTCGCGAGAATCTTAGGCATTTGGTTTTTTATTTAATAAAAAATTTATTGACCATTGTGTTCATATTATAATATTGTATTATCTAATATACTCAAATATTGAATAGATAAATGATTAAAGGACTAAAAGCTATTTTTTTTTTATTAGTTCTTACTGAACTTGTCATCTTGTCTCAATAACACAGACAAATTGCATTTGATATGAAAAATAGCATGTTGTTAACCCCATTCTTATGTCTTAAATGTCAGCTGTGGACGTATGCCCACATTTAGATTTATTCATGGAGTCCAAGTATGTACGTTTCGATTAAGTTCGCCGCGTGTATTGACATAGCGCGTTCCGTTTTCAGCGTTTCCACTTACTTGTTTAATGATTAGTGTCGTGTGGAGATTGTGTTGTCAGGTGCGCCCTACAATTTCTGATCGAATCATCTGCCAATTTCATGAAATATTATGTGTGTAACCAATTATTTCATCCTCGCCATCCATTATTATACCATTATTGGCGAGAGTCGAAAACATCGAAAATTTCGAAAGAAAGGAATTGAAGAAACGATTACCCCGTGTTCGCTTCTGTTGTGAAATCTCGGAATATGAAATTACATGTTATCGTTTACTTACTGTGTAATTACTCTCAATCTTTATGGCAATATTTAAATAGCTTGATTATTATATCTTTTAAAATGTAGCGACCCGTTTAAAATCGACAATACTGTTATAACGTACGACAATTTAAAGTACATAAAATGTATTTGCGTGTAAGGAGGTCAGTTTACTTCTTCGAATTACAAAAAATATATTCGAAACGTTTAAAATATATTAACCGTATGTAACGATATTGTAATATGAGAAAAGTTATTGTTTTGTACTTGAAAATATAATACAATTTTACGTACTTTTAAGATACAGTGTAATATGCTATGAAACCTGCGTTAATAATTTTCAGAGAATGGGCATGATCTTGAATTATCGTCTATGCAACTGGGAACTATAGAGTTTATTGCAACCGTAACTTGTTAGCAAACATTTGAATTTCCCTATGATACTCACTAACTTTAGAACACATAATATGTAGTATAAAAATAAATAAAATCACATTTGACTTAAAGCAAATATTTCGCATAATATGATGTGCTATTTTACTACAAACGTACTCTATTGATACGTACTTCTTAACTCGGTGTTTCTGAATATGCAACGTAAAGTTTCGAAGCGACAGTTGCCCTGGTTATGTTGTTACTCTATGACTTCTTCCGCACACGCCCTAGACTATTACTATCATAAAATATATTCAGATAGATCAAGTTTATGGTTGTGCAGCAAATAACAAACATCTTAAAGCCACGGCACGATAAAAGCGACATCTATTGCAGATTCCAAGAACGTTAGCTTTGCCGGCACATTACGACCACAAATTGTCGCCAGCGGCGGCGGTCACACTTTGAGAATCCATGTTTCATAACATATAATATGAGTACCTACGTAAGCATTTTATAGTATCTAATCACGAACCTAGGAGCGGGAAGGTAGTTAGTACTGATGCGCCCTTAGTAAGTCAGTTTTTTAGGTGCGCGTCACCTTGAACACACTCTTGCGATAGTAAGTCTACCAGACAGCCCTTGACTACTAAGTTCCACTTACACGGTCACCATTGCTGTGCCTCATCGGTTGTTCAGTGACAGGCAGTCTAGAGTTTGCATTACGTCTCTGTATCTGACGTTATCTTTTCGTAATATATTTAAAAAAATCTGAATTTCTGAATTTGTGTTAACTACTGTTTAAAAGAGAAATCTCAAAGTAAACTTACGTTTAATGGAAAATGAAATTAACGGGGTTTTGCCATATTAGGTTTGCTCAATGCTGGTGGTTATTGTTTTTTTTGTCTTCTTCAAATCTTTGCTGCCATTTAGAGACCCCGCAGACTTGCAATTTCAAGTTGGCCAACTATCGAACAACTAAATTGTGTACTGTCACAACTTAATCGACCAACTTCTTAATGGTGCCTAATCGGAAGGGAATATCGGTTTCGATAGGATCGGTGTCCAATTAATTAGTTGGACGATTTAGTTGAATAAAATGTGCGGCCTATTTTTAACTTACTTAACTATTAGTATACTCTGCGATTTAGTTGGCCAATTTGAAATCGGAAGTCTGCGGGTGCCCTTGTGGAAATAATATTACATTGAGAAAATTAAAAAAACTTGTTTTGAAAACATTTATACAATATATGTTGGAGCCATTCGACTTTATGTGATTCAAAATATAAATTCTTTTATAATAATGTGTTTATAATATTATAGCGGATGTAGTCGGATTGAGCAACCAACGGCCTTAAATCTGAATATATATAGTCTCTAAGTAACTTTTAACTGCAAAACTTTGTTATTATTGACTGAAAATAAGCAAAAAAAGCTTTTAAGTATTGAATATGACAATAACGTGTCTATCTTATATAGAAAATAAGATGAGACATTGGTCCCACTATAACCTGGTTATAATAAAAAAAAGTATGATAAATGTTTCATACTTAAATATCATTAGAGGAAAAGTTTATTGTTTATTTTTTTAATGAATAGCCTTACGAACTAATGGATGCAGTTTCTGACTTACGTACTTCTTCTTCTTTTGTTTGATGGCTTTTCAACATATGTTCATTCTGCCAATATCCAGTGTATGAGAGTTAGTATGATTTGAGACTTTAGGTACTTACTTAAGAGGAATACAGGTTGTCACATCTGGCCAGAACAAGTTAAATGTTTACTCTATCGTCATAGATAGATTAAAAAATATTAGGATATCTATAAAAGATGTCAATAGTCTTTCAATCTGATCCCGTAGATACATCTCCGCAGTACCAAATTATTTCGTAAATATTTCTTGGAAAAAATCGCTGTTTAAAACTTGGGAAAAACTTTTTGTTCATATTTCACATCTTCACAAGATATAACACATTTTTTTCCACAACATTCGGAAAAATTTTCAACAGTTAATTTTCGCTTGCTTTTTTTTTGATCATTCATGTATTCCGGATTATTTAATTGGACAAAATGTTTGGTGTACGGAAGTCGAGCTAATGGTATGCAACTTGGTTGTAGCCCATCCAACCACAAACGCAGTTGTCCGAATGATAGTTGTTGTTTATATAGCTTGCTGGCAAAAAGTTATTTAATAATGCGTTTATGTGTAATAAAAACATGCAAAAAATATACATCTTTTCCGAATAAAGCAGCAGGAATAATATTTCACACGTACGTGCTTTCATTTATCACTATTTTGTTTAAAATACATATACAATTTCATTTGCGCCGGTTTCAATTTCATACATCGCTCATGAGTGCGATTTCGTGCTCATGAGCATTTTAACAATGACAAGTTTAGGTCCACAGAGCATATACGAGCACAATAGATTAGATTAGAGAACGAATTATTTAAGCTTTTGTGTGCGTAATATTATGACAATGTAAAATAAGGCGTCTTATTTTAGTCTGTAATATTTTGCCATTTAACTCAGAGTAAATAAAGAATACATTTTAGCATGCGTATGACCGCAGTCATTAAATGCTGAGTCAATTTTATTATGAATAAATTAAATGTGTTACATGGTTACATTGTACATGTGTTTGTACAATGAGTAGCACGAGTTAAGAATCCGATCACGCTCTTTGCGTCAACTGTACACACTCGCCGAGCAGAAGCGAGAGCCAGAGCCAGCGGTATGGGGCTGTTCATTAATTACGTAAGACGATTTTTACTACTTTTTGACCCCCCCACCCCCTATGTAAGAATAAATAAGATTTATTTAAACCCCCTCCCCCCCTATCCAATCTTACATAAGATCGTTATCTACCAAAATTACATAGAAATATATTGGAGGAAAAAAATAAAAAATTCGTAGATTTGACAAGTGGATCGACGATTGGAACGTATCTGTTCTGCATCAGATCATCGGCCTCATTTATGCCAATAACGTCATCTACACCCACTTATTTAACGATGTCAACTTTAATGTGCTTGTTAAAAATGTGGCAGATAACTTCATTAGCCGCCCCATTTTTAATGTTAGGTCTTAACCTATGAAGTTGCCGTTTTGTATGAAATAAGTTAAAGTATTTTTTTTTCAAACATCTTTATTTCTATTATTCTTATTATTATTAAAGTAATCACCCGCGCAATCGACGCGTCTTTGCCAACGCAGTGGCAGTTTATTGATGCCTTCTTGTAAAAATCAACTGGACGGGAAGCAACAAGCTCTTCAAAGGCATTTCGTACTGTCTCTAAGGAATTTTTTTTTTTCTGTTAAAAAGTTGTCCAAATTTTGAAAAAAGTAATAGTCGGTAGGTGCAATGTCTGGTGAGTATGGCGGATGAGGGAGAACTTCCAACCCCAACTCTAGCAGCTTGGAGACTATTTGTTGTGCAGTATGGAGTCGAGCGTTGTCGTGAAGGAGCAGAGGGGACGACCGATTGATCAGGTCGCAGACGTACGAGCTTCTCCATCATTGTTTTCAGTTCTTCACAGTACACATCTGCAGTAATGCTCATACCATTTTGTAAAAAGCTGTGATGAATCACACCAGTACTAGACCACCATACAGTGACCATCAACTTTTTAGGGGTTATTTTTCGTTTAACACATTACTTTGGTGCTGAATCAGGACCTAACCAACTTGCTGAGCGCTTTCGATTGTCGAACAGAATTAATTTTGCATTACAGGTAACAATCCGGTTCAAAATTCCTTAATTTCTGTGCGTGTTGAGCAACGGGAGGCAGGTCTCGACGCGTATGTTGCACTGGTGATCGTTAAGTTCGTGGGGTACCCATCTATCAAGCTTTTTTACTTCGCCAATTTGTCGCAAATGGTCCAATATTGTTTTGATGCTAACATCAAAAACTGCTGCTAGTTCAGCCGTAGTTTGAGTATCATCAGCTTCCACAATCGCCTTCAATTAATCGTTGTTGACCAAAGTGTCCGGACGACCAAGAGGTTCATTATTCAAGTCATAATTTCTATAACGGAAGCGGACAAACCAATAACGGGTTGTGCGTTAGTTTGTTAAGTTCTCTCCGTAAACGTTGTTGATGTTACGTACCGTTTGTGCCGTATTTATGCCACGACGGAACTCATATTCCATAATTACATGAATTTTGAAAGTGTCCATTATGCCGAAAAATGTTCAAATGTAATGAAAACACAACGCTAATCAATAAACAAAAGACTGACTTTGTGAAACACAGCATGACAGCAGCACAGAAAAACAGCATGTTTTTAAAACACAATTAATTTCAATTTCCAATTCACAGCTAATCAATTTTTTATTTTTTGGTTTGAAATGGCCAGTTTTAAAGAACGGCAACTTCATAGGTTAGGACCTAATATGCGGCTAAAGCCTGCTCTTTTTTAATTTCGTTAGCAATTTCATGAACTTTTTGGTATAACGGCACAGCGTTTTTCGACGCAAAGTATTTGGAGCATACTGCACATTTTTGTCCTGTAGAGCGCAATAGGACATATAGACAAAAAAAACTCATAAGGGACCCTTTGGAAAGGAGTGTCAATGTTAATCTTTAGTGACAGCTGCAAAAATAAGGCTGTAAAGTTGGTTGTAGGCGTAAATTATAATTTTAACTTACTTTTTTGATCTTACGTAAGAACTATATAGACCCCCTCCCGCCCCATGTAAGAAAAAATAAGACCTAGTCGTACCCCCTCCCTCCCCAAATCATCTTACGTAATTAATGAACAGCCCCTATACGGATAAAAGAGAAAGCATTTCCCCCTTCTCGTTTATCCTTATAGCGCTGTCTCTGGTCTCGCTTCCGCTCGGCGATTGTGTACAGCTACCCTTACAGCTACCTACCATACCGACCTACCATACCTACCTACCTACCTACCGAACAGAGTGAGATTTTACGTATTTCCTATTTTGAGAGTCATAATATCTCTAGAAGTATTAGCTAATATTTTTGTCGGCCTTACAGAACAACTTACAGACAATCTACGGAATTGTGATTCGAATTTCAAGTTATTAGCTCGAAAGAATAAGGTAGATGACTATTTTTTTTTTATTATTTCATTTGTAAGAGTTTTCTAAATTTAGCATAACAGTGAAATAATTTAAAAATAAATCATCGATAACAAAGTTATGAATGTTTAATATGTTCTGTTAGACAGAGAGGGCAATACCGCACGGTGTAGCGTACCGTATGTGTAACGTTAGCCCATTTAATAATACTAACTTTCGTTTTGCAAGAAAGAGACAGAGACAAAATCTTAATAGCTTATATAAGTTCCATATTCTTAAACCGAATAAAATTTTGTTATCGTATAAAGTATTTTTTTATGTTTTCTTGATAAGTACAATATATTCAATATTGTCAGGTACCCTGTTGGTAAGTTCGATTTGTAAATTGACTTTCAGTGATTTCTGTGTATATAATCAAAACTCTATGGTTTGTACAGAGAAGAGTTTTCCGAGCTACCTTTAAAGTGTCGATGCATTTAAATATTCCAGCTTTAAATTGTCAACATAATAATAATAATAATAATAATAATAATAATAATAATCTTTATTGCCAATCACAGTTACAGTTGCATTTAAAAACTAATTCAAGGAACATACAATAAACCTAATGTTACAGTGAAAGGCTACTGGCACCTAAACTAGGACAGCCTGTATTATAGGTACCAGCACCCCTCTCCTGATAATATACCTTTATAATATGATTGTAGCCAAAATTACAGAACTAATGAGCTTGATGTTATGAAAACACATTCATTATACAATTTCACTTTTTTCTGCGGTCAAGTTTTTAACGGAAGCGTGAGTACTCCAATTTTTACTTTCTAATCTGAATTTAATTTCTCTATTTTCTAATGTCGTCGTGTAATAGACATCCATTTGTCGTTAGTGTTATTATGAATATTTTTTAATTACCGTAAACATATTTTATTGTAACATGCGGTTGTTTTACAAGCTTGTTCAAAATATAAAGAATTTAAGTTTAATTATTTAAATTAACTAATAAGTATGTTTTGGGGCTCCGTAATGGAACTCCGTGTGTCCGTTTGACACAAAATCAATAATTTATTCATAACTAATTCTTATAAAGTTTTGCAAATATGATATTTAGATATATATAAATGTCAATAGAAATAAATAAAAACAAAATCGTATTCCATTCCATCAGCCCTTTTTGTACCCCATTGCAGGGGCTTAGGTCTTCCCCGGGGTGAGGAAGGCTTGGAGCTTAAATCCACCACGCTGCTTCAATGCGGGTTGGCGTATTGTAACTACCGCCATCTATTGACAGCAACCGGGACCGACTGTTTAACGTGCTCTCCAAAGCACGAGGTCAGTGACATTTAATGTACTTGAGTCAGAAAAAACTCATTGGTACACGCCGAGATTTGAACCACGACCACATGGCCTTAGAGATTTGAAACAGGTTCGCTGCGGCTCGGGCTATCACTACAAATTGTACAAAATACAAACACATACAAGTTGTATCCAGAAATTCTAAATTTTAAATACAATGTAAGAAACATTACACATACTTATTGAAAATCAAGATGCATTTATAATCTCTCTTAAAATATCGAAATAGTATGGACGCCAAAAATTTTCATCACTTTATGCACTCCATCGAACGAGGTGTCATCGGATAGATATTTTAAAGTTAGGTTTTCTTTGGCCACTTTTCTGTTTTGAAGCCTAATTTGACTGTAAATGAATAACAAAAAAATCTAACTATAGTTCTAATCAATGTTCTAAACAAACTTTATGACGGATCGGAATACAACGCTATAAGCGTGCTTGCGCAGGTTCAGTCATATGCCCCTCGCTCCACTGTGTCTCGCCACACCTAACTGGTTACTGCGACGCGACTTGTGCCTATGTTCACATCCGCCATAAAGTTTGATCGGAACTGTGCCTACCTATAATAATTATGTAGGAATTAGATAACTAGGTATGTACTTAATTATCTGTAGAAATATTCAATAAAAATATTTTTTTATTTAACAAATAAATATACCGTACACCTACTCGACATGTTTTTGATATTAAATATTAAGAAATAGGTTAAATCTATACCGATTTGTATATTGAGTCCGTAAAACACTCGATTCACATTGAATTTATTAGTGGAAATAGGACGTAGGACTACTTGAACTGTGTACGCAAACGCATTTCAGTGAAGATGCCTTGCCGAATTAATTTCAATGGTTGTTTCTTACTCTGGTTGAAATCTATTACATTACCAAGTCAATTGTGTAATAAGATGCCCGTGTCGATTATAAAGGAAATATCTTTTTTGATATGTTTCCAAGTCCAGGTTTCCATTTATACGCTCTAAGGCGGTTTTGGGAGTATTCATTTATTATTCTAATACCGATCCTAGAACCTCAATTTAAGTTTCAACTATATTCCTACTTTCCAAAATTTTTATGTAACTAAAGTGATAATAATTTTTAATTTTAACTATAAAAAATATACCTACTTCGAGTTGAATATTGTCTTGTTTCAGGTGTCGGATTCCAGCGATATCAAAGAGCCTGCTAAAAATGTACAATTCGCAGCGAAAAATGTCAACGGGGTAAGTAAATCTTAACTTTACACAGAATTAAAATACAAGTGCGCAGACACTGTAAAAACTTTTAATCTATATACAAGTTAATACTCAATGTAAATATATATATCTAAATTGGGTAGCAATTTTTATAGGGCTTTCATTTTCAATAATGGCACTATGGTAATAATATATTTTCCCATTTATAAAATGTCATTGTGGAAAACCACACGACTCCATAGTTCAGTATACTCTATTGAGAAGGTGCGCGTGCATTTGGATGGTGATTCATCATCATCATCAGCCCATTTTTTTTACCCCACTGCAGGGGCTTAGGCCTCCCCCAGGGTGAGGAGGGGGGCTTGGAGCTTAAGTCCACCACGCTGCTCCACTGCGGGTTGGGAATTGTAACGACCGCCATCTATTGACAGCGTCCGGGACCGACTGCTTAGGTGCTAAGGTGATTAAAATTCGTTAATGGATTTGTCTATCCGTGGCCTTAAAAGGCTCCGCTGTTTCATACTCAATCATTGTTTTACTAAACGCTTATATATTTTAATCATAATAATAACTATTGTTTTCTGTTAGAACTGGATGCGTGAATTAGACTGTAAAACTTTGATAAGCTTTTATATATAATGCAAAATGACTTTTCACTATCGCTTTGAATTTATTCGTTGAAAGAGCGCGACCTCTATACCTCTAGATATTTATTTTTGAGATTACTTGCGACTTTCCCACAATGTTTTTGATAATTTCCCAGGAGTAGTCAAGTATTACTTTTTTTTCCCTGTAGGAGTGGTCAAATTTTACTCTTTTTTATCTCTATTAAATGCGCATGTTTTCATAGTCTGTTCGAATGAGATCTATGAAAGACTTTTCTCTACTTAATTAAAAACGCGTCGATCGTACAAAAACGAATGTTGTCAAATGTCAAAATGTACTAACAACTTATCATTGCCGTGCTTTTATAGAAGTCCATTCCATTCCATCTGCCTATTTATACACCACTGCAGGAGTTTAGGCCTCCCTTCAAGATGAGAAGTTTTATAGAAGTGACATGTTTTAATTGAATGTGTTTACAACACTAGAGTTCTGTCTTCGGCTTCGTCTAGATGATTTCCGATCCAGCTCTTATGTCAGCTGTTTTCCTATTCGTTACCGTCTGTTTAGTACCCTCTTTTTTTGTTTATCGGAATAATCAAAATCCGTTCTGATCACTGAGCTTTTAAATCACCCAGGATGACTAATTAGTGGCGCCATGAACATCGAATTTATTTTTACCTACTCTTTTTCAATCATCAGTCAGCGCTAACGGAATACTTCGCGTTTAACCGCTTCCAGTTATTATGGTCGACTCCTGGTATACATTAAAAATATTACAGATAATTATTGATTTCAAAATATTCAGAAATTCCACTGTTGAAACATATTTGAAAATTACAACAGAATATTTAACTTCCATATGTAATAGAATAAATTGTTTCTGAAGTTAAATACAACAGTAAAATGTATCATATTATCATAATCGTCATTTTTCAAATTGTTTTAAAATTTTATAATTACGAATATGCTAAACATTTGTTTAAAAATATATTATACTAAATGATGAGCCGTGCTAATATTTTGCACACACAAAAGTTTAAATAACCAGCGCCATCTGTTGGGTCCTAAGGACACCACCCAAGCAGGGAGACGTCATCAGCTTAGCCACTGCCTTCGCGCGTTAGCAACCATACAATACTTTCCTGCATTTTTTATACAGCCTCTATTCCTTTATATACTTACATTTCTATTACAAGGTCAGAGGTTCTTAATACATTTTTAAAATCGTAAAAAATGTAAATAAGTCTCAGTGTGTATTTGTAATTTACGTCCATTAAAAAGCCATGTATCATTTACGGATGTGTTTCTCTTTGATATCCTCCCTCAGTGTACACAACGAGATATTGGTTTGATAAGAGCCGTTGCGGCTGGGAATCGCGGAGATTACTTCCCATTATGATTATGATTATGGGCATAACGAGGAAAGCGGCACGGCGCGCGCGGGTCAAACAGGTCCCGTTTCGAATTTATTTTCACACCGATGAATACACAACCGATCGATTGGAGAGATCTACCTAACTGGGGATGTTATTTCACATACAGGAATATTAATGTAAAAATACGTTATTTTCCAACCTATTTCCTTAAGTAATAATGTATAATAATCTCCCATATGTTGAAATTGAAACTAGTATGTCCTCTGTTATCACTGTTATAATTTCCTAGAATATTCAAGAATACATACTTCGGCTGTAAAGTCAAAACCAGAGTAGTATCTGTTTGACTTACTTGCTATATTAAAAAAATTGCACCTTAAAGAACAACTTTTATGGGGTTATGCACCTAAAAATAAAAACCGGAACCCATAAAAGATCACGTTGTTTTGACCTTTTTGCTGAGGAACGGGTATAAAATTGAAACTAATATCTACTAAAAACTAAAATCTACGGTCCCTTGGAGTTGTTAAAAAATCAACCTTTTAAGTCAACGATATCGAAAGATACGGCGATATGTCAAATGTTTTTATATTCGCATACCTATTCACTTATCAAAACCTACAAAGCGCTTCTCGACTAAAATCATGAAAGGTAAAAATAAAGTCTCATATTTCACAAGTAAAGAGAAAAAATCGTAAATCGTTGATTTATATTTAAGTATATCACGTAAAAAATATTATTCAATATTTGTAAATTGAAATATTCGTTTACTTGCTATCTTGCGGTGGTAAATAATAATAACGTATACATGGCAACAACGTCTATTTCCCAAGCTAAGCATTAGCTTGTGTTTTGGGTACCAAGCGAAGTCACCACAAACATATAACAACCAAACCCGGTACCAGTATTATTATTCATCATATAAATACTGACCCGACCTGGGATTCGAACCCGGGACCTCCAGCTTCGTAGGCAGGGTCGCTGCCCACACTAGGCTAAGCGGTCGTCACACTATGTAATACCCTAAAAAACGCTGTAAACTTTAAAATTAATTTACTGACGCTAATGAAACCGAGCATTACAAGCCGTATGCTTTTTTTTTTTCAGAAAAAATAGAGACGATAGGGTACTTCACTTTCTTTTTATTTTTTCTCACACGAACACGTGACCCAGTCACACGGATTTAACCTATGTCGACCGATATCTCATATGTGCTAGAGAAACTTCTACATTAACGCATCTCAAGGATTCCAAATGTGCTAACGATACTTCAAACATTAACAAGCTTTAAGCCGCATTCCGAAAACTACGCCATCTCGTTTCCTGTTTGATTTTTTGTCCAAACAAAAACTTCAGCTTAGCCGCTTCTTAAAAGACAGGTAAATGATGGGTCACTACCCTTTAACCAGTCGTATAAGTAGCCGTTATTAAAACTACTAAATGGACATTAAGGATTCGTGTTATGATTATAGAAACAAGAAAGAAATCATAGTTTTCTTTACACTAAAAATATTACTAAATAAGAATTTTTATATTTGTTTTAGTTTTGAACATCATTAGATACAATCAATTTATCTGCATTAAAGTGGAAAATTAATGACAGACGCCAGATCACGGAAGCTGTGTTATAATATCGCTTATCTCTGCGCTGCCTGCAGTGTCGTGCTAGAGTCTTTATCAGCGTTTCAGATCGCTTTGTAGATTGATAATAAACCACCCACCTACTGTTAATACTATATTTAAGTTTTACAAAAAAAAAATTTCTTTGACCTATTTAGACAGACAGCATATTTTATTTTAAGACTGGCGTTCTTTACATTTTTTTTTTCACGCAATTTTTAGAAAAGTTAGAAACAAATTTATTGCAGCGTACAAGTATCAGTAACTTTAAACTCTTATTCACCATTACTATATTTTACAATTAAGTCGTATTTAATTCATGTCCGATTAAATAATAATAATAATAATAACACACACAATCACAACACGCCTAGGTCCCAAACTAAGCATTAGCTTGAATTTTGGGTACCAAGCGAAGACACCACATACATATAACAACCAAGACCCGGTGCCAGTATTAATATTCATCATATAAATACTGACCCGACCTGGGATTCGAACCCGGGACCTCCAGCTTCGCAGGCAGGGTCGCTGCCCACTAGGCTAAGCGGTCGTCTAAATGAATTCCTATTACCCGTTTTGTCTTATTTTTAATGTCTTCAAACGTTATGCTTACAAACCAATAAACCTAAATTCAACGCCAGAAATATACCGCCGTTTCCTTGTTTTGCGTTTGGCAAACGAGATTCACTTTGTTGATATAATTAACTATATGATCTAGAAAAGACAAAAACAATATTCATGTTTTATTTTTTGTCAAATTGACATTCAGTAATACGCTATTTGACTACTATTATATAATATTTATATTTATACGATAACAAAATTTATGAACAAAATTATATTTGGTTGAAGAATAAGGAAATTGCAGGTTATTAAAATTTCTATCTGTCTTTTTCTTGCAAAACGAAATTTAACAATGTTTTAAATGGCCAGACGTCACACATAGGTACGCTGTACGGTATTGCCTTCTTTGTCTAACAGGACATTTTAAATATTCATAACTTTGTCAACAATGATTTATTTTTTTAAATTCTTTCAATGTTATGATATAGTTAGAAAACTGTTTTAAGTATATAAAATAATTTAAAAAAAATTAGTCAGCTAGCCTCTATTATCTACTTAGGTACACTTATTAGTGACAGCGATGTCCTTGGTTTTATGCTAAGTCATTCCAAGCTGCCGGTTTAATTTATAATCATAGAGCAATACAAACACAAGTTCGCGCCACATACACCTACCTACGCACCGTTGATTGACATAGTATCAAAGCTAAACCTATGAGCCAGTCCAATTTTAGAGCATTGTTTATGGTAACTCCGGATGCTGTGATTCAGTTTGTACTTGTACCAGTGGCTAGAGTATGTGTGTCGTATTTTCTATACCATGCGTTTACACATATAATTACATTTTATATATATACTATTTTTATCATAATTCAAAACTAGGGAGTTCCATGCATGTTATTCATCGTGCATGGAATTCTCTAGTTTTGAATCTCGCACTGTAGGTTAACTAGTTTTTACAAATAATAACATGAAGTTCCTTTTTTAGACTAATGAAACAAAATAATTGTTAGTGACCTCAATATTCCAGGCAAATAGCCAATGAACGCTTTGTTTAAAATATAAATTTATTGGTTGTGCCTTAACTGACATTGCGTCAATAACTCAACTATAATTCTCTTTGATTCATGTATAACTGTTTGGTACAAGCTTTAAAATATTGTGGCTAGTATTTTGCAATCGAATAAAAAGGACTTAAAAAGGAACTCTTTAAGAAATTTAAAAAATAAAAATGGTTGGATCTAGTTTTTGCTAATCTGAGTACCTACCATATAATTCTTTTTACGGCAATCGATTAAGGTTTAATGGGATGCAACCGTTAACACCGTTTGTATGGAAATTTGCAAGTACACAATCCTCTTAACGCGTTAGCACATTCGTGGTTCAGTGCCATTTATTCAAAAACACTTATTTTATATATAAAAAAACGTAGGTGACTAAATATCGCGTGTTATTAAACACTATAAATCATTTTAAACTTTTATCGTCCATATATCAAAGGTTTATAGTGACTATAAATTAAATTAGAGTAATACTTAACTAGATGCTGTACCATGTCTAATTAAATTAAAGTTCACTTTGCCTAACGAAACAAAGAATTTCAGTTACAAACAGATAAGTATTTGTTTCTAGATTTAACCAATCAGACGTTTTCGCATGTTAGGAACATATTAAATGTATTTTAATCACCCCCCTTAATATATATAGACGTCCTTTAAATTTCGCTGCCGTAAGTCTAGGTCTCGCGAACCTAAGTTTGAATCCTCCGCTATCGTATAGTAATGGCACAATAATTAGCGATCCTTTATGTCACTGATAAAACTAATCTATTTATTATGTAACGTAGAATCTTTGAATCAACTCGTGGTCACGACAATATAATTGTTTTTACATTGCAGATATGAATCGCTACGCAGATACATATAAATAAAAAGTTACGATTTAGAATATGGATACCTATAAAAAGCCGGTCAACGTAAAAATCGTGAATATTAACTATTTGTCTAAACTAGATTTTGGGTCTAAATTAGATGTTGAGGTGGTACGCAACTCTGATCTGATAGGTATTGTGGCAGCATTGGGGCAAAGGTGGGTTTAGGTGAGCCTGATGAATGAAGCGAGTCAACCGCCGCCGCCGCCGCCGCAGTCCGTGGCGGGCAGTAATGGGCTAGAGTCGGCCATGCGCAGTATTCGGCGGGCGCGCTAACGGGCCGTACACATCGCGTCTATCGAACATGCGCGACAAACCATAACACTTCGGCGGGAAATCCGATAGTCCTAGAGTTAATACGATTTGAAAATAAAAATCGTACCTAACTCGTTTTAACGCACATCGGTAAATGCGACTGTTACTTTTGATCGGACAAAGATAACAAGTCCAGTGTTTCGTGCACATAAATGCAAATATTGTGTCGGTGACAAAAAAAAATCCACGTTGCTTACAATGAGCGATTCATTGATCGTGAGGATTACATCGTTCAAATGATCGATATAATTTGTCAGACGGATCGAAGATGAAGTTGTTCAAGCGAAGGATGTCATTCAGCGGAGATAAGCAGAAACGGGTTCCCCCCGCGAGCGATCCTTTCGAGCACGAGGTATACAAACCCACGTACGGGCAATCTCTATACACACCTTTTGTACACAAAAGAGCTCTTTGACGCTGTACAAAGTCGATTCAACGCTTTCGCTGAATAACGTCGAATGACACGCGTTATTTTGCACCTTCTTTTATAGAATTATTTGACGACAGCGGTCACAAAGCTCGCTTATACTAACAAGTTAAATATAAAATTATGTAAACATGTTATCTGAATCGCTCCGTATATTGTTTACATAGTAAAAAAATTATAATACATATATATACGGGACACGATATATATACCTAAATGGGCTCGAAATAAGTGCGTTATTCGCATGTCGCAAGGTAAATTGAAAGGCAAGGTTATCTTATCAGACGGAGGCCGCGAGGCCGTCTGTGGCGAACACTCGCGAATTCGCTTTTGCGAATTAAGAATTTATTGCACCGGCCCGTGCAGGCTGCCGCGCTCGATACTGAAGTTGTGCTGTCATACGGTCAGTTATATAATAATAACATTGACGTCAGTGTTTTAAAAAAGAAATATTATGTTAGTATTTGGCATATTAATATGTAACCACATACGACGCTATACTGAAACAATCTATAGATTTATTGAATGGTAAAGTTTTTCACGTCGAAAAAGTTTTGTAATTTGAGGTAGGTACCTATACCTATACATAGAGACATCGATGCGTCGATGGCTATAGCAAGCGATGTGAAACATTTCACGACACATTTTATCGCTAAGACGTCTGCGATATTTTTTAATTGCTCTAAACGTTTCAACTACACAGACACGTGATCGAGAATTTATACTCAATTTCATGTTCTCACTGAAAACAGATTCCAATATGAATATGAGCCGTATAAGTCATGACGGATAATAATTTTATAATGAACGATTTCAGAGAAAGTTAAAGTTCGATATGTTTTTTTGTTACAAAGAATCATTTTACATGAAAAACATACTTAGGTGTAATCGTGGAAAACGAATTCTGTTTAAAGATTCAATATAAAGCGTATAAAAATTTATTGTTAGTATGTGGTATTCGATTGCCCCCATCAGATGGCTGTCGTCACAATTTACCGACCCGCACTGGAGCAACGTGGTGGATTAAGCTCCAAGCAATCTCATCTCGAGAGGAGGCCTAAGCCCCGGCAGTGGGGCATAAGGGGTTGATATGAATGTATAGATGAATATGGCGTCTATGCGTTTGGTGTTGTCAATGTCTAGACTTCTTTAACTGTTAACTTTAACAATACTAAGATGGCAACTACACGCATTCCATAGATTAATATCGCGTAGTCATGTAAAGTAACAACAAAAATGAAAGACCAACCTCGGGCACATGTCGTAGGTTAACATCTACAATATAAAGAGCTTTGAGAGCTGCCTATCTACTCGTGCAATCATCTGAGTGAAGACACGGCGCGCGCACCTTTGACCGCTCCACACTGTTTCATTTCACTAAAAAAATTTCCCTATGCTGTATATCGCATAAATCGACTAAGAAATCCATTTTAAATGTAAGAGTAAAACACCCACGTGTCCATTAGACATACTTTTTTTAAAAAAAAATAATTTGTGTTTCGTGACCTCGACGTAAAAAAAAGATTAAATAAATTCTGTAAGCGTGTCTGACCAAAATATATCTTTTTGATTAATATGGTTTGAAAAAGGACCTTCAGGCGCATATTTTCCAGTTTTTCTTTTTCGAAGATCACTTTTGGTTACCGAATTATTAATTTTTATTCAAATTTTTGTTTTTATTTTTTTTCTCCCAAAAACCGCAAAAGTGCGACTTGTGACTGGCACTCAAAGATTCCTCATAAATGCGTCTATCATTGATAAAAAACTCAAGTCGCACTATGGAAGCGTTTACGAGTAATCGAATTTCAAAATATGGTGTTAGGGGTGTCACTCAACATGACCTTTTATTTTTGTTTAAATTAATTCAATTTTGTCCTTTACTACAAAATTCTATATTGTTTACTTATTTTATTTTTATTGTTATTTACTTATTTACATTTATTTATTTAAAAAAAATTTACAATTGCATATTAGTTATTTACAATTAGAGTGTCGACAAAATTTTATCACTAAGCGGCTTCTATTTTGTAATATCTACCCTTTCATCGTTTACTTCGTTAATTACTTTAGAAGTTTTTTTTAACTTTTATTAGTTTTTTTTTTATTAATTTTCTATTGACACAGTAAATTTTGGCATTTTCTGCCTCACGCTCGCGGAAAAGTACATCCAGTAATTTAATTGGCATCCGATGACTGTGACCGTACACTAAATTCTAGTGCACGGTGAAGAGATCATAAAATCACGTTCTCTTCCTGTCGGTATGCTCTCGGAGAAAGCAGCTCAATCGCGCAATAAATTTTGGCGCAGATAAGAAACACCCCTGCCGGAAAAAGAACAGGAAAAAAATATGATTGACCTTTTCCACCCTCCACTGGAATTGGCGGAACCGTTTGTGTCTATGACACACCACAGACAACGTCAAAGATTGTCCAATGGGATTTGCCTGCCAGAAGCTGTTCGTGAACTTCTGAAGCCCGTTAATGCAGAAAACTTGCAGTTGGGATAGGTGGACAACGAAATTCCAACATTAGATGGATCTTCATCATCGTCTGAAGTTCGAATGTTGACGACAGCACACACTGTTCCATTTTACTAAAAAAATCCCTATGCTGTTTATCGCATAAATCGATTAAGAAGTGCATTCTAAATGCAAGACTAAAACACCCACGTGTCTATCTGTAATACTTTTTTTTTTTTTAATAATTTGTGTTTCGTGACCTCGACGTAAAAAAAAGATTAAATAAATTCTGTAAGCTTGTGTGATCAATATATATGTATATATATTTGATTAATATGATTTGATGAAGGACCTTCAGACGCATATTTTCCAGTTTTTATTTTTTGAAAATCACTTCTGGTAACCGAGTTATTAATTTTTCGTGTCGTGATAGTCATGATATCCCAAAGCGCAACGAACCTGTCTCAAATTTATAAGGTCATAGGGCCATGGTTCCAATCCGGGCGTGTACCAATGAGTTTTTCTGACTCAAGTACATAACTATCACTGACTCCGAGCTTCGGAGAACACGTTAAGCAGTCGGTCCCGGACGCTGTCAATAGATTTCATTTTATTTTCATTTTTGAGTATCAGCATGCTGTCGTCAACAATAGATGGATCTTCATCATCGTCTGATGATGAAGATCCATCTAATATTGGAACTTTGTCAGCCACTTCTTCCAACTGCAAGTTTCCTTCATTAACCGGCTTCAGAAGTTCACGAACGGCTGCTGGCAGACAAATCCACTGGATGTCACACAGTCCGCACCAACGCTCTTAGAATCGCCTGGCACGTCGTTATTGTTGGGATCTTCTAAATTAACCAATGACTCCAGTACAAATTATAAACAAGACCTCAAAATTAGAAAACGAATCATGGAGTCCTTGGAAGATCAACCCCAAGCTAAAGTGATAAAATCTTTTGCATCCACGATTACTTCAGAAGATGGAAGCAAGATAACCCCAAAAGCTTCAAAAGATTTAGAAGACGTAATAAAACTTTGTCTGACATCACCAAAAAAACGATTCAAAGTTTTAAAAAAAGTATCTACGTTGACGAAAACCTATACACCTGAGGAAGCTCTAGGTTTCGTTATCGACAGGAGACTGAATGTGGAAACATATAAACTTTTAAGACAGGATTTGAAAAGTCGAGTTTATTCAGCTTATCCACCCTTCTTAGAAATACTAATAAGAGCAAGAAAAGCATGTTACCCAGCAAAAGAGCTAGATGTTTCGGAAATAGAAGCGTCAGTTTCGTTGCATAAACTTCTTACTTTGCGACGAATTGTTCGAAGTTGTGATGAGAATTTTATCGAGTATTGTAACAGAACAGGCAAGCAAGAAGTCTCATGCGTATTTGAAGGGTCCTGGGGTTTTGATGGAAGCACAGGCCAAGCATTATATAAACAACACTTTTCAGGATCAGACGAAGACATTTCCGTGAACGAAAATAGTCTTTTTGCCTCGACTTTTATTCCTTTAAGTATAGTAATGGACAAAAATATATTTCATGGCACCATCCTGCACCCCAGTCGTATAGATTTTGTCGGCCGCTCCACATTCAGTATAGAAAAAAAGACACTAATCTTATTCTTAAGGAAAAAGCTTTGATAGAGAAGCAAATTAAACGTTTGACAGGAGTCAAACGTTTAATTTGCTTCTCTATCAAAGTTTTTATGATGCCCTTCGGAGGTTTGGGTCGTAATAGGAATTACGACCTAAACCTCGGAAGAGCATTATACTTATTACGTTTGTTTCTAATTTAATTTTGAGTGTGATCAACGGCAAAGTCCTAAACTGGTACGTCTTCACAGTTAAGGTGCCCATTTTGCAAAGCTACTGCCAGTCAGTTCAATGATTTGGCAACATCGTAAACAAGACGAACTGTAAAAGAAAATATGCAACACGGCATCAATCCACTTCATGTATGGATACGTATTTTCGAATTTTTATTACATTTCAGTTACAAAAACGATTCGTTAGTACGGAAATGGAGAATCAAAAAAGATAGCAGAGAAAGTCAAATTGTGAAAGAACGGAAAAACATATCCAGGCTGATATAAGAAATCGGATTGGATTGTTGGTAGACGTTGTTAAACCCAATGCAGGAACCACAAATGATGGCAATTCAGCCCGCACAGCACTATCAGACAAATACCGTGCTATATTTGCAGAGATATTAGGTCTAGATGCATGTTTGATCGACGGGCTGCATACTATCTTTGTAGCCATATCTTGTGAATTTCCTATTGACACTGTAAAGTTTGACATTTTCTGTCGCACGCTCGCGGAAAAGTACATCCAGGCATTTAATTGGCAGTCGATGACTGTGACGGTACACAAAATTCTAGTCCATGGTAAAGAGATCGTAGAATCATGTTCTCTTCCTGTAGGTATGCTCTCAGAACAAGCGGCTGAATCGCGCAATAAATTTTGGCGCTCAGGTAGGGAACGCCACTGCCGGAAAATGAACAGGAAAAAAACTATGATTGACCTCTTCCACCATGCACTTGAATCGTCGGGTCCGTTTGTGCCTATGGCACACTATAGACAGCGCCAAAGATTGTCCAATAGGATTTGTCTGCCAGCAGCTGTTCGTGAACTTCTGAAGCCGGTTAATGAAGAAAACTTGCAGTTGGAAGAAGTGGCTGACGAAGTTCCAACATGATAATGTTGACGACAGCATGCTGATACTCGTAATTGAAAATTATTTGTATGAGTCTTACATTTTTTATGGATTACAAATATTACAATTGTTTGACCTTTAGTGACAACCCTAAAATGTACTATATAACCTTTATCCGTAACTCCCAAACGCTTCCATAGTGCGACTTGATTTTTTTATCACTGATAGACGCATTTATGAGGAATTTATGAGGAATATTTTATCTTTGAGTGCCAGTCACAAGTCGCACTTTTGCGGTTTTTGGGAGAAAAAAAATAAAAACAAAAATTTGAATAAAAATTAATAATTCGGTAGCCAAAAGTGATCTTTAAAAAATAAAAACTGGAAAATATGCGCCTGAAGGTCCTTTATCAAACCATATTAATCAAAAAGATATATTTTGATCAAACACGCTTACAGAATTTATTTAATCTTTTTTTTACGTCAAAGTCACGACACACAAGTTATTTTTTTAAAAAAAAAGTATGTTAAATAGACAGGTGGGTATTTTACTCCTGCATTTAAAAAGCATTTCTTAATCGATTTATGCGATAAACAGCATAGGGAAATTTTTTTAGTGAAATGAAACAGTGTGCGCTCGTCCTTGCTTTGTTTACTTTATCTGTGAGCTCAATAATATTTTATGTGTCGTGCTAACTAATTTGGTATTACAAACTTTAAGTTTCTGTAAATATATTAAGTGATTATTGAAAGTGTTTTTTAAACTGCAAAATTTTGCCACTGGGCCAGGTTTACGCCATAATGTTGGATGCCTTTGCCTATATACACTTTGCATTAAAAACAATTAAGTTATCTAGTCGTATATGGTTACTCTTTTAACTTTAAAACTGCGTATGTGATCTTTGATCATCATCAAATTTTTTTTCTAGGCGTTTATTATCTAAAGTCTCCTTTGTCACAGTCAATAATCAACTTACATTTAAAAAAATTGGTAGGATTTTTTTTTTACTTTCAAACGCTTTTCCCAAAAGAATTATTGCTACGGCGTGGTTACTTAGTCAAATGTTAATACTACGCACTAAAAATGGGCGAACTCGAGTGTAGCACTCAGGAGCAACCAGTTGGCAACGCAATTGTCAGTCGCGCGCGCACCCCCACGTCAATGCGATAACTTTGTAGCGCCATATTTTACTATTTTAGTACTAAAGTGATAAATGAAAAAAGACGTACTATTTTATAGTTTACACCAAACATTATTATTAAAATTTGGAAAATGCTAAAACAACCATATTACATGTGTTTATATAAAATTTACATTTTCTTCTTTGCCAGGGAAACTATTCAGTTTGCCAAAAAAACCTCAATTTAAGAAATGCATATTTTTACTGTCTAAAATTCCGTTGCTCTAAAGAGTTAATGTCACACGGTTCTATCTCAAATATTTATATGTCGTATGGTATATGTTTATATGTGATTAAAAACGTAACCCTCGTTACTAGTGTGCAAAAATTGAACTCGTTAAAAACATCTTGTTTTATAACTTGATTATTGTAAGTTCAAAGTTGATCGTTTACGTCTCTGATAACATAATTATTATTTACAATAATATATTTTACTTAGCGGTTAGTGAGGAAATGGCATCAAAACCAGAAATAAACTCCAAGATTACAATTTTCAAAGACTATTATTATCATTATTATAAAACAATGTCCCCCCTCTGCGTCTTTCTGTCTGAACACGATGAACTAAAAAACTATAGAGCGGATTTTCATACCGTTGTCACCCAATGGACGGAGTGATTCAAGGGGAAGGTTTATGTGTATAATTCATTAATGTTTTGTGTAAATTAATTGAAATTGGTACGATGATTCTTAAAGATAATGGAGAAAATCAAGCTGACTGGGAGCTGGGAGCTTTCATCGAAAACGCTGCCTAATCCCTTTAAAATATAACAAAACATGTATATTGGAATTTTTCCTATTTTATAGATCTGAAGAAAAGTCAGCGATGGTATATGTTTGTCTTTTAAGGATAGCTTACTATACCTATTTTATGTTATATATTATACTATTTTATATTTTAGAATATATTGTGTATATTTTTTTATTTTTTGAAATATTTGCAGAATTAGAAATATAATACATTAAAAATATTCCAAATATGACATATGTTACATTTAAATATAATTAAATCTAATCTATATGCTCGACGCAACAAGCTTATACGACACTACGACAGAAAAAAAGTAGGCATATGTGCTCTGCTTCCCGTGCGAATCTCGTGGGTTCATCAAGTGAAAAACACCAAAATTTTGCAACGTATGTCCAAAGGCATGGAGGTCATGAACACCGTTAAGAATAGAAAGTTGGGATTTTTCGGCCATGTCATGAGGAACCACAAATACCGGATACTCCAGTTGGTAATGCAAGACAAGATTCAGGGCCAAAGGCCCCCTGGCAGAAAGAAGACATCCTAGTTGAAGAACCTGAGAGAATGGTTTGGTTAAAGCACCAAATCGCTGTTTTGTGCCGCAGTATCCAAATCTAAAATCAAATTGATGATCCTTAATCTCCTGTCAAGGAGAAACACTTGAAGAAGAAGAAAGACCTGTGCGAAGTCGGAGCAGGTCGCTAGTTAAAGTTATAAACATTTTTACTAAACTCTACATATCTAAATTTCATATCACAAATGACGAAAATCTTATTTAAGGTTAGACGATACCGCTGATTTCCATACAAAATGTATTTGATCAGAAGTATATAAAACTACAATTTGTGGTCTTTATTTTACGATTTTATTAAGTTAAGTCTATCACAAACCTTATTATCCATATGAAACATTATGAAGCCATACATTTAAGAAATATTAGAGTTAACAGAGTTTGTCTTGTCAGTGTGCTAGACGTGATTAATGTTGGCCAAACCCTCCGGAAATATATCTCATAAGCTTATTCTCTTGCAATGGAAGCATAAAAGTTGATAGATGGACGAATGGATGGATCTCACGAGTGGCGATTCTCTACGGATGTTAAAAAATGTAGCCCACAACAAAGTGAACACAAATGAAAAGTAATAAATGGTATTTATTTATTTGGACATTTCGCGTAAAGTTTGCACACGCGCCCACGCCCGGCCCGACGCGACACTAAGTATTATCGCTTTCTCCACAAAGGAAAACAAGACTTGAGTGGCTGTCGTTTACGCCTTTTTTATACGCATATCTTACTCATGAAAATAATAAATATTATTATAGTTTTATTCAATTTATTTGCCATTATTCGTTTATTGAAAATATTTTTAAATTATGGTTTATTTTTAACCCACCGAGGAAAAAAGAGTGGCGTTATAACTTTGAAGCCTTTATCTGTCTGTATGTCTGCGTCTCTCGGTACGATTACGAAAAAAGAAAGAAAAAGTCCATCAGAGCCACCAATGAATTCTCACTTAAGTGTAACTTACTTTTGTGTCCGTTTTTTCAAATTCTAATTTCCTGATTGACACAAGTATAACTTTGATGGCATTTGAAATAACTTTGGGTACGTATTCCTTGTGCTTTGACGGAATGAGGTGGAATAAAGAAAGTTTGTCTCGAAATGATGTCACGATAACCTTATTTATTTCTTTTTCGTGTAATGCTATGTAACTTATTATCTATCTATCTATAACAATCGACGTGCGATATTCGAACAATATTTTTTATAGTGGAAGCTACATTATGGCTTCATTATAATTTGTCTGTAAAGTCTAGTAATATAGGGCTACATGTCGTTAATGACAATTATTAATTAAATTTACTTATTGTTTCGTGTTGAAGTTCACATTTCAATAACTATATTATACCAAACAAGTTTAACGATGTTCCTATCAGACAATTATCGATTCTCTCCTGTAACTTCAATACAGATTTGACGATTAGATTAAAATATACATAAAAGATGTCTAATTCTTCTATCTAACTACAATCTTCATTGTAATCTCGATGAATAAGCAAAGTAAAATTTCGTGTTTACCTACCGGAAATGTCACATAAATTCTAACATGATAAAATAACAATTTCTGTACATTTCTAAAGTGGAATAAGTTTTCTGTAAAGTTCCAAAATATAATTTAAAAAAAATGTGCATTTCTTAAATTATAAATAATATCTTTTAAGAAATATGCTTTATAGTTTTTTGTCTGTTGTAAAATGATTAAAATTTCGTTTTTATTCTGCAATGTTCTAGTATAAATACCCGAGATTTTATGTAATCTTTTGTTTTCAACAAGAACGCAAAAGTTTGAAGTTTGGACTTCATCAAAGAAGAACTAACCCTCGAAATAGGCGTCTTAATTTTGATTGAACGCATTTTCAAAAATCCGAAAATATGAGTTTACCTCACGTTTTTGAGCGCGGCCGTCGCCGCCATATCTAAGAAAATTTGTTTGGATGCGACTTACGGACCGCATGATTATTCATTATTGAATTTGTGAATTAAGTTTAGTGACACATTAAATACCGCGATCATAGGAATGCTAATATCGCCAAAGAAAATAAATTAATTGAAATGTTTTTTTTTGCTTTAACATATAGATTTGTATAGTTATCTATACTAATATTATAAAGCTGAAGAGTTTGTTTGTTTGTTTGTTTGTTTGTTTGTTTGTTTGTTTGTTTGTTTGTTTGTTTGTTTGTTTGAACGCGCAAATCTCAGGAACTACTGGTTCAAATTGAAAAATTATGGTTGTGTTGGATAGTCCATTTATCGAGGAAGGCTATAGGCTATACTACATCACGCTACGACCAATAGGAATGGAGCATCAATGAAAAATGTTGCAAAAACGGGAAAAATTATTCCTTTTGAGAGCTTCCGTCGCGCGCGCTGCGTAAACGGTTGATGTTAAGCAAAAATCATGTATTACGGGATTGTTCCTCTTTAAAAGTTCTAACCAAAAGTCCGCAACAGCATATGTGTATCTTTTAAGGTTAGCTTACTATAACCTTTTTTATGACAATCAAATTTGTTCTAACATGATGTACTATTTGTGAAGATGTTTTTTAACCGTAATATTAATCTTTATCAAATTAAATACGTTGGTTGTCTTAAGCATTTCATGTATATTATAATTGCCCTTTACACCACACAATTTAAATTAATATCTTAGCAGTTTTTATCGAACTTCGAAAACTATAGCGGGAGAAAATAAATTCGCTGTCGGCCTCTGTTCGTTAACTTTTTACTTCCAAACCAATAGACTTTGATACGGTTTTTAGTAATATCTTATTTTCTTATTATCTTATAATCTATTAATCTATATAATAGAAATACTTATTATAAAGCTGAAGAGTTTGTTTGTTTGTTTGTTTGAATGCGCTAATCTCTGAAACTACCAGTGGGATTTAAAAATTTCTTTTTGCCTTTGATAGCCTGATTCTAGCTGAGGGTTATAGGCTATATACATGAAAACGAACTGTCTGTCTATTCGAGCAAATCGGCTTCGGCCAAAACGGCTTAACCGATTTTGATGAAACTTTACATATATAATTCCATATGTGACATACAGAACTTTTTGTATGTCTGTCTGTACGTCCATCTGTCTAAACCGATCTTAATGAAACATCACAAGTATGAAGAGAAGGTCGTTAAAACTAAAAAATGTTACTTTTTGTCCGTCTGTCTGTCTGTACGTGTATCTGTCTATTTGAGCTAATCTCTAAAACGGCTCAACAGATTTTAAGGAAACTTTGCAGACGGGAAAGAAGGTTGTCAAGAGATTTGACATTAGCTACTTTTTGTCCGTCTGTTGGTCTGTACGTCTATGTGTCTATTCAATTCAATTTTATCTATTCGAGCTAATTTCCAATACAGCTGAACAGATTTTAATGAAACTGCAGACGTAAACGAAGGTTGTCAAGAGTGTCATAAACTACTTTTTGTGTTTGTCTGTCTGTCTATCTGTCTGTCGTTTGTCCTCACTGATCTAGCAACGTACAGCCGAAAGTACTAAGTCTAGGAAGCTTAAATTTGGAACATAAGGTTATTTTATAACGTGAGCATTAAGTTAAGAAAGCCTTTTTTAGAAATTTCAAACTTAAGGATGTGAATGGAGGGACTTAAATAATGACGTGTTTCAGGGTTTTTAGATTTGCACATTTCAAGGGTGGGAAACGGGAGATGAAAAATTGTATCGGTTTTTTAAAGGGTGGAAGGGGAATGAAGATTGAAAGTTTGAATGGGTGTGACCAAAATTGGTTCCAGCAAAAAGTACGTATAAACCATCTCGAACGTTAATAGTACCTATAACAGGAATTTGTAGTCTACGCAAGCGAAGCTGCGGGCGGTCGCTAGTACAATTATATTTTGAACCCCACCTCATCTGTTTCACCTCTTGTTTGTATCTCTATAAATCACGCATCTATGTTCTTACAATTTTAAATTCCGAAATATACATGGAGAAAGGTAGAATTCATGTCGTTCGTACATTAGTAGTAACGTGTTGAAGCCGTTTTGAGTAAGTGCCGAGCTATCTACGGCACACGGCCGACGTAAAAGCGCTCACGTGCAATGTTTATTATCTTATCTTCTCGCCCTTAAATCCACTGCGCTATTTTTCATACAGGATCCGTTGATATACAAACTAGGCGTTCAAACTAAACACGCGCGGTTTATGAACCTGACGAATAGCCGATGCCGCTATGAATTACATAGAATCGTGTTGTATGTGATACCTAACAAGAAAATCAAAACTTCTCCAGCATAATTTTAAGTTCCAGAGAACCACGTTTTTTATTATTATTTTTTTCTGTAAATTGATATTGATTGCATACATCCCGTAATAGGGATCGTGCGATCAGTTTTTACGTAAATTATAGTCATTAATCATCCATCATCAGATAGCTGTCTACAAGGTGGAAGCCAAAAGCCGCCCGCGATCAGTCAATGAGTCGGCTGAAGCGCTTACGTTTTGTGTATAGTGTAGCGGATTTTGCGAACACGCCCTGTGGCCTAATGAAAGCGATTGCAAAAATATAGTAATTCAATTATATAGGACAAAAATACTGATTTTCAGACGCATACGAAAAGACCACAGAGTTAAAAGTAATGTGATCACGCCATCGTATTAATATTACTAACGTATAGAACCGACGCCGCGTACCAAATGTTTGCGCCAAGCGTTATTGCCGACCGGCAACAACTCATTCAATCACTCGGCTATGCTCATCGCGACCGCGTGCCAAAAATGTGTGTGTGTGTGTGTCGTGGGTGTTAAAAACGTGTAAAAATCAATCAACTGCGAAGAAAAAATATACTTATTGTCAATAATTAAACAAAACTAAACTAAAACCATCCAAAACTAATTTTGTACCTACCTACATTATTTTCTACCGTTGCCGCCAAACTTGTTTTAAGTACAAGTAATGCCACGACATGTATAATACCTAATAAATACTTGTATAATACTCGCAATTATGTGTATTATCGTGGAAACGAACGAAGCATAACATGTATGGGACATGTGTATTATACTTGGTAGAAATATCAATGTGGTTGAAACAAAGTGATAGTGCCGCGGGCACAGATTTTGTTCGTGCCGTTTGTTCTACTAGGGATCACGTGGATCTCGATCCACAGCAGCTTCCCGTGCATTACCTAGTTACTTTAGTCTGTTTCCATTATAGAATGAATAATAATAATAACAATAAAAATGCACAATAGAATAAGATTCAATTTCGCAATCCAGCAGATGAGTTTTTTTTTTCGTCCTAAATGTAGTGCCTGGAAATAAAATGAAGAAGGACTATGTTTTCCAGCTATGAATAATGACGTCCACATTTTGTAGTACAGTCCTAATGGATGGATTGCTATTAGGTAGCGTGGGCCTATGGCGTGAGTTCAATTAATTCCATTGAAGAGTAATAAGTCTTTCGAATTGTATATAATATCGGTCACTTGTATTATAAAAATTGTTGGAGAATGTAAGTTGATCGTTTCATATATATTTTTAGCGACTCATTTTATTATTATGGTGACAATAAATGTCAACGGAGTGTGTTAAGGAGAGACAAGAGCGTTTTCAAATTTTTTAATCAGCAGTGCCACAGTGGCAGCGGTATAGCCAAAGCGTTAGATATAGAAGTCAAAAGCAACTATGTCATTAGGTTACCTACTCGCGTTGGTCGTCTGCCTTTTGCGATATCCTATGGCCTAGTGCATCCTGTTTAGCCTTACTGTTTTACGATAGCAAAAAAATTACGACTTTAACATGATATGAATATTAATTTCGGGGATCGACTGTGGTGTCTTCTGTCATTATAAATTTGCCTTGACCATATGATTTACTGAGGCATGCAGAGTAAAAATAAAATAGATCAGTAATTTTGAGGTCTGCTATTTTAACTGACTGTGTAGTAACGTGATTATATAATCGTAGATGTAGACTTATAAACTGTTCTCTTTATTCATTTCGATCATGTAATTATTGATTTGATTAGGTTCAGATCCCAATATAAAACCAGGATGCGCGTGCGAGCGAGGTTTTACGACGTCCACCGAATATGAAAACGTGTTTACACTTGTGCATGTATTAAATTTAAATCGAAAAAAAAGATTTCAATATATGTTTTTCTTAATTTTATTTCTATTACAACAATCAGAACATGTATTATATTATCATAGTAAACGGGGATAATTTTGTACAGTTTCTATAAACTGTACATTAAATTCAAGATCATCACAGAACTGTCCTCCGCACAGGACTTCCAATGAGGAAAGCAAGGTACATACCTTGACGTTGCTTCAAGTGTTCATAAATTAAAGGGATAGTCTTGCTCTCGGCGGCTTCGAATTGGCATCGCTATCTCAGTTTCAGTACCTCTTCCACGACCTGTTCCTGAGTGACAGATACGAAAAGAGCATATTCTTACCTATACCTATAAAATACCCGTTGAAACAGCTCGCGGGCCGTGATTGTTTTCACCCCTGAAATGAGTATGAGAATTTGCAGGATTATTAAAAAAGGAGGTCCCTAGAGCGGTACATTTTTTTTTTTAAATTCGCATAATATCGAATTTGCGGCTCGTTATTTTCAAAACGAAGAACTGTCGGAAATTATGCTTTTCAGGAATTTATTCTAAAACAACTAAACAAAATATAAAAAAAAAAAACAAAAATATACCGACCTGTGACAGTATTTCACCTATTACATATATTTTCCTGTAAATATTTATACAGAATTACAGCGAGGTTTAGACACGGACTGAATCCTCTTTTTTTGTATGAAAAGCCTATCCCCTTAATATGTACTGTTTGTTTTCAAGAAATTTATTTTTATTTATTATTTCATATCAAGTAACAAGGACTAATTTTTTAGTAAAACACTTCCATTACAACCTAAATATTAGTAACATAATATGAAAAATAAATATATTGTGGATAAATCAACGATGTATTCTAGTTTGTATAATATCGCACGCAGCGGCGCGATCCTTGACCTAGAGGTATTTGCGCTTAATCTAGCAAAATCAATGAGAGGAAGTCAACATTCACTTAAAATTACTGAACGCAAAATCAGCGTTGCATGCAGGTGTGCGCCATAATTTTGAGTACAGAAATTTACAGCTTGTAAAAAAGGCCAAGGGCCAATTAGACTCCTGTTAGATATTTGGCGAGAAACAATGTACATCATCATTCGTTTAGTTTTAATTATTACACTCATGGATATTGAGAATTCGTTTCTGAACGGAAGTGTTATTGAGCTTAATAGTTTGTATGTAACTTAAAAATTCATGTAAAAAGAATTTTCAATTCGTATTGTACATTTTGGGTGTTTCTTTGTATTGTGAAGAAACTTTATACAAAACAGTAGTCTCGATTCAATATACAAATAACATCTATTTCAGGAATTTCTGCCAAATTTTTAGTTATTGGAGTTGCGCGAGCGAGGACCATTCCAACGTCTCTGGAAATTCGTCCTTTTTTTAAGTTGGCAGTTGTTTTAAAACATGCAAATATATCGTACATAAAAATCTTTATTATTTACAAATTAATATTATATTAAATAAGAGTATTTGTTTGTATTTACACTAGACCGGTTTTCCCTACACTTACACTAGGGTTCCTTCAGCTGTGCGTACATTTTCTCTACTCCACTTTATGAGTTCTCCTTCCACCGCTATTCTCTCGCTCGCTCACCCTGAGGGGAGGCCTAAGCCCCTGCAGTGGGGCATAATGGGCTGGTGGAATTGAATGGAATATCTCATGAGAAACTTGACCATGATATATAATTTATTTTACTCTGCTTCTCTTCCACTATCTTCGTGCAAAAATCACGCCGTTTAATTGCATTACGACGTGCACGAAAAACAAACACGCTGTAGCATTTATGACATTAGCTAAGACGTCAAAAAATGTTATTTTAGAATATATTCGTACTATAAGCACCACTTCTTTCTTTCGATACGCTGAAATAGCTAGCTTTAACGAGATGGCCAAAGGTATCACATTACAAACACATTCGTTTCCGTTGTCCTTAACAATAGGAAACAGCGCGAACAACGGTAGTTTCTGTTTTCACCACCACTGTCAATTTATACCCGGATGTCGCAAAGCTTTGTTGAAGCCTTTCGGCTCGGCCCCCGCCTATACTCTACGTGAATACCGTGACCGATTCTAATGACACACTTCGCTTTTTGTGCTAATTTAATTCGCGACACTTACGACTGTTCCATCACAACTTTTATCCATGTCGTTCGTCTGTTGCAAACTTCACACTTGTGCGTTATGTTTGTAAAGCTTGCATTACTTACACTGTTGTTTCTATTCTATTGTAATTATTCGTTAAAATATTTGATATATTTTTTTGTTTCTATTGATTCATGTGAAAATTACATGAATATTTAAGTAAAAAGTTTTTTTTTATGGATGTTAAGTAAAATCATTCAATCGGATCGTCAGCATTTTTCGAGTTAGTGTACGAACCCATATTATTTTTTTTAATTGCCGTAGTTTCAAATTTTATTTTGGTTCAACATCAAAATCTCTGAATTTCTATTGATTTGAAATGTTAATGAAAATATCACTAATTAAATATCAATATTTTCTATGTTAAACAGGATGGTGCAAGATTCTCGGACACGAGTTGGCAAATCCATCGGACATGGACAAGAGAAGGTGGCGGATTGCCGGTCTCGCCGCCACCGGTGCGTGCGCAGCGGGACGATAACACCGGCATCTATGACACGATCACTGTGAGTACATAATTAAATACTATCCAAGCTGTTTATTCGCTCGTCATGATGATGAATAGTCAGTATACTAAATCCAGAATCGCACGGGAGGGAAATAGGGACACCGAATTTAGATCTTGAATCCCATTTCTACTGCCGCTACTTAATGCATTTGCTGTAGCGTGCAGAAAAGTTGCTGGCTAGCTTCATCAAGAGAAGTCTCAATTGTTTTTAATCATCGGTTATTCACAGAACGTAAACGAGTCCCTGGATCATAATTTTTATGTTCTAAGGTTTATATGGTCAATACCTATAACATAATTTCTTCAAACTAAAATCTTCTATTTTGAACATCTATATTGTAATTTAATGCAAATAAGATGTTAATAGCGCTGTATAACATATGTTCCGGTGATTTGAACGCAAAACAATCGTAAACTATAATTCGGTCGCAATATACCTACTTTGTCGACATAAATTTGCATAACGAGGCAATCTAGCAAACCTCTAAGGTTATCGTCGACGATAAGCGACGATAAACCACGGGATTTTTTTTATGAAAGAGAAAACATATTTCATGAAATCAAATTTATGTCTATTTTTTCAACGTATTGTTAAAAAATAGGTAGGTAATATCATACCTAATTTTTCTTTATCTCTTAATCTACATCTCCGCAGTAACGCGTGCTTTTTTAAATGTTGGATTAGGGATATATATTACTTTTCTTCGTGGACCTTACTTATTATACTTCGTGTAGCTTACGTATTACTTATTTGCATTTAAAAAGTTGTATGTACGATTTACAGAGTGTTTATTTTTAAAATGACGCCAGAAGTCATTCTATGTGTGTTATTTTAAATAAAACCGAACTTCTAACTCGTTGTTATCTCATTATCATTTAATAGAGAAGTTGCATTTATTTAATCTTTCATAGCTTGATGCCAGTCAATTCCCAGCTTTTAAAAAATATATGTCTATATTATAAGGCTTCATGTACATATGTGAATGAAACCACATGCTCAAAATTCAAAGTACCCATAAATTTTTTTCCTAGCCCATGTTGGTATGGGAGATGGGCGTCCTTATTTATGTTGTGGATGGAGCCTATTACTGACCTTTTTCAGATAGAACTGAGGTACGCGTGTAAGTATACCTCTTCAATGCAAACCTAACACACATTTCACTATTTTTTTTTTAACATAGATTAAGGCAGTAAACTATATCGGAGCGGCAAAAGTAGGCGTATGTATTTCCTATAAATGCGGAAAAAAAAGCTAAAGTCCTTATCCCTGTCCATGTATTCAAGGCCAATAAAACCAGCTGTAATATTGTTCAATAATTTTTATAAATACATATTAAATTATGACTTTGAAACCAAGTGTTATTTTCTTCAAATAGCTTTCCATAAATCAGGCATAAACGCTTAACAAGTATTTATTTTGACAGCCGTTTACCTGCTATTTATTACCTTTGGAGGAGGAACTTTGATGGATGCATGAGGATGGTTTTACACCAACGCAATCCAGGAAATTGAATCGAATGGATGGTTATCGGGTCTTCTCTTAAGCCTTCGGTTATACCGAAAGGCATGGTGAAGCAACGAGCTATAAATTTTTGTTTTCTTTGTCACGCCGTCGCCGCTAACGCTTGTGGGGCCACTAGGCCCTAGGGATTATTCTGTGGGGTCGGAACGAACCGCGAACTATGAGCTCACAAACGGGGTAACATGTTGCACTTTATTACGGGGAAACGGCGATTTCTAACCATATATTTACATCAAAGCCTCGTAAATCACGGTGCAGCGGTAAAGCACGTCTACCTGCTCGTTAACTTGCATTAGTTTGATTGCTTGAAACGCAAATAACTATGCTGGTTATGTGAAACCATAAACACAAGTTTATACTAAGGTATACGAAGCATAGGAATTTTAAGTTAAAGCATACTTGTGTTAAGGTTCAAAATATACGTAATGTCGAGGGTCAACCTATAGAACGGGTAAAGGAAGCCAAAAACCTTGGCATACCAATTCATAGTGAGATACGTTTTCAAAACCACATCCAGAAGGCCGTTCATAACTGTTTCTCGCCTAAAAAAAATTTGTGAAAAACTTTGTTTTGTTTGTTTTTGTGTTTTTTCTCCTCATTTCTATATTACTTCGATGGCGCCGATTCGTTAGCCATGTTTTTTTTTAAATATGGTAAATGTGGTGTGTGAAGAGACCCCCGTGCACTTGTTTAAAAGACTAACTTGGTCAACCAATGAGCGTCTGTACACAGTTACGACAATCCTGCCAGGGTGTAGAATACTAGTGTTTTGAATCAGGTCCAAATATGCAGCGTCCAAGTGCTGCAATGAAATCCCACCAACTATATCCTTGATGTTCGCGATAAGTTTACTTTTGAGTAAAAGCTTAGAAAATGCTTGTCGAAAGTGAAAAAATCTCAACCTAATCCAGAAGTTTTATATTCACAAATCTATATTTTCTTATACTTTCATATTATCAATAATAGTAACTTCCCTGCAACTTTCATGTTTTTTTTATGTAATAGTCATAAGTAGTGGTATTTGTATTTATTCTGTAGTGATATTTAAAATTGTTGCGCGTGATTTATTGAAAAATGTAGTTTATGTCTTATATATTAAGTTCTTGTTTGTAAGATTTAATTCGGTACCTTTTCTAACCGCTTATGTTCCCATTGACAGAGCTAATAAATTTCTTTCTTGACAAAATATGATCTTCTGTGAAGGGTGACTAAGTTACTCGCAAAAATATGATGTCCTCCTTAATCAATTTCGAAAAATTTCTAAAACGTACAATTTACAATTAACCCAAGCATTACACATTAACCCAGTTGGGTCAGATTGCAAGAAACGAGTCATTTTATTGACAGAGACAATTAATTGATAATGATTGATGACAAGTTAATAGGTATATCTCGAAAACTACTCAACATATCGGATTCAAACGACGTTTAAAATTATCTTTCAAACTTTTTGTTTGTTTGGTTTTGTTTGTGCAACTTTTATACTAATTTAATTTTTTTTAAGAATTTTCCACTCCATAGCTCTAAAACTTCAGGCGCGCATGTCTCGATTCGACTTAAAAGTCATTTTAAAACCTCTATATAATTTTTAAAGTATTCTATGTCTTAGACGCCCCACGCGTTAATGTGCGCTGAAATTTTTTTTTTGTTTTTCCGTTACAGTATGGCGCCTTATATATACAGTAATATAAACTTATATATACAGTATGGGTATGTATAAGTTTTTTTCAGTCACTATACTATTAGCGATTTATTACATTATACCTATTTTCCAAATTTCATCGACATAGTGCTAATAGTCTCCAAGTAAAATGCCTGTGACTGAAAGGTTTCCGTTTTTTTGTGATTTGGCTACAGAACTCTAAAAACAGGTTATTTTATGTCCACTCAAATTTGGATCAAATTCTTAATACCAATAATATATATATATATATACTTAAGTTTTTTATCGACATGTACATTTATTTCTCTGTCGATTTTCGTGTCTCTTTTTCTACGTTTAAGTTGTTCTTGTTTCAAGATCTCGGCGAATCGATGTCAGTCGCCCACACGCGCCTAGACAATTTTCACCGGCATACCTACGCCCCCGCACCAGATAAATCGTTCTTCACATGTCGAGGTACTACGACAAAATGTCTACTAACGTGTACGTATTTCCTTGTTGTGGAGAAAGCGATTTAAATAACTATAGTAGTAAATGTCTTAGTACAGAGCTATATATTAAATGCAGAGCTCGTGCTCATGTCGTATCATTTATTGTCTATGGTAGTGTATGGTAGGTACATAAATACATGACTTTTTGAGGTCGATACAAGTACATTATCAGACTGTCTAGTGAGTTATAGGAATAACATCTAAGCTATTTTATAAACATTTAGATATCCTATTTTTGAACTTGTAAATGTCAGGAATTTCAAAAAGTTGTTTTTTTTTTAAGTTTTTGTTCAATATTTAAAATTTGTGAAGTAATAAATGAATGAAACTTTTGAGTTGGAGTAAAAGTACTTTTTATTAACCTCAAAGGTAAATTTGTTTTATATGTATTTTAAAAGTACTCATAAGATAAAATTGAAAATACACAAGATTCTGAATTCACACGATCTGTACCTAACTTGTGTTGTGGCTAATTAATACAGATATAGAAGGAATTGCTAGTCGCGGTGCACAATTATTTCTATTTGTACGTTCACGGGAACAAGGAAGCATAAACACAACCAGTTTATCAAAGATTAATTGAGCCGTTTGTCTGAAATAAATTAAACGGGATAGTAAAATTAACTACTAGTTTTGAAGTAGCAAAGTTCAAGCGACTAACGGAGCGGTGATGTCAACAAGGCGCCGGCTTCGCATATTAAAGAGGTTTATATACATAATACACCACACGTTGTCTCAGAACTTAGCCGCTATGCTTGCTGTTTCTAAGGAACACACAAGGTATAATTAGCTTGGTTTAGTAACGTATATTGACTGTTGTTCTTTATGCCATTATGTGCTTACTTTGATGCTATTGAATTAGTATTTTTCCACAGTCCCACCTACATTTAATTTTATTCCTATACTAGTTTTCACCTACGGCTCCTCACGCGTTTAAACTTATCGGTCCCGATCCCGCAGATCGATGTAGAATTGGAAGCCATCGAGAATACACAATTATTATTAATAATTATTAAAGGACCTTCCTTTGTTTACCAGAATAGAAATCATGTATTATTTCAAATAAATTTAATTTTGCCTCATAAGTTTCGACTTTAAAAACATGTTGCTACATATTAATATTTTTTTTCAAAACCGTAATGTTGTATTTTACAGTACTAAGCCTTTTCACTTTACACCAATCACAAACGAACATACTGTTTGTAAAGCATGCGTACACTGAGAAAAGCAGCCCGCTCCCGCCCTTGGCTCCCGCCATTATAACATTTGAAGTATCTACCTAATTTTAATCGAATTAATTGAAAAACGTCGTATGACGCTTGTACTCAGTAAGCTGGCTATTATAGTCATCGGTTTATTATAAGCAGTCTGCTTCGCATCGTGCTTATATACACCTTGACTTTAATAACCAGCTTACCGTACTTGCATCATAATGTACTATTACGTATTCCTCTATCTCTATTCTCGAATCTGTTATCGACATGTAATCGGAATTTGTCATAAATACAAAATTGACAATATTATGGTTTAAATTCGCTATTCAGTTTTTCACCCAATAGAAACCGTCGGCAAAGACAACTGGTAGTCTATGTGACTCTGTCACTTTAACTGTTACCTGTGCTATAACCGCGTAAAAGTTAAATAAAAAAATATACATTTTGTGACCTATTAGAATCTTCCATCGGGATAAACAGTAGCTTGGGGTACTCTGGGTTCCTTCAACTACGAGTATCTTTATGTCCAAAATCGCATCGTTTCATTACGACGTGAACAGGAGACCAACAAATGAACGAACCGACTCTCCCATTTATAATATTAGTATGGATGAAACACTTATATACCCGTATCATTATTAGAAGTTTCTGCAAAGCATATTATGTGTGATAGGCCTAATCTGCAATTTATTTATTTATTTTATTTATTTATTTATTAGACACACCAACGGCATATAGACAAGAGTAAAATATATTAAAACTAAATAATAATTACATACAATATTCTGAACCTGTCTTCACACTATTAATAGGTACGCAACAGCATTCACAAAAATTTCATAACATTATGTTTAAGTACTTTACGAGTATATTGTTTAATTTAAATAAATCACAACTTCTTGCAAAAGAACAGAAAAAAAAGAACTTTAAAAGAACAAAGAATAAATTCCAATGAGTAGTTGAGAATAAGACAAATAACTACCTAAAAATAATGGCCACAAACACAAAAATAGAACCCTTGAGGATTCAGCGTAAAATACAGGATAACAATTCCCATCAATTCCCAAGAATAACAAATATATGCATAAATCGCTTTTATACTTTCCCCAAACTATCTAATTCAGAACGTCATTTAGACCTAGATTGGTCCAAATATGTTTCATACTTTACTTTCAACCGTGACAAAACATATTTTAAATAAACCAAGTATATATCAACGTCTCTGAATTGGACAATATATTATGTTCTACTGTAAAAGTCTGTCTACCTTTCATTACTCTTGAATACATAGACTAACGTTTACTTTTTCCTTGCAGGTATTTGTATGATAGAAGCGACTTACTATTGACATACATTGAGTAAAATATTGCAAAAAAAATATTATTAATTCTCGAAACAATTTAAAAATATTTTAATACGTACCTACTACACCTTAAAGCAAACTTTCCCAAATCCATATCTAGAAATAAGTTCAATGCTATACAAATTTAAATAACAAAATACACCTTTTATTGGATATAAAGGTGGTTTCCGATGAAGAGGGCTTCGCCCATGCTTTATCCTCCTAATGGAGTAGGCTATTGCGCTTTAGTCGATCGCATCCTTCCGTTCGTTAATGGTTGGGGCCGCGCCGATAAGTCCACTTATAATGCGATTACAATCGATAGCAATCTATGTTTTATTTCGATAACTATGTAATTTTCACTATAGATACATGAGCCTTTATAAAAGGTTTATAATTTTATAACGTTTCATTTCTATGCGTTTATTTCTTTTTATAGATTTTCACATAAAATAGCTTCGAGAAAACTATCTAAGAATTAAAAAAAAAAAATATTTCGACATTAAAGAGGCATGTAAATCAAAGCATACATATGAGGTTTCATGCTGTTTTTTTTATATTAAAATCATGTTCTGTTTACGAATTTCTCGGCTACAAAATGACTTTATAGCGCACGTTGCATGTCTCTCTCTAACTCTTGTACCATTGTTTGAAAAAATCTGAATATATTAATAATACCTGTTAGTACATACATACCCAGTGCGAACTTACTAAGAAAATTATCACGACTATTTAGGGTATACTAGTTCACGGGTTATAGCAATTCGATTTTATGCGTAGTCCAGCTCTGAACAAGCTCATAATTTTGGTTTATTATAAGTTTTTGTACTTGGCGATTGGCATGGTTGGAATCTCAATCCTATCTTATGCGTGACACGACACGCGCTTTTTCTTAGTGACCGCTGCTGGCTGCATAAAACGTTTTCTAAGCACTCTAAAAGTTGCTCATTAATATGTCGTATACGATTTACATTATACAACTACAATTATGTGCTTATGAGTATCGTTAAGTTTACCTCAGATCATAGAACAGTATATTCTAGCGAATATAAATTAATTAATCTGCCCATCGCATAGTAATTATCTTTACTGCAATAGAAGAGGCATCTCAAGAATCACTAAAATGAATTTATTTTTGAAGTTTATTCACGTAATAACTCTCGTTCATTTGTTTTGGTATACTATCAGTTTTTTAAGAGTTTGTATGCACTTTTTGCGACATTGTAAAAGCAAGCTTTAACTATCGAACTAGCGCAATAAAAATAATAATCTGCATCTTAGTGTCGTTTACATAAAAAATATAAGTGTATATATGTATCGATAATATGACCGATTTGCATAGATCATGCTGCAGATATTATGCAATAGTTCAAATGTTCTGCAAACGTTAATAAACAGCTTGGAATTTTATTGGCCTGTAAGAAGATGAGAGCCATCATTAATATTGTCGCCTTGGGCACCGATGTCCAAGCATTCACGACTGAAATTATATACGATTAGTAAGGCTTGGAGAAATACTTTGCTTATTACATGTACTTAGATAACATCTTAATTCTGAAATATTTTGTTCTTATCTAGAAGATTATTCATATTTCGTATATATAAACTAGTTAAAATATAAAGTAAAACATTAAAGTATTAAGACCCGGCGAGGTACTAAGATACTAATAATATTATTATTAAGTATTTAGTAGTCGTGTAAGATGAGGAACCTTGCGTCAAAGGCCAAGAATGTCGTTTGTAAAATGATGTCACTTTGCCAACCAATAAGTAATATTTCAAATACATGACATTATAAACAAATAATTATTTATATAAGTTAATGTTTTACTCAATGACGAGAACCTTCTTTTTTGGGATTGTAAGATTGATTTCGAACACGTGTAATATTTAATTTGAACTAAAAAAAAACATTTCTAATTGAAAAATGTGACCTTGGGTTATAATTTTAGAGACAACTCACATAAACACCTTTTTGTTCTGGAAAGGAAATATAATTTAATATATCTATACATATAAATGAAGTTGAAGTGTCTGTTATCTGCCTATGATTTGAAAATTAACATTAATATTATCTTATCTATACTAATATTATGAAGCTGAAGAGTTTGTTTGTTTGTTTGAACGCGCAAATCTTAGGAACTACTGTTTCGAATTAAAAAAATCTTTTTGTGTTGAATAGTCCATTTATCGAGAAAGGTTATATAGGCTTTATTACATGACGCTACGACTAAAAGGAGCGGAGCATCAATGAAAAATGTTACAAAAACGGGAAAAATTATTCCTTTTGAGAGCTTCCGTTGCGCGCGTTGCGTAAACGGTTGATGTTAAGCAAAAATCATGTATTACGAAATTGTTCGCCTTTAAAAGTTGTAACTAAAAGTTCGCGACAGCACATGTGTTTTTTTATAACATAATGCACTATTTGCGAAGATGTTTTTTAAACATGATATTAATCCTTATCAAATTATATCTAAATAAGATGCTATTTAAGCTTTTATTGCTAAAATCTCGTTTTATTATTAGTACTCGGCTTCGCCTTGTGCCTATAAACACCTCGACTATAATATCCAGCTTACCGTACTTGCATCATAATGTACTATTGTAGATTACTACAACACTTTGAAGCTTGAAGCACGTATGGTTTATTTTTTTTTATTTTTTTTAATAATTACGTAATCTATACGATGTTGTCTATTATATGTAATAAACATCACATATTGATAAATAAGCTTTGTTAGTAATAATATTAATATATAAAATTTAACAGTTAAGTCACGAGTAATACCAAGAATACGTTGTCTTTACTTCAAAATTGCCATAAAGTGCTTTTATATATACGATTTTGAAAATACTCCTCTTTTACCTATTAAGTTAGCCCCAAAACCTGATTTGGGTATACTCCTGGACCATATTTATATAACTGTGGAATGTAAAGTTGCGGTCATATCAGTTAACCAAGAAACCACAGATGAAACACAATAGGCGCGGTGGTTTACGCGAGGACCACCCGCCGCCGCCGATAGCATCTCGGCGTCAGGTGTCGGCATATTATGAGTTCTGTCATATCAAACGTGCCGATACGAACAATAGGAATGTATCGCTCCCGGTTCAGTTAATAATAATAAAATTCCAAGAAAATTGGTACGGTGTTAGAGGTGTTCCCTTCCAGAAGGAATTAACTATAATGAATTTAAAGTGACGACTGCACGTGGAAATTGAAATCCAAGGGTATAATAATTACATAGAATCTTATTCATATAATTCTATATCGCTGGGCACGTCTGGAATAATTGGTACTTCACGAAACTTACGATATCTATACAAAATTTAATTGACCAGAAATTAAAAACTATACTTTTTCGTGTTTATTTTACTATTAGGTAACTGTATCATAAAGTAAGTCATCAGTAAATTTACAAAATATGTTTTTTCTAACACCAAACAATTCTAAATCTACTTTTCGGAATAAATCGCTCACCCATGCTTACGTAACTATAAATCGAAAATTATAACTTAAAAAACCAAAATTAGTACCGTTTTCTATTGGAATGAACATATTTTTATAAAAACGACAATTTCACGATGTATTTTACTTATTAATTAAGATGATAAAATTCGTATAATGATGTCAAATTTTGTATGGAAATCAAAGTTATCATTTAACCTTAATTAAAATCTATAATCCAATCTACTATGGTTGCGTTGATCACAGGAATTAATATTGTGCCTATTTCATTCCCACATCGCAAACGCGTCGAGCTTTCCTGAGTTACCGTATTAACGACGTATTCCTGTACGCTTCACGGTATCTCATTGACATATTCACGCCAGGATGGACATGTATACTATAATAGCATTTAATTTTGCAGCATAAATAATAAATATTCTCGTTAAATGCAAAATACATAATAAACGCTATTCAATACTTTCAAACGACACTTCTAACCCATGTCTAAAATATTTATTATACCTAAATAATAATATAATAATAATATAATAGTAATAATAATAATAACGTATATATGAACGACAACGTCTAGGCCCCAAACTAAGCATTAGCTTGTGTTTTTGGTACCAAGCGAATACACCACATAGATATAACAACCAAGACCCGGTATTTACCAGTATCAATATTCATCATACAAATACTGACGCGACCTGGGATTCGAACCCGGGACCTCCAGCTTCGTAGACAGGGTAGCTACCCACTAGACTAAGCGGTCGTCATAATAAATATAAGTTAATCCACTCTATTGCAACTTTTAATCGTTTGTAGTTTATTTTCTGTATATAGCTTCTCTAATTTATTAATAACAGGAAAATGTGCCATAATGAATTACTTGAAAGGTTCCAATTTTCGGATCATTAATTTACATTAGAAATTTGCTAAAGCACCTCGTTAAACACGGATAGATCAAATACTTTCAAAATTTTTTTACGGGGCTTGTGCCGGATCATGACGACGCGGTTCACGAATTTAATTTTGGTAATATCGCCGCGTTCGGCGTCCATCGATTGGTTAAGATAAAACGTAATTAATATAAATGGACGTCGTCGTCAAAGCGGCCGCGGGTCGAGGTTGAAGATAAATAACCGATTGACGGCCGATCGCTGATCGCGAAAGTTTCTTACGATGTTTGGCGCGATATCGCGTGCGGTGGGCCGTCTTGCCTCCATTCGCGGCAACCATAAGGGAATCGGCATAATGTTGTTCTTGTATGCTCAAGAAGAATGCAGTTTCTATAGGTGTGAAATTCTGTTTCCACAGTTTCCACACTTTCTTTGGTGGATACTGTTAAATTTTAATGATCTTTTCAAATTATCTAGAAATATTATTAAGTAGTAAAAGTCGAGAGAAACTTTTCTCTACTTACTTAGAAACTTTTCATACTTTTATGTCGTGTTTCGTCAATTGTTTTCATAAGATATAACCACAACTATAAAAATAGCGAAAGCTCATACTTTATTATTATAAATAAATTTTTTCGGTTCCTGATTAATTGCTTTTAGATAAAAACAACCTAATTTTAAAATACACATAAGTTAATTTTTAAAATTGTTTTGTAATCAAACAGCAATGATATTTTTAGTATCAACTTTTAAGTATAAACGAGTGGTGTACATGAATTGTGACCTTACAACTACGTCATCAAATCTATAATCTCGACAATCTTCCGAACGTCTATTCGGATATAAATACCAATCAATAACCACAAAGTTTCTCAGTACATGACACATAATAAAACAAAGGAAACGGGCTTACGCGTCGTTAAAAATACGACGACTCGTGACTTTTAAAAGCGAGTTACGCCAGATGAAAGATCAAATAAAAGGAACGGACTCGTGTCCCTCTGTCTGGTTCGGTTCTGTTAATCCCATAAAGTACATATTTGTTGAGACAAGTAACCCAAGCACATTATATGTTGGACTCTCCTCGGTTTGAATAACTACTAAAAGGTTTATGCTTCTCGTATTAAAGAAAGCGTGAAGAGACTAATGTACTCCACTGTTTGTTTGTCTACCTTCACACTATCTAGCGCTTTGAGAAGAGTGCATTGAAAAAACGATTTATTTCAAAAAGTTTAATAGACTTTATGTAATGATGTCATAAGGTTCTTACGATATTGAATCATAAAAATAGGGAAAATTCATTTGTTCAAAATGTTTGTTAAATATAACGTGGTTTTTTTTTCAAATATTTGTTCTAGAATAAACTCACAATGATTTAAAAGAATCATTTTCTTGCGCAACACATCGTAATACGAAATTAAGTGAAAAATAGTCAAAACGGGAAATTAATAATAATAATAACAACGCATACATCACAACAACGTCTAGACCCCAAACTAAGCATTAGCTTGTGTTTTTGGGTACCAAGCGAAGACACCACATACATATAACAACCATGATCCGGTACCAGAATCAATATCCATCATATAAATACTGACCCGACCTGGGATTCGAACCCGGGAGCTCCAGCTTCGTAAGCAGGGTCGCTACCCACTAGGCTAAGCAGTCGTCAATTGTAATATTTGTCAACACAATGGCTGTAAACCTGGTGAACTGATGATCGCGAATCATGAAACGTATTAGCTATAGCCTATAAAATGTCTGGTGAGAATGCATCTAAACTAGACCTGTTCATGAAACAATAAATCGATAATTGTTTAGACAATTTTTGTTGTTAGTGTGTTTATTTGTTAATTTAAAACTTACAACGCATGTTGCCACCGGGACTAAGGAAAAAAGAACCCATACATGATCACTTTGTTGTCGGTCTGTCTCTCTGTCTGTCAAAATCCTTTTCCCTATAGTTTCTAAGTTCTAAAAAGTTTCTAAGGCAACGCAATTTATAAAAATACGGCGATTTATGCCGCATATTTTGACACTCGCATATAAATCAAAACCTATAGGGTACTTACCATTGACCTAGAATCAAGAAAGGCGAGAAGCAAGCTAAGGTCTAACAGTACAAATAAAATAAAATATCGGAAAATTGTTAATTTATAAAAATATCACATAACATTCCTTTTTATAATTTTAAATTGATATATGCGTCTATGTGCAACTTTTCATTGAAGATTTTAATTGTTTTTAGCTGAGTTTTATTTGAATATTAAATAGTAGTCAAACCGAAAAATATATCACCGCTTACGGTACATAGGTACCTCTACATATTTACCTTTGAACGTTAATATGAATTGCGCCTGACTTTATCCAATTTCATATTAAATGGGAGATTCTTCCACTCACGTACCTACATATTTATAGTTCTTACAGCGATCTCTTAAAAACTATTTAAAATGTTTATTTTTAATAATGTAAGCAAAGGAATGAAAGAAAAAGGAATATGGTATTGATTAGGCGTGTGGTGCAGTATATTAATGCTTAATCTACTGTCTGGCTTAGATATTATTTTTTCTATACATATTGATATACATTGTTGTATGGGAATATTATATATATGCTCCATGCCCCCTGATCTTGAGGGGAGGCCTAAGCCCCTGCAGTGGGGTAGGAAAAGGGCTGATGGAATGGAATAGAAAATGGGAATATTGATGTATTGATATGCAAGAGGTTATTTCACTCGTTCGAGATTATGACGTCTTGGTATAAGTATTAATGAAACGCATTAAATATAGAAGAGAAACGTGTCTCTATCATGAATTTTTTGATTTATCTAAACATAATTTAAAAAAAAACTGATTACTTTAATTAAAGCATACGTAGCTAAAGCAGTTGTAATTAGTTATTATAGTTATATTATTAAGTTCAGATATGCATGTTCATGTCATTATAATAAATAAATAAATAATCTTATACTTGCCCAAAGGTAATAGAGATATTTTAAACAACCTGTCCCGCACGCCTCGCGTTCCGTGCTGAGACCTTAAATTCTAACAGCGTTTCCTGACACGATCTGTCAGACCTCAACCTCTGCAAAGTCAAAGATCGTATCGATTATTTAATGACTTCCTCCGACAAACATTGAAATATTCAAACTTAATCGATTATCCGCATGAACATAGCGTGGTGTCAATTACAGGTAAATATGATGTTTATGAGCGTATAAAAACACGTAATAATAAAAAAAGAAAAACTTTATTATTAAAATAATATTTAATTGTTGAGATCCGTCGATTAAATCGATACACGTGCTCTTCACTGCAGAATAATGAACCGGTTGGTGGTAATTAATATAAGAAAAAAAAATTGTGTTTGATCGCTATCAACATTGAGAACACACTTTGAGGTCATTCGAACTATTATTTCTTATTTTTGTACATTATAATAAATAAATGTTATTTATTAGAATTATGTAATTATCCAAAGAATCTTGTTTAATATACGATTAAAATTATTATTCCTATTCAGAATATTCTTACAGGTACATATTGCATTGAAATACTGTCGTAAAACAAAATTGAAAATGTGGAACGGACTATAGCGTTAGCCGAGACGATCGGCTGTAGGCATTACGTCGCTTCTTGTTTACGGAAGTGCAGCGGCCGCCCGCCCTGCCGTCTAGTGCCGCACGACAGCGCCCCGTCACACGCCGAGACCCACCTCACTCAGATTACTATCTCGATAATATTATAGTTTCGATATGTCAAACTCGGTGTATTTAATTATAGTTTATTGAATATTTTAATTTAAAGAAGAAATCTAAAGGATTCTTATACATATTTGGTAACATGTTTAACTGTAAACAAAAATGCCTTTAATTATAATAATATGTCTCCCAGATGACGACAATTTTATAATCAAACTAGCGACGCGCCCCGGCTTCGCACGGGTAGCAGAGCATTTAAGCCGTAATGTTTTTTCTGTTGTAGTGTCATATCAGCTTGTTGCGTCGAACATGTGGATTGGATTTAATTACCTTTAAATGTGACGTAAGTTCATCCTACTTGGAGTATTTTTAAAGTATTATTATTATTTCCAATACTATAAATATTTGAAAAAGTAAAAAACAAATATAACCTAACCTAACTACGCGTGTCGCGTCGTCCCGTATAGCCGCTCGGCTGGCCGCACGATATTTATATTTCGCGATAGCTCCTAAGATATTATTTTAAATTGTATAGTGTACAGGGCAATCATAATGTGCATAAAATGCTGAGGATAAATAACGTATTTAATTTAATAAGGATTAATACTGTATGCGTATAAATTGCTTTCCAATTACCTCATCACATGACACCATTTTTTTAAACATAAAAATAAGTATAGTAAGCTATCCATGAAAGATAGACATATGCCATCACGGACTTTTCTTTGGTCCTATATAAGATACACAATTCCTCCATACATTATTTTGTTATATCTCAAAATGATTAACTTGCGTTTTCGATGAAAAATCCCAGCTGGCTTCATTTTTTCCCGACTTCTCCTACTATAATCATCATATTTCAACAAATTTGTACAAAACATTACTAAATTATACAAATAAACCTTCCTCTTGAATCACTCCGTCCATTGGTGCCAATAATATGCCAACCCGTTCGGTCGTTTTTGAGTTTATCGCGTTCAGACAGACTTCAGGGGGACTTTGTTTTATAATATGTAGTGCTACGAAAGTTTGCAATGAAACTCTTATGCACGTTTAAAAGAAGGGTTCCTAAACTCGTGTATGAGTTTTTACATTATGAGAGATATGATTGTAAGACTCTATTGGCCGTTGCTAATTGTTAAAAAAGTGAACATTCTAATCGTCAGTAAATACGTGTAAAGCGATGTCAGCACCTCAACGGTCACTCAGAGCAGAGTGATAGCACAAATTAAGAACAGTGATTAGTGCATCATACCAAAATAAAGATGCAGGTATGGCGGGGGGGTATTGCGCGGCGTGATGGCGGTCGCTAGGCGACGCGGTGGCGCCGGGACGCTGCGGCGGCGGGCGCCAGTGTACCGCGCGACTCAGCTGCCGCAGCCGCCCGCCCGCCCTAAAACGCGATTCATGTTTCATCGAGACGTGTTGTGTGCTTTCTTTATATCGTATTTTTACCATCTATACAGCGTGTACGAATAGCATAACGAATTAGAAAATAACGTTAAATAAAATAGTTGCCATGTTCAACTAACACATGAGATTTATTTAACGATGTATCGTGCTGTATATAATAAATTACTAGTTCTTTTTACATATTGATTATATTTGTAAATATTATGATTTCTAGGCTGTTAATTAAATAACGGAAAATATTTATGTTGAAAATTATGAAGTAATTATTATTTCCCGCTCCAAGATAATGTTATCACAATATATTTGCTAAAACAATGATAACTCTTACCGGTGGAAAGATCTCATTTAGTACAAGAACAGAATAACAACTTAGTGTACGTCGTAGTAGCAATGTGATAAAATAAAAATTAAACTTTTGATATGTAACTGTTCTGAAATTATTTTCTTTTAGTTTTTACGATATTGACGTCTCTGGAGGCATGAAGAGAATTCAGCGAGAGGAAAAATAAGAAACGACGCATACCGACGTAGGCTGCTTCATACCGGAGTGGGTACACATGACAGGTCATTCAACTGCGTCTTTATGCATTTGTCGCGGGGTCAGGGTTATTTAGTAGCTCTATAGTAAAACTATTTCTTTTATCTAAAAAGGCACGGCTCCATATACCGAACGATGTAATACATATCTGAAAACGGCGAATAGTTTTTTTTTTTTGTAGTAAAAAATAGGGACTTCTAGTGACGCAGTGCAGAGAATACTCTCTTGCGTTGTCTGTGACCAGACGCTTCAAATGACTTTAAACGGATAAAGTGTGTTGCCCCAAAATTGAATTGACGTTTCGCTGGAATCGAAAAGTTAACATCCAAATAGTGCAAAATAAATTATGTTCACATTTCAAAAGCATTATAATTAAAATCTGAAAAATTCGTAGTTAAAGCTTTTACAATTAATCTAATGGAAAAAATTGTATTACTTGACTTTATTATTAGGCTTTATCGAGTTTTATAATAGTTTGAAGACTGTATATGCACCGACTGTCGATACGATGTAACACGTGGCCCATGTAAACAAATCGAATTGAGATAAAACAGAACTAAAAAAAACTCTTGTGAGGGACAAGGGATGTAAAACTTATTATGGGTAAGACGAGAGAGATGAAGGTGCGGTGCGCGGGCAGCGGGGAAGCGGCCAGAGCTCTACACAGACTGGCGTTCGCGTTATGGCGAGCCGCCTTCTATCTGCAGAAGCCCCGACTTAGAATAAGACGCCAGGTTTATACTATATTTCGTCTACTTTATTATATGTACTCATGCGAATAGCTTTGCACGAAACATTCAATGAAATTAATTTGTTAATAAACACAGTAAAAGTACACGAGTCCGTAATGTACGTACATTACAGTCATGTGAATTTATGAATAATTTTATACAATGTCTTTGATTATATACATTTATAGACAGAGTTTCGCCGTAAAAAAACGTACATAAATATATCACCTAACTGTTCGGTTATCATTGACGCACACAAAGTGTTAGCACATGGTGTAGGCGCGTTCGGAGAACATTCTACACTCTACCTGCATAAATTCGAAATCCATATATTAATATATATTTCACACCTTTGACCAACTGTCGATGTCGACCTAAATTTAATTCGAAGTACCTGGCGGGAGTAATAGCGAAGACTAGAAAAGAAAAGGAATCGACCACCCACTTACTTGATTTATGCAGCGCTGGCTTTCCGTAGTTCGGTACTCCAGTACTCGCTGTGAACAACACAAATCAAAGTTCGCCAATACATAGTTTTTAGAATTTTTTTGTAAATATATTTTCAGTAGTTTCATACACGTTCAAAAATTATAGAGGGGAATTTTCTTGATCAGTTTCAAGCGATAGCGGTTTCACAAGCGTTGTGCGGATATAATGTTTTTGTTTTTATTACGTGAGTTGTCTTGGGTTCTTGAATTTTAAAGTGGGAGATAATATAAGAAAACCGTTTTTGGAAAGAATAAAAATATGGATATCGAATATTTGACTACATTATACTACTACTGCTTACTTTGACGGCGAACTATAATTTGGCGGCGACACATGGTTAGTATGGCGTAATGGGAGTATATGGTCTGTTTAGTCACACACCCATGCATATAAATCTTCTCAAAATCATCAGAAAACTATAGCGAAATAATTCTTAACCGGTCCTGATTCAATCATTGTTTGATAAATCAACGGAACTAATCGGTTTTACCCATTTAGTTCCAATAGACGTCCTAGTAGAACTATCCGGAATTATTGTTCTATTAATAGAACTAAATGGACTTTTTTCCAGTTAAGATATATCAATAAAAGAAGTAGTAAAACTAACCAAAAAGACGCTTTTCCTTTTTGTCATTGTATCGCGTGCCACAATTTATTTATTTATTTCAAATGGGATCACCAGGCTCTATCTAGACATTGGATAATAAATAATCAAAGTGTATCTAATATAATGTTACACGATTGACATATGCTCTCTAAACGTTCCCACGAGGCACACTTGTCAAGGCGACGTCATTCACAGTTTTAGTATTCTTTTTTAATGAACTTCGTTATGCCACAAAATGCTGGTTAACGCACTATCATTTTTTATATTCAAAGAGTCGAGTCATATTTATGCTGTAAATCATGCTTTATATTTGTTAGATTGATCAGAATTGAAAGCATTTTTTTATAATAAATAAACAAAACTTTCACAAAACAATGATTAAAAAATACGCATTTCGAAACGTGTTTATTTTTTATATAAGCTTATTGAAATAGTAATAAACTTAATGCGGATACGTATCAACGTATCGAGATATCTTTATTGGTTTGCTAGATTTGTAAGCGTAGCGCCTTAATACGACGTCGCGTCATCGGCTGCAGTAATCACTTTAGCCACACCTGAACGATGCAGCTTGGGTTGCAATTGGGTCGCTGTTTTTATCAGTTCGGAAGCGAGTAAGCATGGAAATGATTGCTACTTTTTGATTCATTTTCATTTGATGAAATGACTAATTCTTTTCACAGTGATTTCACCTGTGGAATTTCACAGACAGTGATTTTTAAACTCCATGTGCTTTTAACGATCGTAATATACTATCAATCAATCAATATCAATCACTCAATCAATATCAATATATATACCATTGTCTACTAAAAATTTAATTTGAAATATGATATATATAATTAAGACCAAATAATGGCATTTTTTTTTCAATTTTGACAACAGATTCGTGATTGGAGTCCATGCGCACCCTTAGATATCGATTTTGAAAGCAATCGGCCACTAAAAAGTTCAAATTAGCGAACATTTAAATAAAATAGGAAACCTATATTCAAATATATGAACAAGCACTTTACTAATCTGTAATTATTTACACTAAGATTAATATCCAACGATTATTTTACATAAATCACAGCACACATACAATAAGTAAATTACGTAACTGCGACACAATCGCCCTTCACGACTCCCGAGCTACAAGTGAAATCACATTGAAAGAATTGAAACAGTGAAAGAGTGAAATCACAATGAAACTGCGAAAAAGTTAAATTTCATCCAAAACGATGAAATGCGCATGGTCGGCGATTTCGTTGAGTATTATTTGTAGCAGAAATAGCAGGTAGCAGACCATGTGAAATAAAGTAGCAGGTGCGACGTATGATTATGCATTTCATTGTGATTTTTCAAATGCTACTTGTGAAATGTTCAAGCTTAGAAGCGACGCGCAACGAGGCGACGACCGACCGTATGACGAAGTCCTACCGCCCTACGTCTGATCGCGTGAAAAGTCATCGCCAACTGGTTTGCCACGACTATTGATCTAAAAACATATACGCAAATCTTACCGTCGAAGAAACTATTAAATAAGTCTATTTTATAAAAATAATACTTAATAGACTTTTCAATATTATACTTCCTTATTTGTATTATAAATTAAAGTTACCCGTATCCGACCGTATGCATTATATATTTATCGTACTATAAAAATTGTCACCTTCCAGTGGAATTACAAGTGAACGTTTATTATTACATTTATGTTTGTAGTTATTTATTCAGTACGTTTTGAAAATCGAATCTTGTATTACAAAAACAAAATGGGTTTCCATCTAACATTGACGATCCCTAGGTACCCTACGTGCCTACATACAATGTTATGTCGTCAAGTGCGACTAAATTCATTTTGATTCTAGTATCAGATTTTGGGACTGTTTACACAAGGGGATATTATAACGCGTTGTTCACTCTGCAATAGACATTATGTCAATGATTATACTAAACGTTATTGTCATTTTCATTTCAGCCACGTACCTTGAGCGCCCCTGCGACTCCGGCCGCACCCAATTTCTTCAGAGACCAGGTGAGTTTTCTTCAATATTAGTATATTATTTCTCTTACAACTTAACGTCAATCTGTACTGGGATTTTAGAGTTATTGTGCCTGCTTTCATTTTTCCACTTTGTCTTATTAATATCGAAGACCTCCGACAGAACGACGCGACGCTGATGTCGGTCGCGTACGTCAGCGCAGCTCTGCTAACAATCAGCAGCGCGATTCGTATGAAACTCTCTACGTCGCCGACGACGTACGCGACAGACATCAGCGTCGCTCTGTTTTAGACCTAAAATAGTAAATAAAAAAATTAATAAAAATAAAATAAAAATAGTAAATATATTTGTGTGTTTTTGTTGGGTTATATGTACCTTTTTTTAATTACTTGTTTTGGTTTATTTTACTGTACGTTATTATATATATCCACAAGTACCACATATCTATTTCCTCGTTGTATTCATTGAGGCGTCTGTCTACACTACAGCTATCTACAAGTAAAATATTATCCACCTACGTAGCAATAGCACGTCGGTAAAAGTTGTGGTATACTTGTCACTTTTCACACATATAAATTTAGTTAATAAAACGATCCATAGGGTTATATACATAAAAGTTTAATTATAACTTTTATGCGTGGCCCTCATACAAATTGATTAAAACTGTAAAGCTCGAGTTGTTCAATCACTGGATTGGCAGTGTCTATTAGCTTTTGAGACGATGCCGTTAATCTGATTGAATGCATTTGGACGGTTCATATTACGCGCCTACCGACGCCATTCGACCCACGCACCGTCACTTTCACGACAATCCAGCGCCCACTTCTATTATTGAGATTTACGACCTACCACGGAAATGCAGAATGAGTTTGATTTTACGATGCATTGTGTGGCATTTTTCATAGTCCAATGATTATCGAGCCCGCCATAAGCTAATAGATTGAAGAAATTTTACAGTTTATAGGTTTTTCCACAGAAGTTTCAAAAAAGCCCAACCGCGATGTCTGTGCGAAAAAAATATCTTAGACGGAGCCTATAATGTTTCTTTATGATCTAAATGCTATATCTAAATGATTTTAAAGCACAGTTTATTAAACTGACGGGCCGTTGGCTAGTAATGGGAAGTTTTCACTAAATTAAATTTCAAAAAATGAAAGTTCTAAGTGACGTCGCTAGGTGGCATTGGTTGGTTGCTGGATTGTCATTGTTGTCTTTGGTTGTTTAGTTTTGGTATTAAGGGAGTTTTGCGTTTGTTTTTAATCTACTTTTCATTGTAGATTTTAATTTTGTTGATATTAAGTACCGTTATTATCATATGTTTTTATTAAGTTTTTTGTTGTTATTATCTTTATTGTAGTTTTAAGAAGCCGTGGTGTTTATACTAAATAACAATGACATTAAATTTTATGCTGACGTCTTGTATTGACTACCAAAGACAATGTAGATATATTTAACACTGACAACTATGTTGACCTGCAACGCCATCTACTTTCCGCATTATAAATTTAACATAAAAACTTCTCATTTAATTTATTTGGTGGCATTTTAAAACCAAATACAACAATTTTACTTCTTTTGACGTTTTGATAATTCTATCTCTTTTTCGCCTTCAGTGGTGTGTAAAGTGGCAGTGTATCGAGTTATTTAACCTAAAATAAATTATACGTACCTTATCAGAAATACGCAACAAAAACAAAGGTCTTCGTTGATAAGTCTTGTGGGAATAGCCGTAACTTTGCCGCTTCCGGTTGCACAATCGATGCACTCTGTCGGCGGAGATAAACTCGTACCACCGAATTTATGGCGTGTCACGATGTTGTTCGCGTGTTTCTATCGTACTCGCTCGATCTCTCGGTATTCTGTTACATTGACCGTAAAACTTACATCGATTCAAACCTTGTTAAAATAAAGCTCCTTTTTAAATAAGATTGCGTCTTATTTAAAGAGGATCTATTTCAACAATAGAAGAAGATTATTTATTTTTCTGTCCGTTTGTCACTTCTTAAGTAAAAAGCCATCAACATAAATATGCTTTAAGAACCGACGTAGGTACCCAGTAGAATTTGTCTATTAATAATGATATTATTAATGATAGTGCCTCGCTGAATCAGCGACGCTGTCTTTTGTGTAATTAAAACAAGCGGGTAAGTATGTCTTTGTCTGACATACCTATAAGATTCATTTATCTATATATGTCACCAACTCATGTATCTTTATATTTTACTTCTACTGTATTTGTTTAATATACTTGTATTTAATTCAATTCTACGTGTCTAAAAAGTATAAAATAAAACCTTTTTACAAAAAAGTTTCCATTTAAAAAACACTAAACTAAAAATTTAAAAATAATGTTTAGCTTCCAAATTTCAAATGTATAAAAGCTATTGAAATATGAAATTTTTATTTTAAAAGCTTGAGGCTTTATTTGAAACGGTAAGTTTCAAAAAAAATTTATAATTATTAAATTAATTATTATATGGTACTATTAAATTTTATAAAAGAGATGGCGTTGGCATGACGTTATTGGCATGTATATGTTTGCTATGGATACAAAACACACGTAAAGACAAATCTAATGACCATAAACTCGCTGAGTTTACTAGTAGCGATTGCCCTATCCACCTATTAGGTTCATTATCAAATCAGCTAGATGGTACAGTAATTACTGATTGCTATCAAAATCATACATGTATGTAAAATTTTAACTCAATACTATTAACCGAATAACTCCAACATCGTAGGTCAAAAAGAAGTGGTTCTAAATTAGCTTGCAAGAAGTTATCCAGCATCATACATTAGACAAGTGAAGCTAAATAGGAGCTTGTCAAACTATGTACTTACGTAATGTCACTATAGGTACTAATGCATAAAAAATTTAACATACTACAAAAAAATATTTTAAGCACACAGAAGCTTTTATACAAATAAGTAGTAGTAAGAATGTCTATAGACAAAATCTTCTCAGGTTGAAGGTTATAAACGTTATAGGTCGACTTGTTGGCGGGATCCTATATGACGGCGCAGTATTTTAGAAGACAATCATGTGAATAGGCCACGATGTCACAGTGACCTCAGCTTGGCCCCAACTCGCTTCGACTCGATCTCTAGACCGTCTCATAAATCGCGACCTGTTGTTGTTTTAAAGACAATATTGGTACAAATCGTAAAATGTGCGCATGCACTTCGTAGTTCATACCGTCGCTTGTAAAATATGTGAACTAAAATAATAGAGGTTTACATATGAAATTGCAGTTCTAGCTTAAGCACTTTATTTAAAAATAAAACGTGGTTTTAATTTTTTTTTTACAATTGCACTGCACTCAAACATGGACAGATAAAAATGTTGTGTAATATTTTGACGCTAACGCAACAAATATCTACAGCTTCTAACATCAATGTTGTGTTTGGAGAAAACATGACTAATGAACGCACCGTGCGTCTTTTCTTTAATCGCTTTCGCAGTAGAAATTTAAATTTGTAAAATTAACCAAGGTTAGGTCTGCCACTAAAGTCGATGATAAAGAATACAAACTATGGTGTTAGCAGCATGGTTTGAGATTAGCATATCCAAAAACTAGTAAGTTAAGAACCACTTAAATTGAATGACATGCACAAATGCACGCGTCGAAGCTGGCCTTGCTTTGATTGAGCGTAACAAAAATAAAGGGATTTTAAACGGAATCGTAGCGTGCGACGAAAAATTTAATCGTTTATACTACCGCTGCAAGCGAATAATCAAGGATAACAGCACGCGTTTGAACCATGTTTGAACCATGAGCTCAAAGTGGTTTAACGTGTTGACATGGTTGACATTCACTAGCGACAGCTTACAAGATTAGTATGGACAGTGCCTCTAGCGGCACCGAGTGAAACTGAAATTCACCTACAAATTATTTACGAGTCGCTAGCGAGTGTCGACACGTTAAACCACTTCGAACTCATGGCAGTCGCGCAGAACCCCTCGATGGCTACTAAACTGACCGAGTGTGGGATCCCAGAAACTCTTCGTGGCTCCCTTCAATGGCTTTTCGGAACGCACATCCATATATTTTGGGATGTTTTGTAATTTATTTTTAAAATCTTGAATTTGTTTGATATTCTTGTAAATAGTAAGCTAACGATAAATTAGTATATTGAGATGTTAAAAGGAAAGTGTGGCCTGAAGAATTTATTTTTTTCATATGCATTAATGTCTAATGGTCAATTTTGGCAAAAAAAAGTCACTTGAATCACTTATAGATCTCCTTTACAATATTTACTTTTGACTTGTTAAAATTCAATTATTAGATTATAAAGTGTGAAAAAGGGGTTCTAAAAAATTTTTATGGAAAGATATAAATGAAGCAAATATCAATTCAAGACCTTGCACGGATATTCTACTTAACAAATAATACTTAAACACTTGTTTTATCGATTTTAGAAATTTTTCTAACGGGTTGAAAAGTGGTGTTTTTATATATCAATGCACACTCCGAACCACAGGTCTAAAAACTTGTATATTGCTTATAATATACTATAATGCAGAAATCCGATTTTCTAATTTTCGCCCTATATAAGAAAATTAAATGGTATATTTATCCATGCGTTCTTACCTACACATCTTTCCAACGTCCTCATTACCAACGCATGCAACCTAACTTAACTTAAAAAAAACTCATGTATTCATAATCATGCCAAAACACGCGGAAGAAGTCACAGGCGGATGCTGGTAATACATAAAGAGATTCAAATTAAATTTATTGATTTCAAAACGGAATGCAAATTGATTTTGAAAACAGAGACAAAAAGACTAATCATATATTATTTTATTACATTTTTTTTGTGTTCATTTTAATGATTTTTGAATAAAATAATCTCGGACGGATTAATAGTATATGGAATCTTTCTTCTCGGTTAGGGCTTAAATCTCTTGATCCTAATGTATTGTGTGACTGACAGGGCGGACCTCGATCAGCCAGCTACGCGGGTGTCGGCCCGGCAACTACAGGCGTGCGGCTCGACCTTTGCTACGTGGCGGAGCGAATGCTGGCACTGCACTTACCCAATCGAGATGAGCACGCTGAAGCGCAAGCTGCACACATGCTGTCCAACAAACATGGCCAACATTTTATGGTAAGCATGTTGCACTATTATTTATTTAAAATATTGCTATAATATCTCCCGGTTTCATTGTCGTCTTTAAAGACTTACTAGTTTTGTTATTGGTGTTGAAATTGGAGTCAATTAGGATGAATTTTGTATTTTTATCGTACTGGGACCATAGAAAACATTTAAAAAATGTATATTCTTAAAAAAAAATATATAATCAAAACCGCAGTCGTATACATTTTGTGAAACTACTGTAACATGCAAAATATAATATTTAAAGCAATTTATAGAAAAATCCATATGGTGTATTAATGGGTCCATTTTGAAAATTTCCAGGTGTTCGAAGTTAGCCGCAGAGAAGGTGATACGAGCACAAGAGGCGCTTTGGGGCGGACGCGCTGGTTAGGCTGGGCGGGTGACCTAGCGCCTCCTCTTGAGAGGCTGTGTACCGCTTGCAAGCACATAGAAAGTTGGCTTGGTGCACACCCAAAGAATGTTGCAGTTTTACTTGCGTGGTAATTTTTGTTTTGCGTGTTGAACAGTTAAATATTACACTGTGATATTTTTGAGTTTATAATTACACAGTTTAAATCTTTATAATCGTAACAACAGTTTTTCTCATCTTAAAGTGGGTCCTAGCTTAAGTAAACTGTGATATCTCATAAGTGTTTGGACATATTATATTAAAAAATTAAATTGGACCTTAATTTAAGGAAATGTTAAGAGTCAATGAAAACATTTCAATGTATTGTCAGAAACAATACAAAATTACATTTTCCAAATTTTTTCAAATTACTTTCATATCTAGATCACTACATTATATAGGCCGAAATATAATGGACTAATTCTGTGATGTTATAGGGGAAGCCGTGAGCGGTTGGGCGTGTTGGTGGCAGCATACATGCACTACTCGGCGATCTGCGGTGCGCCAGAACACGCGTTAGACCGCTACGCCATGCGCCGGTACTTAGACGACCGGGTGCCAATCTTCCATTTACCCTCAAACAAGAGGTAACCGTACACCATATCAGACTATTATGCCCCACTGCAGGGGCTTAGGCCTCCTCGTGGCATGAGGTTGCTTGCAGCTTAATTCACCACGCTGTTCCATTGCAATATAAAATCTAACGTCATTTGCGCATATGAAATGTGTTTAGGAAACTACGTCAAAAGGCATTAATATTGTTTGTTTCAGTAACGTAACCAAAATGTACATGTTTGCTACGATGGCCATAAGAAATTATGGTGGATGTCTAAATAAAACTGTATAAAGTATATTTTTGATTATAAACGCTTGTAGATCTGGTTGAGGTTATTATTTTTGTATAACTATTGTTTAGGAACTCGAAGAACTTACAGTTCAGTCTAAAAAAGTACCACCTTGACAAGACCTTATTTTGGGACAACACCTTTAATTTCCAACGTAGGTATTAATTAATATTTTATAATATGTCACTTGAAAAAAGAAAAGAGCCTCAAATGACAATATACGAAATTGTTGATAATTAATTATTTACAATATCTAATTATCATTTGCAATTCAGTGCTAGCCAAGGCAAATTTGTAAACCTACAGAAATTTGAGTTTCTAGACTATTTAATTAAAGATTTATGTATTTAAATTCTCGACTTGGTTTACACGGAATTCAAAAGGAATTGATTAGATATATTAAAAGATACTAATTTTCAATGTTGTAAATATTGTAAATTGAACTGTAAAATGTACGTAAATTATCTTTACCATTTTACTGACAGTGATTAGATATAGTAAATATTTAATTATCAATGATTTTATATATTGTCTCCTAATGCTCTTTTCCTTAAAATAATTAAATATTACAATTGGCACTTTTTAATTTAAGTTTGAACTTACACATAGACAGTCTTAAAGTTAGTTTTTATTTTTTTGTGATAATAAAATTTTAGTGGTAGGTACGCTACTGTAGCTTATTTGTGCAGATTTTCACTATGGGTAGACCAAACGCTGTTTGGAGAAAACTAGTGGGTAAAAAGACTATCGTTTAAAGAAAATGGGAAAAGAGATACAATAAGTTGCGGGTTGCGTACTTGGCCACAGCCATGAATAATGACGGCTTCATTCATACAAATGCAAACAATCTCTCTTTTTTATTTCGTTTTTATTTGTATTTTTTTATGTGATTGTTTGATTTCTATAGTTACGTACTTATCAATAAAATTGAATTAGCAATTTCAATTTTGCTCATCCTTTTAGTTCAGGAATCTTTACAGCCTACAAACAAACGCACTTCTCAAAGAGTTTTCACTTTGAATTTATATCTAATTTGATTAGTTTTCGAAGCCTGAGAGATTATTAAACATTTTTGAAGTGAAACTTCTTATGGCACGGAATGAGCCTAAAACGACACGAATAAATAATATAAGTGGGGGAGATATAAGGAACAATCGGCTTTCACACGAGAAGCCGGTTGTGCCCTATATCCCCACTACTAACTGCTGAGTGTGGGGAGTAAGGCCAGAGTGTTACTCAGTTTCGTGTCGCTGGCAGCTGCATCCCCACTACTAACTGCTGAGTGTGGGGTGTAAAGCCAGAGCGTTACTCAGTTTCATGTCGCTGGCAGCTGCGTGATTGCTCAGAGTGACAATAGATGTGAAAACCGTGAAAACCAGATTGATGTTGATAATTTTAATAACATGAAAATTCAAATTTTTATACTAAAAGTTCTAAGTTTTCACTTCTGTCGGCAGTTCCTATAACTGCTAATCAGTTTTTGTTTCATTTTTATATATCTACATTTTTCTATAATTGACAGGTACATAGACACATTCGCCGGCCTCCTGGCGGGGCAAATTAGGGTGAACTCGGCCCCTTTACAGTTGACACACGTGAGCGTAGCCGGCGCACTGGCGTCTCCAGCGTCCCCTGGCATCGCCTTCCTCAAAATATACGAGAATTTAGTCTGCGTTTACACATCCGGTAAATATTCTGTAATACAGTATTTTTCGTACGTACTTCGTACGTGTGTACCAGATTCATTTTCTGCGACAAGGCAGCATTTATATGTATTGATAATTGCATGTTGCTCTCGAACTATAAACCGCAATAGACCAAACGAAACACATGTTAAAATCAATTGGGAAATAAACAACCTATTCACGTTTTTATCCATCTTTTCTACTTTATTATCTTCTTAACCCAAGATCGCAGGAGTAAAAAATCATTTTTGTTGGTTTGGAGTAAGCTCTGAAATCCGATTAAACTAACATTTTATAAACGTTCATTGACTTCTGCGAATGGCCGTCACCATTAGCATCTTATGAGCATAAATATGTTTTTATTTGCGCAGGTCTATACATGGTAAGCGGTGGTGGGTGGACAGTCGGAGTTGGCAGACTGGCGCTGCGGGGCGATGTGCTGGTGCGGGCGTACAGGCGACCGGCGCACGCGCACCCTCCACACATTCACACACGGCAACTCGTGTTCGCATGTCAGTTCCATACCTGCGCTGTCGCTGATCATACGCTGTCCTTCACCAAACACCAACTAGATCACGCTGCGCATGGTACGTTCAGTATTTTATAAAGTTGCGCAACTTTTGAAATCGGTTGCGCCACACGGTACTGCAATGAGACCATCCCTTTAATATAAGAGATAAAATTAGTTCGCTTATGGCAATAGAAAGCAGATAAGATTGCATTAGAATAATATATTTAAATGCTATAGTTACCTTATAGTGCTTGCTCCATGAACTAACAGGGTGATAATTGATTTTCACTTACAATTTTAATAGTGTACAGCAATAACACTTTATGTACTAGCACTAAATTAAATATACTTATATCATTCTGTAAATATAGCGTTCATTTTTTCGACCAAAAACTGATGATTCCATTCGCACTATTTACTGTAATTTATTTATCAACTACATGTTTAGTGCCGTCCATAAAATATGTCACGATAAATTTAAGTATTTCAGATACTCCCTTCTTCTTCGTAACACTTTGTTGCGCTTTCGTATATCGTCCTTCCGCCCCCTCCTTCTCCCATTTTTTGGTGTTTGCAATTACAAATAAACCAGTAAATCGATCACTATCTTTAAAAGATAATAAAATTGGTTAATAATTAAAAAAAACTGCATATTTCCTTTTTATTATATATACGTGACGTTTTATTCTGTTTAATACCCCACCTTCCTTATCGAGCTGGAGAGATACATCCTCCACAATGCGTAAATATTTATGGACGACCTCTTTTTTCATTAGTAAAGTATTAACCAAGTTTCTCATAAATCTCTATATCATAGACCCAGCATTCCCTCGGGATGGCGCAGTTGAGCTTGTGTTCGCTCGTGGCGATGGTGTTGGAGGAGCAGCACCAGCTCCAACACCTGCGGCTCCTTTACGCGCCGCGCCAGACGCTCTCGCACGGCACGACTCGCTTGAGCATCTGCGACCTGTATCGTCCATCACCGATGATGACGCTGGTGAGTTTGTTGAATCGTATCTATTAGAACAAACATAATTTCGAAGAAATAGCCCTTATTATCCACTTTTAGATAAAATACTATAATGTTGAGAAAAAGCAGACTAATTGAAAATCAGCCCTCAGTTAAGATGGCCATGATATGTGGTACGTGGCATATGCGTGATACGTGGACCATCAGGCCGTTGCCTGATACCCATCATTGTGTAAACGTCCACCCACTGGCTACGTGTGGGCCCGCGCTGACTATTATACGCCCATTCCTTCTGATATGTGCACAAAACTGACAACATGGCCCTCACAGTGTCACTGCACTGTGAGGGCCATGTTGTCAGCTTTTCAGTGCCATCCATTGTGGGTCACTGAACGCCACTATATCGCCGTCTTACGCATGGCCGTCAAAGGCCATCGTGAAGTAGTCTTCAAGAAAAGCACGACGACGACGTGATGTTTATTAGGTATTCCTATTGAAGAGCCCGTTTCTACTGAAATATCTCTTTTTAGTTTTGATTGCCATATTATGGCAATGAATGCTAATAGATACTCATACCTATAGTCACAAATCTGCGCTGGCGGCTCTTATGTCGTTGCGTGAAACAATTTAAAGTTAATCAGCCAATCGAAGTAAGTTAAATTAGAGATATACCTGTTTCGTATTTATTTATTAAAATGCTCACCAACACTCTTTACATTTCACAAAAAAAAACTTATCAAATATAAAGGTGAACACAATGTACAATAATTAATTCAATAACAATTAATAACAAAAATCATAGCTAAAATTAACAAATAAGAATGAAACTTTGAAATAACAAAAAAAAACATGCAGCAACAATACAGTAAACAAGAAGAAAGAAATGAACCCCTTTTCCAACATACTATTACAAACAGAAAAATAAAAAAACAAAAAAAAATACTATAAATCATCATAAATAAATATCAGACAACCTAAATCGAGTGGAATTTAGCTAAAGAGTCCGCCCATATGTCCAGCGCTCTGACTTTTTCATTGTACAGATTTGAGACCCGTGGAATGAATAAGCTTGAAAGCTTGAGCGCGCTTGAAAGCATAAGCTTGAGTTCTGTGAAAAGGCGGCCTAAATGCTATTTCGTATTAATTTCAGTTTTAGTTACGTCTTCCTAAAAGTACTTATAAACTAATGATTTTAATTTCATATAAAATTATTTCTTTAGGAATAACCTAAACATGTTTTGTCAGAATTACTTACAATTAAATAATTTATGAATTCCTTGTCGATAATCAATTTACACTTTTTTACTTTTGATAGTAACTGCTAAATAAAAGATTTTAAATTATATAATTTGTGAATCGTATTTAATTAATAAATAATTTAAAGTATTTAAAAGTAGTAATCGACACGGAATAATCTCAATGGAAAATACTAACGTGAGTTAACTTCTTAATTCAAGTGATAAAATAACTAATTTTCCGGACACTGCCAATGTATTTTGTTTAGAACTGCTGCCAAGTTAATTAGTGAAATTATTTTAAAAGATAAGATTACATAAATAAATGAAACGCCTTGAGACAGGGTCATAGATCAGAGCAATTATTAAGGGACAAGATTGAATGCTCATGAGTGGTGATATAAATAAAAAAGCGGCGACACAACAATATAATATAAGATATCAATGTCACTCATGAGAGTGCACTAACTCAAGCATCGCATAAATGCATCTACGAGATTATCGCTTCTGTTGTCGTCGTAATAATATTGATATCGGCTTAGGGCTGTCACATGTAAAATTAGTATTGAATCATAGTACTTAAAAACTACGAAATTCTCAGTACCACAATTGACAAATATATTGCTAGAAATGCTACAATAACTTCATAGATAATATGAACGTTAATAAGTTGCGGATGATAATAGAAGTAGATATCTATCTGTCTGTGTTTTAAAGGAAATTGAAAATTAATAAACTCTTGCAGCTGGTAGCCCTAACATGATGCCTAGAGCAACGGTTCTATAGCAAAGTGTGACCGGACGTGAGATTTGTTTGGCGGTGTGGTGGCGCCGCAGGTGTGGTGTTATTTCAGTCGCGACGCCCGGCCGCGGGCCACGGCCGCCCGCCCAGTGCACGCCGCGACACCCACTCCGACACCACGTGTGCTCTACGAACACGTGCCGTGTGGAACTATTCAATAAAATAAATGTTATATTAAATAGGCACCCAAAACCTGCCACAAAACACACACGTAATTAATCCATAAAATTTTCTAGTCATAAGCGTAGGGATCGTGTCACGTTTGGGAGATCAAGGGACATTGTAGTCTGGTCCGAGGTGAGTGAAAATTTAGTCATATCTACTCCATTTATAAGAATTTTACAGTGTACTGAAACTGTAATTACCGAAAACACAATTGTTATTAAAATAAAATTGCTTGTATATTGCTTCAAAATTCGTAACAAGATTATTGTTAAAACAATTTACGAGTAAACAGGTTTTAGTCAAACATGCTATTAACAATTGATCCGAATAAGTGAGACAATATTTGACCATTGTTCATTGGCATGAACTGCCGTCAACAGTTTATTGCAAATTCTAGCATAGCCTATGAAAAACGCAGCCGGCTCACTCTCCTTTTAGCAAACCTAGACAGTAAACGGGAAAATTACTCCATTTTACGCTTCTTGTATGAGTAAACAGAAAATTTGTAGATAAGCTGTGTCTTTACAAAAATTTATTTAATAAAATAAAATGTATAAAAATTTAATTATATTGGTTGTTTTTTTTTTCTAGTTTTTGGTCAGAATGAATTTGGCTGCAATTTTGAAGACTTTTTATGATCTAGCATAACATAAAGCACATAAAGTTTCCCGAATTTTCATTAACAAAAACAAAAAGTATAGATTCAATTTATTAATCAGAAAACTACGTTATACTTAATGCTGTTCAAATCACTAAATGAAAATATTGCGATACAAAAGATCGATAGTGATAAGTGATAACAAAGGATCTGGAATTGGCTGGGAACTGGCATCCAAAATAGCGAAAGCGGGAGCGAATAAATTGAGTGTGATAAGTACATACTTCTGTAGTGTAGAGCTTATGAAACAGATAGCTTAGGATGAGATAAGTTGACCTGAGTGACCATTGCTAGAGCTTTTTATTTTGTAATCATAACGTAAACGGAATTCTAAATTTTACATAAAATATTAAAATATGCTAGCTCAGACCATACATACAATTACGAACTCTAGAATTTCGTATGCGATTCGAGTTACGAAAATTTAATGCAATTAAAAATTATTAATTTGTCAATAATGTCAACCGAAAATAACACAATGGAGGCCTCAAAATTCACAACAAAATAGTATTTGAAATATTCTAAACCAAGCAGTTCAAGTAACTGCACGACATGAATAATTTGACTCGTGGTGAATGGTACAAATGAGCTACGGTCCATTCACAAGATCTGTACGGTCATGTTTATAACACGTGTCAGTCACACATAATCTATTTTTTATGTCACAAACAAAGTTTTGACAGCTATAATTATTTTCTATTGTAAATTTTTGACTGTGTTACAATATATGATTATTATTAAAAAAGTAATAATTAATTGCGACGAATATATATTTACTCGACAGCAATCGTAAGCTGTATATGGTCGTGTGAAGTTCGTAGGTGTGTATAGGTCGCCTCAAACTTTATGGCGGATCGGAATACAACGCTCTATGCGTGCTTGCGCAGGCACAGTCATATACGCCTCACTCCACTGCGTCCCGCTACACCTAAAACTGGTTACTGTGACACGACTTGTGCCTATATTCGGATCCGCCATAAAGTTTGATTGGAACTGTACATCGCCCTAATTGACCGCCGTTGATAATCGTTGACGTATACCCAACTCGGTCGGCCAGTGCCCTGCCTCTTTCGTCACGGCTCTACACGGATTAGTTTCGTCATTGTTCTCCAAATCGGACTATTTGTTCTACTTCATCAATATTAATTAAATTAACTTGTTGAATTTTTCATCATTTGTTCTCTTTGTCGGATCTGACTGCTTATTCCCACGGCTACAATTTTTTTCAAAGTGTTAACAACGAAATCTAGGAATATAAATCGTGCATTCGTTTAATAAATAATAGACTTGAAATGTAATGTTGATAGAAATTTTCTACCAAAGTCGCCGCTTTCACACCAATAAAACGGTCTAGATACGCGATACGTGCGGAGGTTACCCTTATTCCACCAACCCGCACTGGAGCGGCGTGGTAGATTAAGCTTCAAACCCCTCTTGCAGTATAGGGCATAATAGGTTGATGGAATGGAAAGATACCCTTACTTAGATAAAGAAATTATAATATATTTAATATGTAGACATAATCTAAGTGATACTTTGTTGATAAGATTTCCTTGTCATAGATGTAAAATATTTTTCCCCGTTCATAATAACTAACAAGGAACCTTTCGCTTTCGCCAAGTCCATCTGTCTGTCCGTTTGTTGACGGTTTATCTTAGAAACTCGTGGTACTAAAAAACTGTATTTTGGCATGGTCATACGTACATTTTAATCACTCTTACAAAAAAGTTGTGAACGTCAAGAACGTTCATCCCGACTGCAGAAACCTTCACTATGCGTGGTCCGACACACACTTTGCCTATTTATATTTATTTGAAAGATTATACTTTAAAAAATTGGAAAAATAAAAAAAAATGAAAAGGAGCTTAGAAAAATAGAAGGTTTCAAATTCTTCATTTCGCTGTTCAAACTTATTGTAAACCAAATAGATGGCGCTGTGTGGAATATCCCAGGTGTTATTATTATTTAATAACGAGGCATAAACATTCATTGACCATACTTGCATTTCGTTAAGCGTTTTCACTCTTCGAATAAAATCGCATAGAATATCATAGTAACGGGCCCCGGTACTCCGGAGCTTACCGATACAAAATCGTGACATTCATACTACTATATTGCTATTTTCTGCCGGGCAGCATATTAGACTGTACCGCATCATTTGATTTGTACTATAAATGCACAAGCGCGACTTTTGATTACCCAATTTTGTCTCACTTTCCTGGATTTCAAGAAAGCCTTCTTCTATCAAAACGTTATGTCGAACAAAAAATTGCATTGGCTATGAAAAAAATCCCATCAAATTTTCAATTGCTCAAAAAACATAACCGATAGCGGAAATTGAAAAAAAAAAAGAATCATAGAACAGAAAAAAAAAACTCTTAACTTTCGGATCTTTATTATTTATAATTTTAATTTAATGTTGAAAATAGGGTTCCGCGGCCATCATGGCTCAGGCACACCGCCTATTGACACATAATATATTTTTTTATACATTAAATAACTATTTAAAAAATTTATTTAATTATGGTATTATCATAACACGAAAGAATAAAGTTCAGTTTAAATTTTTTTCCGTATATTTAAAAAAGTGAGGCTATAACGACATTATAGTTTTTGTTAGCTTTATAAATTTATAATAAACAACTTTTAAGTATATATATGACGTAATCTTTTTAAGTATGTAAAAAGGCTTTATGAAGCAAAAAATTATAGGTCAATTATTTCGATTTTTTTTATGGTTTTCAATAAAAACGGAGGTTCGAAGAAAAAAAATAATTAAGCATAAAATCACTTTTTCTAAATTTTTTTTTTTAAATAACGTCTACATATATATATAAATTTAAAAAAAATCCAACGGAACTTTATTCTTTGAAATAGAGTCCCGGGAGTACAAGCTGAATACTGTGTGATGAAATTTTAACAAATTTTATTGGATGTAAAACTTATGTAAGATACTAATGATTGGTGAGAAATTGACAGATTGAAAAATTACAGATTTGGCACTATTTAGTTTACGTTGTTACGAGTAACTAATTTTGGTTATTTTCGATAGTACGTATACCAAACCAAGTTCATTACGTAGTAAAATTTTTGACTTAAATTCACTCCAACACGTTTAGCATTTTTTTTAAATTTCATAGATAGTTATCATTTGCAAATATCCTCATAAAGATTGGTTTTGTTCGCGTTTTTCTTAGTTTCTGTGTAATATGTACTTTAAATTATTTGTAGCCAACTAAACTACACCGAAAAATATAGCTCATGCTACAGGACACCGATAAAAGAAAACTGTGCTTAAAGTTAAAAAAGTTACAATTTTTATTTAATTTTTTTAATATTTTAATAAGTTATGGACTGAAAAAATTTTTAACTGCCCACTGTCCAAAATTCAACTATTTAAAAAAAAAACAGGATTTAAACCAGAAACCCATATTTTAAAAAAGTTCGCCGCTCGCTCTATAGCCGGCTTACCCTAGATGTGAATAAAAGCAAAATACGTACGTATCAGTTAATTTTATCTTTATATTGTTATCGATAAAAAGCTAAACAAATTGGGTCACTCAATAAATGGATGTTTTGACTTTGTTTTACGAACCACACTAAAACTTTTATGTCATATTTAGAACAATATTTTACTGATTGGTCATCAGTTGTGGTTAAGAAAATAAATTTGAATCCAGAGTAGTGATCCATTTGTTTCGAAATTGGCTATCGCAGCATCTACGGGTATATAAAGAGATCGTGCCCACTCGGCTTGTGATGATGAATATTGAATTTTGTATGTAATCCGGTAATTCTTTGTTTTAAGTATTTATGGCAAATCGATATTTGGCAATTGGCAATAAATAACGAAGCTCACCAGCGTCGAGGTAATTAGGTTAAAACGTCTCAGACCAATCGATCAGGCGATCTACAACGGCCATCAAACCGCCCGTCACCTTGGTATGCCTGTAAATATCGGACAACATAAACATTCGACCGACAGAATATACGACCCTGTATATATTTAAACCACAGCAAAAGTAAAAACCGGCCTGTATTTATAACTAATTACAAACTATTGATAAAATAAATATATGTATAAAATTTGTAATCATTCCAGTGAGATTGTAAACTTCATACTAGCTGATTTTAGAAAAATCATGATTTCTTGAGGCTTTTGGGTGGCCCGTCGCTCCGCTCTTCGCATTGACACAATCAAAACCTAAGCAAATTTTAGGGTCTGTTTACAATCTATCGACAGTTTACAATCTAACGTAATATACAATTATAATGCCTTCTTTTGAAAACAATTTGCGTCGGTAGAGCCATTCCGAATAAAACTTGCGTAGAAGAGTCACAAAGCTTTGTCATGCCAACCGATTGCCAATAGTAAATTAAAATTCATGAAAATTGTATGAACCAGGGCAATTACAATGGTTGTGACAATAGGTAATATTTAATGAATGACGAATTTCACTTTATGTTTACGCAGCCTGAAACTCATTCCGATATTAATACAAGTGAAGAAGTCGCGTGCGCGTGTGTCTTTCGTGTCCTATGGCAAGGTCGTTTTGGGGCTCCGTGTGATGACATCACGTAAGCACCCGTGGCCGTTGCGTTCTCTACAGGCATACATAGTAACTTTCCGGCGACCGGACGCGATATAAAACCTGCTTAGAGTTAAAATTCATTTTGTTTTGGCGCATATTTAGGTGACAAAAATATAGTGCAAACCCGGCTATAAATAAATATATATAAACAGCACAGGACAATGAAAATGTATAAATGAAGATTACTGATTAAATACCTAATGAAGAAATAACGTATGAATCAGCAATAACTGACTATTTGTTATTTTGTAGGTACTGTTGGAATTCCAAGTAGTTATTCATCATTCCAAGCTCTCACAAAATGGTGTCTGAAGACAGATAAATATTACGCTTCTTAAAACCGATCTGTAACGAGACCTACATAACCATATCTGTGATATCCATTCTCGGAATATAAATAAGTTAGTATGACAAACAGTTTGGTATTCAAGATGGTATTAATAAACTCTTAGAATAGGTATCCACTGAAGACAAACTACGAAGGAATCAATTTCTTTGGAATATAAAATTTATTAAAACGTATCATTAAACTATAAAACTGTAGTTAAAATATACGTTGTCCGTATCTTTCGATCGGTATATTTCGTTTTAAAGAAAGGGAGGAAGCATATTTTAACAAAACTACGTATAAACTCAATGGTTTAAACAAACGTTTCTGAACTGAACAGTTAATATCTAACTGTGTTTAGATAAAAATGTACAGCTTCGTACACGAATTAAGGAAGCCAAAGCGTGAGACGTTTCGGTCACGCTCATTTTCTATACTAAATGAACCCTGGGTTTCGGATGAGGTTATAACTAATAACGAAATCTTTTTACAGTTGCCAGTTCTTCGGACGTAATTCAATTAAATAGACAACTAAATATTGTCAACGACTTTATCTGCGTAGAAATAAAAACGCTTTAAAATTTATAGACAGATGCAATCTTTAACTTCAATCTCCTTGAATTACATTAATTAGTGCATTTGGTAATGTTTTAATATCAACGTGTCGTGATAGCCGAGTGGTAGCGATCCCGCTTCTTGTCTAGAAGGCCGTGGTTCGAATCCCAGGGCACGCACCATTGAGTTTTTTCTAACTTATGTACGTGTACATAACTATCATTGACTCAGTGCCTCGGAGAGCACGTTATGCCGTCGTCGCTCTTGGTTACCATCAATAGATGGCAGTCATTAAAATCCGCCAACCCGCACTGGAACAGCGTGGAGGATTAAGCTTCAAGCCTTCTCATCCCGAAGGGAGGCCTAAGCCCCTACAGTGGGGCATTAATGGGCTGATGGTAAGGAATAGTAATATCAAAATGGCACTCATATATTATACTAGCCTCAAACTAAAATAATCTGTATCATTAATACCAGTGCGACGATATTCGTGTCGTACTTGACACTCAGACCTATCTTAAACATCTCGGAAACTAGTTAACTTATTGAAAACTTATCCATTGTTTATTTATTATGCATAAAATAAAAATTCTCACATAAAATTGGGAGTTTTTAGTACACTATCAGAATACGTGTTGAAACGGCTAGCACGTTATTCCAATGAAGCATCACGAAGGAGCGGTTCTCGTGCGTTAGGGCGAACATCCTTTTCCTGTCCTGTCTCGCCAGTCGTTTCGTAACGGCTCCCCGCGCCAGCCGCGTTATTTTTGTTGACGCCACAAAAATAAACGTATCTTTCTTAACAGGGCGCCGAACGGTGACCAGACGCCGACGTTGAGATCTTCGCGCTAATTGCGTTATTGACAAGCTCGCTTAGTTGCGTAACAGCTCCGGCGCCATCGCCGCCCGTGTCTCTCTCTCTGCCCCGTTCTACCGATTGCGAAAATTCGACGGATGCAGACCAGACTATACGCATAGATAATAGGCGGTCAAAACTCAAAACTGTCGCTATTCGTGGCACTCCTAAAATTGCAACGTTCCTGCAGTCTAGCTGATCGAGCATTTTTCTTAAGTACTAATTTTCATAGGAATATATTTTTAGTACACTTTTGGAAGTAGTAGTAGCACAATTGCTGACGGAAAGTTGAATTTTAATTTGTCAGTTTTGAAAGGTAAAGAAAACCAAAAAAAGAGGTTAGCGTTCAGCGTGTGGTGGATGTAAGCTTGTTACTTTGTATTTTATCTAAAAACGTCGGTAATAGTAAAATATTGAAATTAATGTCAGAATAAAATGAAAAATAAATAATAATAATAAAGCCTCTTTATTTCCTTATCTCTACATTTTACATTTCAATTTTATAGTAGTATTAGTAAACTATTTTAAACTTATTTTACATCAATGCGGTTACTTTTATACAGTTTCAGAGATATGGATCTCGTTTTGAGTAAAGGCCTCCTCCAGCTGCTTCCACAGTTCTTTATTTTTTCCTTTAACCATCCAGTGTTTTCCTGCATTTTTTATTATATCATCAGCCCACCGCTTATTTGGTTTTCCAACTTTCCTTTTGCCAAGTATTGGTTCTTTCCATCGTGTGGTTTGTATTGTCCACCTATTATCTGTATATCGTGAGACGTGTCCTGGCCATTTCCATCTGTTATTTTCGTTTTTTGCATTATTATGTCATTCTTGATTTTCTGTTTTTTATTGATTTTTAATATGCTTCTTTCCATGGCTTTCTGTGTTGTATTAGACCACCACCCTCCACTGAAAATGAAAAATATAAGCATGGAATTACTTCAAAATTATTTAATTATCAGCAAGTCTAATATATCTACATGTTCCAATCTGAATTACCTAGCCAGATAAATGCCGTTCAAAAAGCTGTACTCGTTTTTTACCTTTTTATTATTAAAAAGTAACTAATGGTTTAAGACAAGAGATCACAGGCGTTTTGTTCTAAACTGTTTGCTATTGAGTTCGCACAGGGAAGTATGAGCCGCGGTGTATATGTTGCTCTCATTATGTAAACGAGACTGCGATGAAGCCAGACCGAGCCGAATTTTATATTCAATGTCAACACTAACGATAACTCGAAAGGCTGTTCAGGCAAACGAAACTCGAAAATTTGCGCTTCTCAAGCCATCGACCCTGTACGTACCTACGCAGGGACAAACATAAAATTATTTTCGATGTCACTTTTATTGAAACTCGTGGAATGACGACGCGAAGAAACGATGTTTTGTTATATTTCACCTATTTTCGTCTTGTTTTAAATATTATTTTAAAAATACATTTTTGAAACAAACATTTATTTTAAAATTGCTGAACTAAAATGTAAAAAAAATATTATTAGGGCATTAAAACTCAAAAGTATAGCTATGAATGTATGAAATACATTCAAATAGAAAGTTTCAAACTACTTAGTTTTACTTGTGATGTTTGACACCTCAAGCTTTTGAAATATATTTTTCATATTTTAATAGCTATATTTTGAAATTTAAATAATGACGACTATTTTTAACTTTCCTGGTCAGTGTTCTTAAATAAAAGCTCTTTTTTAAAAGTTGCTTTACATATAAATATCTTAAAACCTAAAATGTATTTAGAGCTCGCTCAGAGATTGGTATGTTAGTGGCATGTATAATGCGTATATTTGATACCGTTTACCGTCCAAATCTTCGGCAATGTACATATCTCATTTTGAACTTAAAATTTTTCCGTGTTGTGCCCCTACCTTACTATTAATGGGTTCTGTTATCCACTTTTCAGCTCCATCATCAAATTCACCATTTGCTGCACAAAGTGCTCGTGAATACAAATGTAATTAATCCGAACTCGTCGGGTTTACTAGTAGCCATTGATGGGTCCTGTCATCCATCTGCCACCTTCATTGTCAGACCCTCGTCATCATGTGCTATGAAAAGCGTTCGTGTGCTCGCTTGTAGCTTCTTATTTATTTTAATGCATACGTACATGTGTTAATGTAAAAGCACTTTAAAAATAAAATTTCTTCTTGTGGGTTGAACATGTCAGTCAATAACATATTGCATACCTGCCATGGCATGTCGCAGTATAACTATACGATTATGTAACCTGTTCTTCTTCTTGTTACCTGTAGCTGGCCTTAATAATAATAATAATAATAATAATAACACATACAATCACAACAACGTCTAGGTCCCAAACTAAGCATTTGCTTGTATTTTGGGTACCAAGCGAAGACACCACATACATATAACAACCAAGACCCGGTGCCAGTAATAATATTCATTATATAAATACTGACCCGACTTGGGATTCGAACCCGGGACCTCCAGCTTCGCAGGCAGGGTCGCTGCCCACTAGGCTAAGCGGTCGTCAAAATACATACTTAAATACATGTGATTAGATTAGATTATTTTCTTATATTTATATTATTTTTAAATAAAAGATTATTCAATCGGCATAAAGATAATTTTATATTATAATAATAATAACATATACATCATAACAACGTGTAGGCCCCAAACTGAGCATTGGCTTGTGTTTTGGGTGCCAAGCGAAGACACCACATACATACAACAACCAAGACCCGGTACCAGTATTAATATTCATCATATGAATACTGACCCGACCTGGGATTCGAACCCGGGACCCCAGCTTCGTAGGCAGGGTCGCTACCCACTAGGCTAAGCGGTCGTCATTATATGTATAGAGGCCGTTTCTTAATATGTCGTCGTCATCATTCCGGATTTGATACGCGTGTATTTGAACATTTAAGAAAGTTGTGGGGGCTGTATATTAAAACTCCACTAGTCGCTGATTATTTTCTTATATTTCTTTAACACACGTACATAGCTTTTACTCTGATGGTTGTTTTCTTACTGCATACCTTACCGGGTTTTTTTTTTTTTTTTTTGTTTTGTGAGGGCCGAATCTGCTTACAGACATCTGCGCGCCCGACCTACCGCGCAGATAGTGCCGGGTTGGGATTTCTACACAGAAGGTGCAGCCCGACCGGCTAAACGACTCCTCAACCTATACTCCGGAGAGCGTATAGGATTTGACATGAACGACGACCGGACGCATTGAGGATGCTTCGGTGCGTTAGTGCCTATTGGCGGGCGGCGCCTTAAGGGCGCCGTCTCGTAGGCATATGATTAAAATTACAATTAAGAATTAAAAATTCGGCAATGGAGGGCAGTTCGAGCTGGACGGCCCGACTGTGAACAAACAAGGCTCAGATGCCATTCGAACAGATTTGCTACGTTAACTAGGTAATATCGGGCGCTAAGTACTGTTCACCTATGTCAGACTGAAGGTCTGATCTGCCTGCATTCCTGAGACTCTCAACCTCGGTGGTGAGATCGTCAGGAGGATCTGTTAGTGCATTCCGTGGACGTCTGAGAAAGTGGGTGGCGGGCGGGGGCTCGTAAGAGGCCGCTGCCGAAAGTAGCGGGTTGGGGTGCGCGACCGCAGCGGCGAAGAAGCGCTCTGACGCGTCCTTCATGTACTTGGAAAGAGTTGGTAAGTCGAAATCGCTGTGAAGTATACTATTTCGAACGTACCAAGGAGAATCTACTGCTTTTCTACAGAATCTGCTCTGTATGACCTGTAGCGGCTTAAGTATCGATTCTTTGGCGTAAGCGAAGACCGGGCATGCATAAGTCATGACCGGTCTGATAGCCATCACATAGAGTGTGCGCTTGTTGCGCATCGACATCTTACTACGGCTACCTATCATACAGGACAGGCGGGCCATGTAAAATTTGGCAAGTTTGCTAACACGTTTGACATGATCGCGAAAGTGCAGATGCTTGTCAAGCGTAATACCTAAATATTTATAACTATGTTGCCACGGAATGTTGACACCGGACATTTTGAGTGAATCTATGTTTTTTGGGAGGAGTGAGGGGTCTTTCGCTTTGGAATGGCGAAAACAGATGGCCGCGGATTTGTCCGGATTTAGTTCAATCCTCCATAGGCGAAACCACTGCGTGAGTTCGTCTATAGAGGACTGAAGTCGAGGAGCGATGTGACTATTAACGCGCGCGCGAAAATAGAGCACTGTGTCGTCGGCGAACAGTGCTAATTGGACTCCGTTGCGCAGCAACGGAATATCGTTGGTATACGCTGAGTACAGTATCGGGCTGAGAGTGGAGCCTTGCGGGACTCCAGCTTTTAACGTTTTCCGCGTTGAGAGTGATTTCTCGTGTTTATAGACGAATTGTCGGTCGGTGAGATAGTCTTGGATTATAAAAACTAATCTATCTGGGACTTCAAGTTTATGCAGCTTGTATATTAAGCCTGCATGCCAAACTTTGTCAAAAGCTTTGGCTACGTCGAAAAATACTGCTACGGTTTTATCTTTCCGTTTGAAACCGGAAGATATGTATTCAACTAAGCGGAGAGCTTGTTGAGGGCAAGAGTGTCGGGGACGAAAGCCAAATTGCTCGTCTATAATTAGTCCCTTTCCAAATAAATGATCGCAGAGACGAGTCTTTAAAACTTTTTCATAGAGTTTGCCCATAACCTTGAGGAGGCTTATGGGTCTGTAACTGGTGGGAAGATCTCGAGGTTTGCCTGGCTTAGGAATGCCGATTACGACGGCTTCCTTCCAGATCGGTGGAAAGTAGCAGTTTTTGAAACATGTGTTGAAAATGGTTGCCAGAAGGGCGACTAATGGAAAAGAAAAGCATTTGAGTGCTTTGTTATTGATGCCATCGAGACCCGGAGCTTTTTTGTTTTTAAGCTCCTTAATATGTTTACTAATTTCCTCACAAGTGACTGGGGGAAGGTCCGCTGAGGGCGGACGGGCCGCGTGATTGCGTACGTCGTTTTCGACGTAGGCTACGTGAGAGGGGTCGCACGGAAGTGTGCTTATTGAACATTGGGCGTCAAGACTATCTGCAAGACAGTCAGCTTTTTCGTTATCGTCGAACGCGAGGGAGCTATCTGGTTTCTTAAGTGGGGGGGACGCGGCGTGTCCGTCTAAACGGAGCGCTTTGGCGACACTCCAGTAGGCCTTATGGGTTGGCTTAATGCCTTCCATAAGGTCGTTCCACTGTTCGTTACGTAACTCACTTATGCGCGCTCTCACACGGCGTTGGAGGGCGCGCGCTCGTGACCTATATTCGGGCGTGGGATATGCGCTCGCGCGGCGCAGAGCAACGTTTTTGACTCTTATGAGTTCGCGCACGTCAGGCGGCAGGTTCAGGCGGGGTTTAGCCGCCGGCGCCTTCCGCGAGCAGTCCGCGATCACTTTTTGAACGTGCTCAGTAAGAGCCCCTATAGCTAGATCTATATCATTATTGGAATTAATTTCCGATGGGATTTTATTAAGATCGGGGGTATCGATTTTTTGGAGCGCGGCTTGGACTTTATCCCAGTCGGTGATGAATTTGGGGTCCTCCGGCGGATTTTCCGGTGAACCCAATTTCATGAGAACGGGCCGGTGATCTGAGCTCAGGGCGTGAAGCGTCTCGATAGAACTCAGTTTCAGCGCCACGTTTTTAAGAACTGCGAAGTCCAGAATTTCTGGGTGATGAGTATTATTATCGGGAAATCGCGTCGGTGTAAGTGGCGCGATTATGTCTAAATTAAGGGCCTCGGCTAGGACCGATAGCCTGCGGCCGTTCATATTGGTGGCCACACAGTTCCAATCTGTGTGTTTACTATTAAGATCGCCGAATAAGAGAACGGAATCTCCAAGGGCGAGAAGAGCTTCTATGTCGCTCCGGAGCAACTCACTAGTCGGCGGCAGGTACACAGAGGCTATGATAAGGGTCCCGTGACCGGTCATAGCCAATCTGCACACTGTCGCCTCTACGTCTCACATTGCGCCCGAAATCGTTCGCGAGTTCTAGTGCAGTGCGTCATAAAAAGCTTTTTTCAAAGCTACTTCCATTCACATACGCTTTGCAAATCCACGATATTATTACTGTGGTCGAATCGGTGGAAACGCATAACGGTGCCAACAATCCGATTCGGAGCGGTGACCGGTCCGCTCGCCTTTCCCTAACGGGAACGGCAAGCTAACCGACGGGCCAGGTACCACCGACCTTGGGGGCTACCCTCGTCGACGCCTGGTGTCGCCCGCCCACCTCTCCTCTCCTGTTACCTATTCTTCGGCCGTAGTTTGGCCGCCAATTGAGTATCTCTTGGCGGTCTCTCGGTCGAGGCAGCTAGGGCCTTAGGTACGCACCCCCTGGTTTTGCTCACGCGAAACTAGGGGACGCACCGTAGGTGTAGGGGTAGGTACCCACCTCACTCACAACACATACAGTAACATTCATTCACAACACACCCACATTAAGATGTCAGCCACAAATACCCCCCCCGCCCTTCAGGCAAATATTCTTAAAGAACTCATGTCCGTCCTCGCTGCCTTCGCCGCCGCGCATAACCTACATGTCCCCGAAAACCTAAATCTGGCCAATATTTTCGCGCCTAATACCGCGAGCCCGACCGCCGTTGTTGTAACGGAAAATTCCACGCGCGCCGCCGCCATTATCCCCGATTCGCCGGCCTCACCGGCCACGAGTGTGAGCGAGACGGAGAGTGACGCCACGCCCTCTCGCTCGCACTCGTGCATGTCTGACACTATGTCAGATAACGGTTCAACTACGGGCGGTAAGCGCCCCCGCCCCCCCTCGGGATCTGAATTCGACTCTTCCGACTCGGACTCAACAATCGTGGAGTCCGCAACCCCCGACCCCGCTAACGACGGCTTCGAATTAGTCAAAGCCGGTCGTAAAAAGAAACGTGCGTGCGACCGTCGCGCGCTCGCCGCGTCCTCCGCGTCCATGGAGGTTGACCCCCCCCTTGGCCCCACGCTCGCCACACACCAAGCGGCCGCCTCTTCAAGGCCCGCCCCCGCGCCCACCCCCGCGCCCTCAGCGCTCACCCGTGACGCCGTAGCGGCGCACAATAAAGTCACGGCTCACAAGCCGACCCCTCCGCCCGCTGGGAAATCACCCCCGCCCGTCGTCCTTCGCGACAAAACGAAATGGACGGTGGTCGCAGCCGTGTGCGGCCAACGCCATATAACATACAATAAAGCTGTGAATACATCCGAAGGTATTCGCATCTCGGTAAGCGATACCGACTCATTCCGCGCTCTCACGCGTTACCTAACGGACGCGAAAATTCAGTTTCACACATTCGCGCTCGCTGAAGAGCGCAAATTAAAGGTCATCCTTCGCGGTATTCCCGACGAAGTTGACGATAAAACGATAATTGAGGACCTTCAGTCCCAAAATTACCCTATCATTTCGGTCCACCGCCTACATAGGCGCGATGGATCATCGCTAGGCCTCGTCCTAGCTATCTTGGAAAAAAATGAGCTCGGCAAGCTCATTCTTCACAATAACAATATCAAAATAGCCGGTCTCTCTGGCATTCGTTCTGAAATCCCGCGACGCCGCGCCGGCCCTGGGCAATGCCATAGGTGTCAGCTTTATGGCCACGCTTCCATTAACTGCAACGCGAATCCGCGTTGCGTTAAATGTCTCACGCCCCACTTCACCTCGGAGTGCCCGCGTGATAAGGCAAAGGACGGACCACCAGCGTGCGTCCTCTGCCAACAAACCGGCCACACGGCCAATTATAGAGGCTGCCCTAAGGCGCCTAAAATCACTCCACCGCCAGTGCGTCCCGCACAAAGGCAGTGGGCCCCGGCGGTCCACAACACGACCCATTTCCCGGCGCTCATTCAACGGCGCCCGCATTTTAACGGCCCTCTCGCTCCCACGACCGCTCGCCCCGCCGCGCCCGCCCCAACGTGGGGACCGCGTCCCGTCGCAAAGGCGGCTGCACCGGCCGCTCGTAATACCGGGCCCGTGCCCAACAAACCCCTTAAAGATGCGAGCTCATTCCTCGCAAATTTAAGGTTAATAAAAGCGGCCATAGCCGAGGTCTCCGAAGACGAGGTCGCTGCCTTGGCCTCGGAGATCTCAAATAGTAAATGCACTAAGGACAGAATGGCTGCCCTTAGTCGTTACCCAAAAGTGATTGAATCACTTTATTAAACTCTTTTCAATTATAAATTTAATTTTAACTTTTTTAATTTAAAATTTAATTTTTTAAATCCTTCTAAATTTTTAAATTTTTGATTCTCAACTTTAAATTGTAATGAGTGCACCCGCGTGCACACTGGGCACTCGCGCTGGGCGACATAAACCGAGTTCGATCTCGATTATGTCGTTCAACGCGCGTGGCCTTAACACAAATTTTATAGAGTTAGGTGAATGTGCGTCTGAGTACAGCGTAGATATTATATTAGTCCAGGAAACCTTTTTATCAAACAAAAGGCCCAGGGCCTGCAAAATTAAAAATTATAATTTACTTAGAACGGACCGCGAACGCGGAAGGGGCGGGGGTACCGCGGTGTATTTTAAACGCACGCTGTACTGTTGCCCTATCGACCTTACCGGGCCTGCGCTTCGTCTTATATACAATTTGGGCAGGTCCCGGTAAGGCGGTCCCCCCGCAGATTTTGAGGGACCGTTTATGCGTATTTTGTTCTATGTAGGCCAACTTTCTCTTGACCTACATAGAACATCTCTTGATATTTTATTCCACAAACATATATATTATATCACATTTTAAAATGCCTATCGGCTATATAAACATTGGCAACCACATTTATAAACACTTAATATTTACAGCTCAATAACATCGAATTTTTCATCGCTGCGAAGCGCCCGCCGGTCTGCGCCCGCTCGCTGTCACGCGATCCCGCTCTGAGGGTCGCGGGCAGGCGCGCCCGCCGATAGTACACGTCGTGCGCCGTCCATCGGTGCTTTCCCATCTCGCGTGCGTATCTTTATTCTGTCACCAGACTGCGTCAAAGGTGACACGCACGGGATCAAAAACGACCGTTAGCCGAAATTTTGGTTCGATTTCGGTCCGAGGGCGGTGTGGTACACGCGGGGTCCCCCCGCACACCGCCACCCGCTAACGGCCGTTCTTGTGAGATGGGCGGGGCTACCGATGGCTCTAATTTTCCATATCGGGCGCCTCGCGTCTGATGATGCGTGATTCGAGTTATTGAGCTGCAATAGACATTATTATACCTAAATCCGAGAAGTATCTCGTCGATATCGAGCCTGTGTGGCGCGCGGTTCGATATCGGTCGCACGGCGACGCCCCGCCCCCTACAATGTGAGCGTCTTGCGGACGCTAGTCGCCGTCGACTTCGAGATACACTCCCGGACCTAGGTATATTCAATTTTCACATACAAAATTATTAAATACACATACACAATGATTTAATACTAACACAAAATGACTAAAACAAACAACATTAAAAAAAAAACTTAAATATTATTTTATCACTGCGGTGTGGCTGTCCGCAACAAAAGTTCTTTTCAATTTCGTAGCCAGGAAAGAGATACACACTAAGTGGACAAAGTATAATATACCATCTACGTAGTTTAAAATTTTATGTTAGTGATAGGTCTCGCCAAATGTAATACTTTAGTTAAGAGACCGGATATCCGTTTTGTTACTTTGCTTGTCTGCTTATGAATTAAAATTATGTAGAAATATCCATACAGTGACTTAACAAAAAGTATATTGAGGCTTTGTGTAGTTTTTAGTTTTCATATTGCAAATGTAGGCATGGATGCCAGCAAAGAAACAAAGCGAAAGGATTTCAAACTGTATGTCCAATCAGATATTTCACCTATGTCCTAAGTAAATTGTCTTATAAGATATTAAACAATTCACTTACGTAGTAAACAACTTACGCACACCCCTTTACCCACCCACAAACGAACGTTATACAAGCTAAATTAAAGCTTGTAAAAATTTGACTCTTGCTAGTGAAGTTTTGTTGTTTTTCAATCTAGCAATAAATAAAAATGTACAAATAGCGAAATGTTTACAATTTAGAAAGTTTTTCACTTGCAGTCGAAACTTAAAATTTTACGAAGATTGACTTATGTAAGTTAGTTTTTAACGTGTGCAGTCTATATGTATAGCTAACAAAAAGTTTATTCTTAGAACTTTTATAAGCATGACTTCTTTTTTTTTTAAATAATATAGCCTGAATATTTTTATGTCATGTACCGCAATTTTAATAATGGAATGATAAAGTATGTCATTTATCAGATTAAATCGATTCAGTGTACGTACGTCACCCACATCCACGTTACATGTGATATACTGCGTAAGGTGAATCGCCTTGAACTGTCAACTCGCCAACCCGCTTGGGGAACTTTGAAAGACCGAGTTATCTACGGTTGCGTCATTACCTTGTATTCTTTTGTCTTTAACGTTTGATTGTGGATATGGCTTAGTGTTTTATCGACAGTTGAGAGATCTTCTATGTTATACGTTTTGTCGGCTTGAAATATGTTTACATATAAATGAATGTACATTATTGTACATATAGCATATTGACGGTATTTACGCATAGGAAAAATAACTCCACTTCGATTCAGTCTTTAAGCGGTGACATCCCGCGACCAGGTTAACGGGAAGCGAGTTACGACCTTATACGGAGGTGGATTTGCCTTTCTTTGGGCTCGAGCACACACATCTGTGCCAGAGCCGTTCATCGCCTGCGCAACCGACATTCGCGCATTGTTGATTCGCATCTTCGACGCGTGATGTAACGTCCCGCAGTTACAAACGGTTTATGCGTAATTATGTACACTGTAATAATAGTTACACGTATTCACCCTATGATGTCACCCAATGTCGTGATAGCCCAGAGCGCAACGAACCTGTCTCAAATTTATAAGGCCATAGGGCCATGATTCGAATCCGGGCGTGTACCAATGAGTTTTTCTGACTTGAGTACATTAACTATCACTGACTCTATGCCTCGGAGAGCACGTTAAGCAGTCGGTCCCGGACGCTGTCAATAGATGGCGGTCGTTACAATGCCCAACCCGCAGTGGAGTAGCGTGGTGGACTTAAGCTCCAAACCCGCCCCCCCTCACCCTGGGGGAGGCCTAAGCCCCTGCAGTGGGGTAAAATGGGCTGATGATGATGATGATGATGATGACCCCATGATATTTAAACATAATGAATTGTCCACAACAACTTCTCGTTCGTTATTATGGCAATGATGCATGCCGTTTATTGAAGCGAAACGAATCCAATTTAAAAGTGATTCTTAATTAAAGCCTCACTAAACAAATTGTAGAGCGCGTCCATTGTGTGCTTTTATTGGCTCCAGGCCATTTTCTGTGGACCGAGTGGGCGTATGCTTGTAAACTTGTCATGTATCTATACTAATATTATAAAGCTGAAAAGTTTGTTTGTTTGTTTGTTTGTTTGTTTGAACGCGCAAATCTCAGGAACTACTGGTTCGAATTAAAAAATTATTTTTGTGTTGGATAGTCTATTTATTGAGGAAGGCTATAGGCTATAATGTATAAAATAATACTATCTGTCTGTCTGTCCAATTGAGCAAATCTCCAAAACGGCTAAACTGATTTTGATGAAACTTCACAGATATGGAAAGAAAGTGTTTAAAAGCGACATACATTACTTTTTGTATGTCTGTATGTACGTCCATCTGTCTATTCGAGCTAATTTCCAAAACGGTTAAACCGACTTTAATGAAATTTCACGGGTATGAAAAGGAGGTGGTCAAAAGTGACATACGCTACTTTTTGTCCGTCTGTTTATCTGTGCGTCCATGTGTCTATTCAAGCTAATCTTCAAAACGGCTCAACAGATTTTAATGAAACTTTGCAGACGTGAAAGAAGGTTGTCAAGAGTGACATCAGCTACTTTTTGTGTCTGTCTGTCGTTTGTCTTCATTGATCTTTCAACGTAGATAAAGCCGAAACTACTAAGTCTAGGAAGCCGAAATTTGGAACAGTGGTTTATTTTATAACGTATAAATTTTTTATGAAAGGAATTTTTGGAAATTTCAAATTTAAGGAGGGAGAGACGGAAGGGCTTTGTATGAGTATTTGTTCTTTAAAGTTAGAAACATAAAAATTTTGACATAAATAAATAATAATGTCTTTCAGGGTCTTTGGATTTCCACATTTTAAGGGTGGGAAACGGGAGGTGAAAAGTATGGGAGTATCGGTTTTCCTAAAGGAGTGGGGAGAATGAAGATTGAAAGTTTGAATGGGTGTACCCAATATGACTGTTTTATATAGTTTCAGATAGTTTCAGCAAAAAATATGTATAAACCATTTCGAAAGTTAATACTACCTAAAACAGGAATGTGTAGTCTACGCAAGCGAAGCTGCGGGCGGTCGCTAGTCTAACTGATAAATTTCCAGCCTAGGCGCTACGTACAATACGTAGTTACTCAATTTTAAGAAAAGATTTCGTCTCAACTAAAATTACTATAATTTTATTATCTTAGTATTACTATAGAATCAAAAAACAAAATCACTCATCCGTTTAATTTTTTTTTTAATTGTATTATATTTGTACAAATGCATTGCTGATGTAGGTGAGAGCGGCGGCTGCGCCGAGGGTTCGGGCTCCGGTGGCGAGGCGGGTGAAACCGGCGAAGGTGCGGCGCACACGTTCGGTCCGCTAGACGGGTCCATCTACGCGACCGTGGTGCGCGGTGCGGCTGGTGGGCCTTCGTCGCCGCTGAGCGCGTCCATGGACTCGGGAATCTCATCGGCTGGCCGGCGTGCCGCCCCCTCGCCGCCCGACGAGCTCGACGCGCTGCTCGGAGACATGCTGCGCACCGTGAGCGCGCTGCCTGACCCGCCACAGTCGCGCGCCGACCGTCCGCCCGACATCCCGTACCACGCGCGTACTGATTCGGCGCCTTTCACGTACGGTGCGCCCGGCCTTCGCCCCGGCATGCTGCGCGCCTCCAACCGTCTCGCCAGCCCCGAGCTGGTGCGTCGCGCACTCGGAGGAGATCGTAGCTATCGCCTCATTGACGACGACGATGACGACCGACGGTCGCCTTCAACGGCCCTCACCACTACTGAACAACCCGCGCGCACCCTCAAAAAACTGGCCCACGAAGACCTCACTACCACAAGCACCACAACCTCACCGAGTCGCGCGCCTGCGCCCGTTTCACCTCTCCGGAACGGCAGGTTGGTTTTGACTTTACAAAAAATTATTGCTCCCTAGCATATTAATCGTAGCCGTAATTATATAGTTTTAAATGAAATTTCGTATGTACTCATTATTTAATCAATCGAGCCACTAATGAAGCATATTGAGATATTTTATTTTAAATGATAATATTTTAATCGAGCCAGTCCAATTTCCAACTCGTTGAGAGCTTTATTTGGGTAATAAGAGTGAATGTTTGCATAAATAATTGAACTCACCGAAAACCGGTAGGTAACAGGAATATTCCGATCGCGGCATCGCGTCGCCGCCGCTGCCTTGGTTTGTGCTAATCTGATAATTAAGTTAAGACTTAATTAATGGTATTAAATGCTTACGTTAAAGGTCTGAATATTGCGAATATCAAAATATATTCTGACGTCAATCCAATATGCAGATGTTTGGAAATATGTATAAATGAAACCTTGTTCACGAATTTAGAATTTCGCATTGAATTCTGGTTGTTTAATAAACAGTTACATACACCATACTAGAGAGCTGACCATGAGATTACAACGAATATTTCATATGCGGACGTTGTGGGTAAACAGCTTCAGGCAGCGTAACGCAGGCGCGACCTGTGGGCGTGGAGGCCGCGCTTCGGAACTTCTTATTTTAGTTTAAATTTCACGATGCTTTTTCAAAGCGTACATACGAACAGTTGAATTTTCATGGACGTAGTTTAAACATTATTAAAACCGAATAAAACTAGCACCTTAATAACTAGAACATTACGTTTGCTAAACGTATTTTGTTAGGTGTTCGTGATAAAAAACCGTAAACTGCTGTATTAAATTTTTTATTTTAATACAACAAACATACCATAATTTTATAGTATGTGAAGTTCCTCTAAAATACGAATATATGTAGTAAATTCACGGACCAGATAGAATTTTTCTAAAATTGTTTTTTGCCTGTATCTACTTGACACAGTCACAACCTTTCAGAAAGTTAGCAACAGTCGTAGTAATCTATGAACGTAGTTTATACATGTGGCACGATGATTTGATGATTCGAATTTTCGCGAAAACCCTAAGGATTTTGCAAAAACACGGATAATAAGACAAGGTATTCAACATTTCTCAATCTTATTGGAAAAAGGGTTTTTCCAAAATCACTAGTCACTATAGTAATACTAGAAAACGAAACGTTAGCTATTATAAAATAAGAACGCTGATTGGCCGGTCGGAGCGCCCAAATCGAGACCTCCTCTGATTGGTTGACGTTTTAAATGTCAATCATTCACGCACGTTGTTTTGTTTATATTTTTGAGAGCAACTGAGCAGTCTTTTGTTTTAAATGTGGTTAAAAGTGTGCAGAAGTTTCTATAATAATAATAATAATAATAATACATGGGACTTCCCACACAGCGCCATCTAGTCCCAAAGTAAGCAAGTATTATGCTTGTGTTATGGGTTACTAGACAACTGATATACATACGTAAATATTCTTTATAATATATACATATATAATTTTTTTTTTTTTTTTTTAATATATAACAACGAAGACCCGGTACCAGTATCAATATTCATCATATTAATGCTGACCCGACCTGGGATTCGAACCCGGGACCTCTAGCCCCGTAGGCAGGGTCGCTACCCACTAGGCTAAGCGGTCGTCAAATACCCACTAGGCTAAGCGGTCGTATAAATTGATATTATTTCTAACCCTTCATAACTCAATGATCTAATACTTCAAAGCGCACAGGGTAAAACGAGGAACCAATCAGAATAAGATTTGGTCAGTTAGCAAAAATCTAGCCAATCAGAGTTAAGGATATTAGACTACTGTTACTAGAGCGACTCGCGTTTTTGCAAAAACCCTACCTTTTTCCAGTAAGATTTGCAAATGTTTTCGCCACAGTCTAATTATCCGTGTTTTCGCAATATACTACCTAAGGTTTTCGCGAAAATTCGAATTATCAAATCATTTTACGACATACATAAAGGAGATGTTCTACACGAACTAAATGTATTTGACCGCGTTCCGCTTGACCCACTTCCCTGGCAATGAATAGCAATAAAATATAAGGTGATCGATTGAATCGTTACAGATGATATTAATATCTTTATTGGATCATAACTTACTTTCATATTTATATGCGTAATATATGATTACGTTGTAGAATGTTCGAATATTTTTAGCCAACACATGAAAGAAGCATTATATGTATAAATTCATAAAAGTACGAATTATCTAGAAGCCCTCTTCTGCGCTTACCGTCTAAGCCCTCATATTCTAGCCAGCTAGTGTGTACCCATTGCGATATGGCGCGTTTCAGTCCGCGAGGTCCCCGCGCGTCCGCCTTTTCCTTCGCGAAAATACTTTTGACATTTTCGATAGTCATTTCTGATTCTAATAAAACCAAACCCTGTTGCCAAATTTTTTACTCTATGTATAAATTACACAAATTGGAGCTGAAACACAATTGGAAGCTTGTCAGTTGTCGCGTATTGTTAAATTGTATTCACATATTACTTTTTGCCTACGAGTTCGCCCAATATCAGGTTTTGGTGACATTTCGTTTAGGAGTCAAACCTAATTACTTTTATTTTATTTTTATTTATTTATTATTGAAAAACAAAACAGCTTACAGTAAGTAATTTAGTAACAAAATAAGTACTTAAAAATATGGCCAGTTACTTTGTTTTCTAAATAGGTTTGATTTTTAGTGTATGGTGACAGACCAGAACAACACGCACAGTGCTCAACAACACTACATAATTAAAATATACATAGTTTATTCAAGATTAAGTTTAAAAATAAAAAAATAAAAAGAAAATAAAGAAAGAGAAAATGAGCCAACCGCGTGTGGTGTGGGTGTATGTTTGTGTGCAATGTAGGTGTGATATATGAGGCTATTACGATCTCAGTACCACCATCAGTACCTCTCAGTACCAGCGTCAGTAAATATATGCAGTTTTTTCATGTATATACATGGCTCTACAAATTTTTAAACCTATCATTTAGTCTAATAAAAAAAGGTAACAAAACTAAAACTAGGCCATGGAAAAAAAGATTTTTAGTATTTAAAGTATCCAGTATTCATGAGTTTCTCAACGGTGGTCAGCAGAGTTTCTCAACTGCCTTTAAAATTTAAACACCGAAAGAAGCAGCAAAATTGAATCAGAACCTGATATGACCCATACAGATAATTTAAGCCTACTGCCACATGTCTACTTTACAGTCATACCCTTGAGTATTATTTTTTTTCAAGTGAACATAGAATTTTATGAAATCTAAGCGTCTGTTCCACAACGTTCGATAATTAGGGGACCAGTATTATACTGTCTTTATGCATCCGACTTGCCATTGACTAAATATAAGTAGAAACAGCTACCTACGCGGCTACACTGCGTTACTTGCATGTGCTTGCGAGCGATACTGACCCCAGTATGGCCTCACGTAGACTGCAGGAACAGCCAAACATACTAGATAAATGGATCAGAACATGGAGAATACAATGTAGTGCCTGTAAATATTATCATCTCTCCAAAAAAAGGTGATTATCCAAATTTCACAATCGTAAGAATTGCATTAAATAGGATGATTCCATTTAGATAGAAAACTAACCCGGTACAATCTTTTCAAGCTGAAATTTTAAATTGACAGAAGCAAATCTAATGCTTTAACAACTAGCTTGATGATAGGAATAACGTTATCGCTGTCACTAAATAATAAACTTTTAGTTTACGAAAATATTATCAAACCAGTGTGGACCCTGGAAACGAGTTCTGAATAGTGATAGTAACTCCAATTTGGAACACTACAAAGATTCTAAAATTTTACACTCAGAACAAACACCAAGGCACCTTGGTTAAAAAAAAGAAATCCATGACTATTTATCAGTACATACTATCAAAAACGAAGTTAGAAGACACTGTAATAGATACAAACAGAGACTCAAAAAAATTAAATTAAAAATTTTAAAAACCCCTGACGCAAAGAAAACTTACCTTTAAAAAGTGTGAACACAGACACACACACAGATTCACACACACTTCAAATTTATAACACCCCTCTTTTTTCGTCGGGGGTGAAAAATTAAGTTAGCAAAGTTAGCAAAATATCTAGTAGGTAAATACCCCAAACTCAACTCGTTTAAAACGCTGGGAAATTATGACTAATCACATGAAGCTGATAGACATTGACAAATAATTATAATGAGTGTAACCTAATCAAAGGAAGAATCTACAAAAATGTTAATTTCATGGAAAACATCTGATTATTGTCTAACGACCGATGACAAATTTTACATCAATGAAAATTCACTTCAGAAAATTTTGATGTTTTTGACTAACGTTGCTTGGTGTGATAGAAGCGATTCGGACATGAGTATTTATTATCTAGAAGTTATTTCTTTATGGAGGATATTTTACCCCAATTGGTCTGACTACTCGATTGACAAAAATTCGAGTTTTTTATATTGATGAAGATAAAGAATATTGCAAGCGATTGTGCTCAAAAATGTCATTGCGCAGACATAAGAAACATACCACGTTATTGATATTATATACACACTGTCAACTTTTATTATGGTGATAACAAAATTGATCCTAGGGATGAAAAGATAAACGCTTAGAAACATGCCTTAAAAATATATGCATAACCACTTTGAAAGGGATTGTTTATATTTAGAAAATCTGGTTATATGCTATCATAAAATACGACTTCAAGTCTAAACCATGCCAAATTACTTGAATGTTATGAACTAAACCCCGAGTCCAAGTTAAAAAAATATATGCATAACCACTTTGAAAGGGATTGTTTATATTTAGAAAATCTGGTTATATGCTATCATAAAATACGACTTCAAGTCTAAACCATGCCAAATTACTTGAATGTTATGAACTAAACCCCGAGTCCAAGTTAAAAAGTGGCGTCAATAAATCTAATTCAGGGTCATATTTTTTTCCCTTAGAACCGATTTTGCTGTTGTCATAGTAAAATTTTACAGTGTGTATGGTCATTGCGCAGACATTGACGCAATGAATTTATTTTTTGAGCCTCAACTATGAGGTAACATTTGCATTGTCTTTTGGGATCTTAAAACATCGACTAGCTAGGTAGGGAACTCTCACTTTCCATTTTAATAACTCGCTACCCTTTTAAATACAAACAATACTCGAGAACAGGAACAAAGCGATCTCTATACAAAGTGGTATCGCGTAGGACTCAGGGCCAAAGGCACGTGGGTGTTAATTAACTACAGCTGGCCGTCTCGAATTCTAGTATGACAAAGATAAGATATATTAGTAATGATGGACGCAGTGACGAAAAAATGACGTATTCTAGGAAGAGCACCAGTATGATTGGTAATCACTTCATTTTATAAAAAAATAAAATATCTATGTTTTTCTCAGAACAATTACCTAAAGTCATGTAGAAGGAATGTAAATTTTACATATGTTTAACTTGTTCTAACATGTAGAGTAAAACACTAGAAAGAAAAAGATAGCTGATACAAAATCATTGCTGCTTATGATCAGAACGTAGCCCCAAATTCATTTCAACTTATTTAAACGATGAAGGTAAATTCGTATAATTTGATGCAAACGTCCGTCTGACTAGTCAAACTAATGTCATTGAGAAAGGGGTACAAGCAGGTTGAAGCAAACCGCATATATATACTTAAATTTTTTTCACTCGCACTGAAATACACCATGTGGAAAACATGTGAAAAATTAAACAAATATATGTAAATACAAGTATGCCTTCTATGACTTTAGGTAATTGTTCTGAGATGTTTTTATGTAACTTGAGAAATGGTGGGATTTGTAGAATTTTGTTTATATAGCATTTTTTTTATTGCTGTTAACCACTCGAACTGTTTTGCTAAATATTCCATTCTGAGTTACATCACAAGATGTTTAAAATGACGGCAAATAAAAATGTAGTGTTAATGTCACACTTACACGAAGCATAAATCTATTACAAACATGCATAGAAAAAACAAAAGCAAAGTTTTAAAAACCACAAACGTTAAGGTAGATTTCATTAATCTGTTTTCTGAGTGAATACTAATAAGATAAAAAATAATTATTGAATTGGAGAAAATTATGGATTTAACATTGCGGAGATAAATTCAAATTTATTATTCATTTATGTATGTCCAAAATGTCCGACATTTAGGCGAAGTCACGGTCACTTATAACGACGTCTCACCAGTCTCACATATGACGCCTCATTGGTGTTTATTAGGCACTTAATTCAAAATAAAAAAAAAGAAACTTGAACAAACACAACTCGAATCACTTTAATCTGAGCAAACAAATCTTTCTGGGAATTTTAGATGTTGTTACGATCACAAACTTGAAATTATCGACACTTCCCTATCACTAGTGCGGTTACAGGAACTTCTGCAAAAAACAAACGATGATTAGTTTCATTTAATAGGAGTTTTCTGTAAAGCGAAAAAAAACATCTGTACCTACCTTCGAAAATATTTGAGATGTCAGTGAAATCCGAAATAACGTTCAAGATGTGATATAAGTTGACACTAAATGTCACATTGACATGTGCGTGCCGGAGTAATTAGTGAATTTATTTCATTCGCAATAAATACTTAAAGAACTTGCCGTACATTTTACAGAACATCGAGTATTCGTGGGTCACTACATAATTTTTGAGAAACGCAAAAGTAAACAATATATTATTTTTATTTGTGTTATATTTAATCAAAATATTCTCTATTATTCTTTGTGCAAATTTCCATCCGCTTAAACCCTGAAAACATTATTTTAAGTCTTCCTCCGACAGGTCATAAAAGGCTGATTCGTAGGTAAGCCATCGCTGCTTCGGCCCTTGAAAAAAACTATTTTAATTTATCCATGACGATTGAGAATAAGAAGAAATCATAGGGAGCTAAGTCGGGTCTGTAAGGTGGATGAGACAGGGTTTCTATACCAGATTCTTAAGTAAACGTCTTTGTTTGAAGAGTAGGGGGAAGTGTGTGAAGACGCGTTTTCATGGTGCAGCATGATTGTTTTAAACCCGGTCTTTAATCGTTTCTCCAGCACAGCTTTTAAACTTTTGGTAATGCGACTGTTTTGTACCATCCTTATTTAACTGATCTACAATTTTGTAGCCTTTGTGTCACAAAATATCCAAGTGATAAAAAAAACGAGCCAACATTTTTGTTTGTAACGGCTGTCTGAAAACACTCATACTGACGAACGTTTGTTATGCTTTTCGGACCATACTGATATATCCATGTTTCATCGCCAATAATGGTTTCAGAAACGTGCCTTGATGTCATATTTTCGAAGCGTAGTCGCGGCATAAATCCACATTGGCTTCTTTTTCCGTTTCGGAGAGCATACATGGTATCCAACGACAACAAAGTTTCCTTTCATTGCCCTGTTCCTGACTGCCCGACCGAAGCTTTTTAAATTCTTTGAGTTGAATACTAAATAAACCTTTTTTTCTTTGGTAGCTGCCTACGTACGTTACCCCAGAAATCACATTGAATAATTTAATGTTTTTAGACCCAGCGGTTCGGGGTGTGCATATCTCAGTCCAGTCAATCTCCTTTTTTTATATAGTAGATATACTTTACTTTTCATACCAAAAGGAGAAACTTTCACTTTGTTGCATATATTGTATTATAGATTCTGGAAAAATAAATAACGTCCCACGAATGCTTTACTCAAAGTTATCCTCAAGGCAACATTAAACTTATTGCCTTGTTAATACTTGATTGTTGAATTGGATAATGTGATGTATTCTTAAGGTATGTTTTTATATATATATTTTTTTTTCTAAAACCATGAGTGATTTTAAGAAACTAATTTCAATGCATTTTGTGTTCAACAAATGCTGATTAAAGAAAGAAATATTTAAAATTTTAGATTGTTGACATGATATCATTCGTTTGCCATCTAAAAAAAAAAAGTTGAGCAGGAGATGTTTCTATCATCTATCATCATTCTAGATCATTCTAAATGTCATTGCAATACATCTAAATCTCAGAGGTCTAAACTACTTTTTTATTGATTTACGAAATCAACTGGATTCAATCAATTTATCTTCTAACATCGTAAAGATCAAAGTAGAGGTCAATAGATTTTTTGTGAAGCACCCAATCTTATATATATTTTTTAATTATTTAGTATTTTAATGAAATGCCTCGAAACAATTTTTGAATTGGGATTACTTTGTTTGCATTTGTATCACATTGTAAATCTTCTATTTACTACACGAATGTTTATACTAAATAATGTAAAGTTATGGTAAAGTATCTCGTTTTGTACTATTAAATCGCCCCTACGTGTGTACTAAATCAAATCAAATCAAATCAAAATATCTTTATTTCGTAGTTATGTAACATAATCTTGAAATACTTCTTAAGAGTGAATTTTATTACTTTGTGGAAAAACGTCACCACAAAGGCGCATTCAAAAATGCTGGTACCTCTCAGAAGAATACGCAAGAAACTGAGGGACGCTCTTTTTAACAAAATTATAAAAAAAAAAATTTTTTTTTTAACAATAAGTGCTTAAAGAATAATATTATTGAAACAAACTGATAGGCGAGCGGCTTACACCCATGGATTTTTATCATCTAAGTAGTCTCATACTTTATAATAAGCTTTTGCATAAAGCTTTCGTTTTATTGTAGTTTTAAACTTATTAAGGGGTAGATCTTGAATGTCAATTGGGATCTTATTGTAAAAGCGTATACATTGCCCTTTAAAAGATTTCGTGATTTTATTGAGGTGGCTGACATGATTAGCAAGTTTATCTTTGTTTCTTGTATTAACATTATGCCGATCACTATTTTTTTTAAATAATGTAATATTTTTTTTTACGTACATAATGTTTTCAAATATGTATTGAGATGGCAATGTCATTATATTAATTTCCTTAAACTTTTCTCTAAGTGATACTTTAGATCCCAGTTTATAAATTGCTCGAACAGCTCGCTTCTGCAACACGAAGATTGTATTAACATTAGCAGCGTGTCCCCACAGCAGAATGCCATAAGTCATTAAACTATGGAACGCACTGAAATACACCAACCTCGCGGTTTCTATGTCCGAAAGGAAACGAATCCTTTTTATAGCGTAAGCTGCAGAACCGAGCCTTCTCGCCAAGTTAGTGATATGAGGATCCCATTGCAATTTCGCGTCCAATGTGATTCCTAAGAATACAGTAGAATCCACAAGGTCCAATTTCTCGCTTTTAATAACAATATTGGTAGGTGCCTGTTTGACGTTCGGTAGCGAGAATCTTATGCATTTGGTTTTTTTTTCATTTAGTAATAAATTATTAGCCGTGAACCATTCGACAATTTGGGAGATAGCATTGTTTACATCGTCGTAGGTAAATTTCTTTCTATTAACTTTGAATACTAAAGAAGTATCATCAGCAAACATTACTATCTCGTGATTATTTTTTACAAGGTAAGGCAAGTCGTTAACATAAACTAAAAATAGGAATGGACCAAGAATTGAACCCTGTGGGACGCCCATCGACATTGGGGATCCTGATGACCTCTCTCCGCTTACATCAACCCTCTGAACTCTGTTACTTAAGTACGACCTCAGAAGGTCGAGCGCACGGTCTTTAACACCATAATGACACAATTTCCCGACCAATGTATCATGTTGGACACAATCAAAAGCCTTGGAAAGATCACAAAAGATACCTATAGCATCTCCAGAGCCTTCCCAGGCCTCAAAGATATGCTGAATCAGTTCAACACCAGCATCGGTTGTTGAACGGCCCCGGCTACTACTTATATATATTGAATAAAAAGATTAAAAAGATCTCAGATATACATACATAGATTTAGTTTATGTACGGTATTGTAATGTCGTGTCAATAGTAGTCAAGAAACAAAAAAGGACAGAGGTAGGTTGTGGAGGTAGGCGACAGGCATTTAGACAATCAATTGAAGTCGGTCATGTGAATTCACTATTTGTGGCACAGTACGAATTAGGTATTAGTCGAACCGTATAATGATCTACGTCGTAACGAAGTAAATACTACCATATAAGGAGTGTCCGTGGCGCCAGACTGTGTTCTACGTAAAATCGATCTTGTTTATCGGCTATAGATTTTATGGGCTAAACAAATAACGGTTTTTGCTGTTCGGTCATCATACCTTTCTCGTTTATAAAAGAAGTTATGAGCCATTAATTACGAACTTATTCCGAACCAGTTTTCGACCACTGTTTCACTTAGACTCGTTTATCATAATGACTTGTGTTGGTTCTGAAACAGTTGGTAAGTTGATTTGGTCTGTCCGCAAATGGGTTTGAACTTTTTAGCATAATCCGCCGTTATATTTAATTTTTAATAGATCTTTAGATGGTATATGATGTGCCAAGATGTTCGAAGATCGTGAAGACAAAATGTGTTTTTTAATTTCACGAGAATTAATAAGTTTAATTTCCATTCCATTCCGTCAGCCCATCACACCCCACTGCAAGGGCTTAGGCCTCCACCCAGGGTGAGAGGGCTTGGAGCTTAAATCCACCACGCTGCTCCAGTGTGGATTGGTGGATAAGTTTAATTTATTTAGTGATTATTATAGAAGTCTACTTATACAAAGCTGGCGGGTTGAAATAATATCCGTTTGCGTCGGTTATAAAAAAATATATATAGGTACCTGATGCAATGATTTATAGTACAAAATCTTCTCATTCGAGTCCGACATGCGTTTCACCGTTTATTTTCATTTCGGATGTTCGAAACTCTAAACTCTACAAATGGGGTCTCGCCATAACCTAGCCAAATGCAACAACACTTTCTGTTTATAGATGGGATGATGCGAAGGTATAACAACATATATTTTATGGGAAAAAAAGAGACATGAAGTTTACATTCTTTCGTCTTATATTTTGTGCAACATATATTTTATGGGAAAAAAAAGAGACATGAAGTTTACATTCTTTCGTCTTATATTTTGTGCTTGTGTAATAAAAAAATATGAAAAATCCACTCGGTTCCTAAACAATAAGTGTTCCATTTGGTGAAGCTTTTTGCAGTTTTTTTTTTATTTATATTGAATACGTATGCACGAACGCCCAATATAGGAAAAGGACAGCGAGAGCACAGACAGCACAGAGAGAGGATTCCAATCTAAATGTCCAACCAGATATTCTAACGATTTGATAACAAGAACAGAAATAAATTTTATCGCACCATAAATTTATAAAATTTATGATTATACGTAAACTTTTTTGTTCCCTCGTGATAATAAAAAAGCGTGACACTCATAGCCAGCGAATATGCGAGGAGGGTGTTAGTGATAATTAATTTGAACCGATCGGCGTGCTATTGCGAAACAAACGAAACAACTTGCTGTTTCAAGAAAACACGACCATAAACGGCGGCAGACTATACAGTAACTAGTGACCGACGTCAGACAGCCAACGGCTACAAATCGATTGTATACACTTTCTAACATTGCCTATTTGGATTTCAAAGAGTATTACACGTCGTATAAAGAAAACTATGAATATACTTGAGGGTAAGTGCTTGAAAAAGCATTTCGGAAAATATTTATGAGTGTTTTTATGACATCTAATATCGTTTTTAATCCACATAAATGTTTTTTACGTTAGAATATTACTATCGTTTGCACAAATGATTTCGCGAAATCATAAGGCATTGCTTTTAAGAACAGATTTTTCTTTAAATAAATAATGTTATAATATTAGTCATTATATTTTCCATATCTTTGATAGGTACTTTATTCTCTAAAGTCTAAACCATGTCTAAACTGAGCTTTATCCAGACCATTTTCTACAAGTGTCAAATGGCATTTATGGGGTCGCGGGTTCGATGGGTGTAAAAGTATCTATATATGTATGTATTATAAAAAAATAGAATATTTAAGTATGTGTATCAGTTGTCCAGTACCCCATAATACAAGCATAATACTTGCTTACTTTAGCACTAGATGGCGCTGTGTGGTATGTCCCGGAAGTTATTATTATTTATAAAGAGATATCCATGTAGGTAAAGAGTGATTTTAATTAACTTGTTCAAGTATACATCCACTTAAGCATGTAAACAAGTCATAATATATAAGCGACGAATTATCTTAAAGGTACTATAATTTTTTAAGAATATTTTATTTATTATTATTATTTATAGTATTAATATATATTATTATTTTTTAAAACACTATTATTTCTTTTATCTTATTCAACGTAAACCTACCTAATACCTGACGAACCACTGCTGGTGACACGATTCTAGTCCACGTTGCGCTGTGGCACATCCGATCAATGTTACATAGATAAAATCATAACATGTGCCAACAAAGATATGCGTATTAACATAAACTACATGGGCGGCACAACCTTCGATCCTACGCACAAGAGCAAGCCGATTTAATGGCGAGCTGCACAAATAAGTAGCGCGTTGAAAAAAAATAATTCAAATGCTACCGCTACAAAAACACGACACGTGCTTTGATATTTTATTTTATTTGTATGGAAAACCAACTGTATTTCTACTGTTTATAGATATACAGTAGAGAAAGAAAACATACGTTATCAACTGACAGCACAAAAAAAAGTAAACAATAGCAAAAATAGTAAGAGTTACAAGTACACATAGTTACACACTAAGATATGTCAATATTGATGATTCTTATAACCCAATGATATTACTTTTGCAGACGATCCAAAATAATAATATTAAGAACACACAAAATATGTGAACAAGTGTGTTATTATCAATTTAATTAACCAAGCATTTAATTAACTTGCTTGAAAACACTTGAACATAATTCTCATTCAGAAAAAGCAGATAAAGCTGCAATATTTTGAGTATAGTTCCAATCAAATTTTATGGCGGATCGGAATACAACGCTATAATCATGCTTGCGCAGGTTCAGTCATATGCCCATAGCTCCACTGCGTCCCGCTACACCTAAAACTGGTTACTGTGACGCGACTTGTGCCTATGTTCACATCCGCCATAAAGGTTGATTGGAACTGTATATAATAACCACTTGTTAATGAGTAGGCTAGTTTTCGATTGTATCGGGTTTTGGACATTGTATTGAAATTTGTGACAATACACCACGCGATTTCTTTTTTTTTTGTTGGTGTGCTTGCTGTATATTGTACCTATTAGTTTTGCAACAAGTAAACAAGTCCAGCAACAACACCATTGGTAATATTATTGTATGAGGCTATTAATTAAGACCAAGGCACGGGTGAAACGTGGACCGGAGAAGCTCGTTTGGTGTCTTATACTTTGGTCCCAAGTCAAATAGAGAATTAGGTGAGATTATATATACATACTTAATCCACCTCGCTGCTCCAGTGCGGTTGGTGTATTGTAACGACTGCTATATATTGACAGCAACCGGGACCGACTGCTTAACGTGCTCTCCGAGGCACGAAGTCAGTGATAGTTATGTACTTAAGTCAGAAAAACTCATTGGTATACGCCCGGATTCGAACCACGACCTTATAAATTTGAAACAGATTCGCTGCGCGCGGGCTATCATAACTCAGACTCCCCCCTATCCCTGGGGGGAGAACTAAGCCCCTGCAGTGGGTTTTAATGGGCTGATGGAAAAAACAATATATACTAAGACTAACTTAGTCTAAATTACGGTGTGTAGACTAACTGACAAATGTTTTGACAATGTACATAGTTATCATAGTAGTTACTATTGAAAGTTTTAATTTTGCAGTAGCTGGTTGAACGGCGAGCTAGAATGGGCGGAACGGCCACCGAGTGGAGGGCGCCGTATCTCGGAGAACGATTCGTGGCGGATGGGCGGCGCGTGGCAGGAAAGCGTGCGAGCTCGAGAACCCAGGCGCTCCGAAGGCGGCGGGGAAGGTGCCGGCTTGACCTGGCTACAACGACAACAGCAAAAGCTTAGAGAAAGACGCGAAGCTCGCGAAAGGGTCGCTCGACTGCCTCTGGAATGGGATACCGCTCAGACCAAGACCGCGAGACGCTCAGCCAGCCACAGGTTATTGTCGCTACTTGACATTGTTTGTATATAGGTGTTTTGGTAATCGGAAACTTGAATTAAAAAACACACATTACGAACTTATTTAAAGTGAAATATGATTCTAAAACTTCCTTAAAAGACACACGTGATTCAAACCTAAAACCTCGACTGAGAACCACTATTGTGACATGTCATGGCGCGTCTCTTCGTACTTAGCTACATATTTTAATGCCTAGAAATAATATAACATTTTATAATTACAATTGTATTGTGTGACAGAGTGGACGGGTATACGAGCGATACTACGGCGTTTGCGGATGACGATGACGATTTCAGCGTGCCACTGCATGTCAACACACGTACGATGCTGCGTAGTGACAGCATCAGTCCACAAGCACCCGACAGGTTCTCGAATATACTATACTTAGTATTTTTGCAAATAAATTCACACCAATCACAATTAAAGTTCAAATACAAATTTAAAAAGTTTTTATTCAATATAAGATGTTTACACACACTTATTGAAAGTCAAAATGAGTTGATTAGGTAGCGGTTCCAAAACTAGAAGGAGAAGAACCGGCAAGAAACTCCTAGCCTTTAATTGACTGTTAAAGACTGCTCAGATCAACATTATATTTGAATAGAAAAGTTAAAATTATAACAGTCTAAAAACACGTGTTTACCAGTTTCATACTAAAAACTTCAAGCTAATATTAATATCTAATTTACTTGGAATACCTTTGACAATATAGAATCTTTGTTGCACATTAAATGGATAAATTATAAAGCGTGGGGCGCTGTGTTGAAATAAAATAGAAGTACACAGTTCTCAAAAAACCAAAAAACCTAGTATTTTAAGTAAAGTAGATAATATTACTTTGTACTTATTAGTTTTTTATTAAAATAACGCGTATTTGAAAACTATAATGAATAAAGTTTTGGTGTGAAATTGATAAAAGCGGGTTTTATAGTTTTTGTTTCAGATAATAATTTATTTTTCCTTTTTAGTCATGAATTAACTTTAACATAATATTACTGCCGATAAATACCATTCGAAGAGTTCACCAGGCTATTGAATGGTTCCACTATCCACCTCCTGGCTCCATCACCAAATTATTGTCACCAAGTTCATTATATGGGACTCGTTAAAACAAATGAAATGATCAAACAAACAAATCAAATCAAAGTTGAAGGGTTTATAGTAGCCATTGAGAAGTTCCACTATCTACCTCCTGTCTCCATCATCAGATCAGCTCGACCGATAGTTCCAGTTAATTGTATTGTTATCCGAACCACATGTACTACTTGCAAAGTTACAAATCGACATGATAATTAGAAGTTAATGTTTAATGCCAGACCAGACTGTCCCTTCAAAAAATACTGGGTGGGGACAGCTATTGGTCTGATTAAATAATATTAGGCAATTTCGTTTTATTTTACTTTGTAATAATAATACCTTTTATTTGTTTAATTTTATAATATCAGATAATTTTATTTAATCATGTATTTACATTAGCTTTAACATTATTGTTAATAACGGATTATGGACCTTAGTTTAAAATAAATGTTTATTTATTTATTATTTAATCTATTTAATAATAAAATCTAATTCCAACATTTATTTATATAGTTAAAAGTAAAGCTAATGACAGCATGTTAAAAATTAAATTAAATCATTTTCGTAAGTTATTATATAAACTTTAAAAGCTTTACTATATCGTCTTCCAGTGGATACTCAATACTATGGTTAGTTGTTTATTGATGATGTTACCTTACGCAGGACATCATCCAGGAAATTCATGTTGAGCGAGAAGGTCCTGATGCGTGAGTGGAGCGGTGGCAGTACACCAACAGGTGCGGTGCCTCCCGGCCTACTCTCGCTTGCGGACCCTGTCAGCACCGAAACTCTGGTCAGTTACTAGCTGTCTCATTGTAAACGGCACTGGACCACACTAACGTGTAATACCGTTCACTTAAATGCGAGTGTAACCCCAAGTCGGTGGTGACCACAAAGTAATGCGATAATTAACGGCATCATACACTAGTGTGACCTCATCATAATAAGGAAAATAATAAATAAATACAAACTTATATTAACTTCAGTATAGTTATCTTTCAAAAGGATATGACAAAACCATTTTGTTTATTGGTTTTTTTTATATTTAGTATTATAGATTGTTTTTTATATTCTCATTTGTTGCACGTGCAATGGAATGTTTTCGTTCGCACAAGTTTATTTTGGTCAGTATATAACATTTCACAAAATTCAATTTCCAACCTGATTGATCGTACCTACGTACTCAATCTGTGAGCAGCTCATTGAAATTGTTTCGATAACAGCATGGGATGTCTTACTGTATACTGATTAATATTTAACTAACTACTGTAAGAAGAGAAAGCTTGCAGTTTTATAGTAAAACTTGAAATACACCTATTACAGATCCGCGAGCGCACGGAAAGCTGGTCCCGCAGCGAATCGCGTGCGGGCACTCCCGCTTTCCCCACGCACCCACGCACTCCCTACCCGCCTACGCCCACGCCATCGCTCAGCGCGCGTCCACCGCGATCACCACCTGTCGCCAGGTATTACATATTCAATTAAGCTGGTAATCGACCACGAGCCACAAAATCGCGGCTTCGAAAAATTGCGGTGTTGCTTATTAGTTGATCACCTGCTTTGTAGTAATAATAATTGAATCTTATTACTAAATATGCTAATAATTAACACAGAAAAATAAGTCGTATTACAGTTGTTTAAACTTAATGCGATTTATTGTTTTGTGTTTTTCTTTTAATTTTTTTTTTTTAACACTATAGCTGGTTCGTGTTTTGACGTTCTCTTTTAGGATTAACACAAAACGTTGAAATGTTTAAAAACATTAATAAAAAATAACTTTCGTCGTTATAAACGCCAGAACATTTTGTTTAATCAGTAGTATATTAAAATACCACTGCGTGTACCCAACCCAGCCAACACCAAACTTCTTGTTCGCTCTGAAGTCGAAGAGAGTATCTTCGCCAACAAGGGCGACAAGATATTTAACACGATCCTGTTGTACAAGCGTGCACGGTGATTTTTGTGACCATAGCAATTGTCTCTATCCATGAACTTTACGAAATAATGGAAAGGTACAAATACGGTGTAACAACCAGTTTATTTGAAGAAAAGACAGATGTAACGTAATGATAATGTTTCCAGTTATTTTTATTGACAATATTTTTTAAATTTGTACCTATAGACGAGAACGGGACCGCGACAGTCCTGAATCGGAGTACCGGACGTTGAACGGTAGCATTGGCTCGCGGCGGTCCAGTATTGGTGGGACCGAGCCCCAACACGTGGCCGCCGACAGAGTGCGGTTCGCGCGTGACACCAGCCCTTATTGGTACAAGCCTAACATCACGCGTGATGACGGTCAGTAACCTCGATGGTTATTTTACTGTTCCCACTTATGTAATGGAATTTTTTTCCTAATGCATAATCAAATAAATAGGATTTTCCTCAATTAATGTAGTCTGGTTTTATAAATTACTTGTTATATGCAAGATCAAATCCAAAAAAAAAATCAATAATAATTAATTATATTTGATATCTAAACAGTATGTAGTCAAAAAAATAAAGATTTACGACTTGGATTTTAGGTTATTTAACATTCTATACTATGTACTTACAGCGATCGTCGCGCTACAAAATCAAGAAGAAGGTTCTTTCATCGTACGAGACTCAAACTCATTCCCGGGTGCATTTGGGCTGGCAGTCCGTGCGGGCCCCCCGGGTGGCGTACGTCACTTTTTGGTGGAACCTACGGCACGTGGCGTGCGTCTTCGTGGCTGTCCGGATGAACCCGTATTCGGTTCCCTATCAGCGCTAGTCTACCAGCACACTGTCACGCAACTAGCTCTACCTGTGCCGCTCAAGCTGCCTGAAAGGTAACTTTTCCAATCGGTACTTTTTAAGCGTCGTCGCTGTACATGATTCTTTCTGTTTTTGTAAAAGTATTCCGTACCCGAAACAAAGGCGAATGGATTGACGCCAGTTTTATTTAGATTATGGTAGAATTTTATTTTACGTTTTATAATTGAACATACAGAATCTCAATGAACATAAAATAATAATTAATTTAATGTTGTAAGGGATCCATGGCCTGGTAGCGAAGCGGGTGCAGCAGCGCGCGCACTGCTGGCTTCGGGCGCGGCATGTCATGTGTTACTTCTGGGCGCAGAAAACACGGAGGCTCTTACAGGACCCAACGCCGTGCGCCGTACAGTGTCCAACTTACTACAGCGAAAGGTGAGACATCAAAGTCTCAGTTCACCATTATAAATATATTCTTCCGATACAGCACATCTATGATATTTTTAGAGTACAATTCCTTGAAATTGATTTTTATTAGTTCCGTATTCTAAACAGCGACAACAGAATTTGTTAATCCGTAAAGTAACAGACCTTCAGACTCCTATAGTACCTGCTGCGTCGTCTATTTCGCTCGCACCGTTTTGTACCGACACGCCTTCCGCATATTGCATGCATTATTAGGCCGGTCTGTCGACGTTTTGTTAAAATAATAATAAAACTATGACGGTTCTAATATGTATCAGTTAATGATGATGATAAAGGCCTTTACATAAGCCAAAATATGATCTTAGTGTGGTATGTGTGTAAGTAAAACTTCATCATCATCAGCCCATTTCACCCCACTGCAAGGGCTTAGGCCTCCTCCAGGGTGAGGAAGGGATTTGGAGCTTAAATCCACCACGCTACTCCACTGCGGGTTGGTGATTGTAACGACCGCCATCTATTGACAGCGTCCGGGACCGACTGCTTAACGTGCTCTCCGAGGCATGGAGTCAGTAGTAGTTAATGTACTTAAGTCAGAAAAACTCATTGGTACATGCCCGGATTCGAACCATGGCCATATGGCCTTATAAATTTGAGACAGGTTGCGTTCTGGGCTATCACGACACACGTAAACACAGACACAACGACACAAGTAAAATTTATAAGGTAACTAATAGATAAGCTTGTATGCATATGCATATAGATGCATAGAAGCATATAGATGCTTCAATATAAAAGTATAATTTTATTTTCCGTTTGAATCATATAAACTTAGGAACTAAAGCGAGTCCAAAAAACTGGTTGAGTTCGAACTTTACCTGTTTTTCTCTTTAATACAGTCCATCTCTTTTAAGGTGTTTTAAAAATTCCGTTATGCTTGGAACCTCTTCGGGGACGACTTCTGGAACGCCTATTTATATGCATTGTCTATGAACATACACTAGATTACAATCTGTGATCTAGTGTAAATATTTCTTACAATAGTTTACAAATCAATAATCATATATTTTCTCTCTTTGCGCACAGGTGACAGCTCACGTGGTGCACTTTAAGGTGTCGGGCAGCGGCATCACGTTGACGGACGCGACACGCAAAATATTCTTCCGCCGACATTATCCAGCAGCCGGCGTGTCGTATGCCGGGCTCGACCCCGACGAGCGCCGCTACGCACACAAACAAAACGGCGCCGACACCGAAAAGTAATTAAACTATTTATTTGGCGTATATTTAGGTATTTCACGAGTACATACGTATAAATATGATAACATCGTCCCAATACATAGTAAGTTGGGTAAAGACCGGACCTGGGGGAAGATCGTTTACGTGTAATTTTCGGGATCTACGCGACCTGTATTGCCGATTTTACAAAATTATTGTAAAAATGACGTCGGGACCTATGTTATAATATTGTGGAATTGTCAATACAGGTCGCCTAGGTCCCGCAAATTAAATTTAAACAATTGTAGCGCGTCGGACTGTATTTGTTGATATGTAGGTGGCTGGAGTCTTCGTGGATCAGGAAATAAAAATACTCGAGCAGACGTATAACCGTGTATTGAACATTAAATCCGAGAAACAAGAGCGATCTTTGACATCGAATTTATAATATTTGTATTTGACAATTTATAATATTTAAATGTTGCCATGCGCAACATGCTGCGGCCTCACAAGAGATTATCTTCTATAGGCAATATACATATTTTGTGTATGGCTCGAAGGTGTGTTTTTTGGTTAGAGGTTTTCACTTCTACTGCCCTCACTTTACCATCATGACCACTAATAACCTTTACAATTCTGGCCATAGGCCATGACATAGTCGGAATATTATCTTCCTTTAAAATAACTAGACTGCCTACTTTTACATTACAAGTTTCATTAAGCCACTTAGGTCTATTCTGTAAAACATTTAAGTAACACTTGTGCCATACTTTCCAAAATTTTTGTTTTAACTGTGTACATAATTGCCAAAATTTTAGTTTATTTTGAGGTACATTAGATAGATCTTGTGCTGGGTACATAGTTAGTGAACTACCTATAATAAAATGACCTGGTGTCAAATAACAATAATCGTTGGGATCTGAAGACAATGGTAACAGAGGTCTCGAGTTGAGCACTGCTTCAATTTCAATAAGTACAGTATTCAGTTGTTCATAAGTTAAGACATTTTTTTGCAATATGCGTTTTAAATGATATTTGGTGCTCTTCACTGCCGATTCCCAAAGACCACCAAATGACGGGGAATAGCATGGGATATAGTGGAAATTTATGCCCTTTTGTGCCATGAAATCATGCACCTGCGCCTGGTGACTTTGTGAAGCGTGCAGCGAATAGAGTTCAACCAATTTACTATTTGCACTTTTAAATGTGCTTGCATTGTCGCAGTGGATTTCGATGGGTAGCCCTCGTCTTGAAATTAGCCTTCTTAAGCAAGCCAAAAACGTATCTGTTGTGAGATCAGAGGCCAGTTCCAAATGAACACATTTTGTCGTGAAACATACACTGACTAGAATATAGCCTTTTCCTATTACAGATCGTCTAATGCGAGAGAGTTTGACCTCAATTGGTCCAGCAAAATCCACTCCGATTTTTTCAAAAGGTCGGCTAGTCATTGTGACTCGACTCGCAGGTAAAGAACCCATCAGCTGTCTCGCCACAGTGGCCTTTTGTCTAAAACATGTGACACATTTATGAGTAACATTCTTTATTTCTACCAAACTGTTCACAATCCAAAACCTTTGATTCAAATTTGCAAGTAAGAGCCTAGGACCTGCATGCATTAATTTTTCGTGCTCACTTTTGATGAGCAAGGTGGTGATAATGGAACCTTTCGGTAGTATAACCGGGTGTTTTTGTTCATAAGTAATATCTGCATGATGGAGCCTTCCACCAACTCGCAAAAGCCCTAAGTCGTCTATAAAGGGATGTAAATTCTTTAGATTATCTTTCACGTTATGACCTTTACGTATAGAGTCGATTTCAGCATGAAAATATTTAGTTTGTTCATGTCTGATTATTAGCATCACAGATTGCTTGAATTCAGAGCAACTCAGGAAGTCTGTACTATATTTAGTTTTATTTTTATTTATGTTATTCAAAAATCTTAATATATATGCAAAAATTCTGACCATTTTGTTAATATCTGAGTGGTTATGTAAGCGATCAAACAGATGACTGACAGTTCTTTTTTGCACCGCGCTACCGGAGAACGTCAAGTCATGCCTAACCTCTGGTAAATCGTGAGGTATATAAGTTTTACAGCATGAAAATTCATACTCACTGTTTTGCAGGAACTGTGGCCCATGCCACCATAGACTTTTCCCTCCCAGCTCGCTGGGTTGGATACCCCTGCTGATCAAGTCTGCTGGATTTTCAGTCGTTCTTACATATAACCATCGCCATTTACTTGTGTGTTCGTGAATTACTTTTACTCTGTTTCCTATGTAAGGTTGGAGTTTCGTTATATCTTTATTTAGCCATCCAAGGACAATTTGTGAGTCACTGAACAGATAAACATTTTTTATATTAATTTTAAGCATTAAAGTTTCATAAGTTTTTACTACCAGTTTTGAAAGCAAAAGTGCAGCGTTCAGTTCGAGTCTAGGCACTGTCATACCTTTTTTTTGCACTGGATTTATCCTTGATTTGGAACAGAGTAAATGTACTTCAACTTTACCTGCTGTGTCAACTTGTCGCAGATATATACAGCACCCATAAGCAGTTGTACTGGAGGCATCTGCAAAGCCAATCAGCTCTGAAGCGTGTATTCTGTGTGTACTTATATTTCTATTTATAGAGATTGGCTCCATTTTATTTAATTCAGTTGTAAACTGCAGCCATTCTTGTTCGATCTTGGTTGGTGGACTGTCCTTCCAATCAAGCTTTGACAGCCACAACTTTTGCATTATGGCCTTCGCAGTGACCACAATTGGGCTTGCGAACCCCATGGGATCGTAAATTTTCCCTATGTAACTAAGTATACTTCTTTTTGTGACCTTTTCTGAGTTGAACGCCTCTGGGGATGAGATAATAAAGTGATCATTTTTAATATTTATTTGCAACCCTAGAGCTTTCATTGTTAAATTATCTTTTTCCAAGTCTAAGCTATCAAAATGCTGCTGATCTGCTGGGATATTTGACAAGATTCGTTCATCATTTGATGACCATTTGTGGGTGTTGAAACCACCCTTTTTTAACAGATTGCATAGTTGGTCCCTTGCTGTGATAATTGTACTCAAATTGTCATTTGAATAAATGATGTCATCGACATAACTATGATTTTTTATTACATTTGAAGCTAGAGGGTGGCAATTTTCATACCTCTTTGCTAGCTCATATAAGCACCTTGTTGCTATGTAACTTGATGACTTTAAGCCATACGTCACCGTGTCCAGTCTAATACATTTTATTGGTTCTCTAGGATTGTCTCTCCAAAGAATGTTTTGAAGGGAAGTAAATGCTGAATCTACTCTTATGTTTCTAAACATACGCCTAATGTCAGTTGTAAATGTGTACTTTCCTAAACGAAATAGTAATATAATTTCAAATAAACTACGTTGAACAATTGGTCCATTTAATTGTAAATCGTTCAATGAAATTTTCTTATTAGTCCGCATTGAACCATCGAAAACTGTGCGCAATTTTGTTGTTTTGCTGTTTTCGTTGAACACTGCATGATGGGGGAGAAAGTAAACTGCTTGTTTATTCAAATCATATGACTCAATGTCAACATAGTGACCATGATTGAGAGACAAATATTCGTGAATAAAATTTTTATACTGGGACAATAACTCTGTGTTCGCATGAAGCTTTTTCTCTAAATTAAGGAATCTTTTTAACGCAAAATGAAAAGACTGCCCCAATATCTCATTGACCTCCGACAATTTTACTTTCAAAGGTAATGCAACTTCAAATTGATTGTTATTTAATTTGACCGTTGATTGAAAAATCTCTTCGCATAGCTCATGCTCCGAAGTTTTCTCATTGAGAATTTCAGGGACCTTTTCATTGGCCCAAAATTGGGCTAATATTTCATTAAGTGAGAACTCGCATTTTAAAACAACTTTGTTGCATGTTGGTCGAGATAGACATTGGGGCAAGTTACCTGCTACTATGCTACCGAAGACAGTGTCAATTATATGTAGACTACTATGCTGCAATGTGGGGCAAGAGCTCGTGTGGTCTCCCTGTTGTGGCTGCGTAGAACTTGCTGATTGTGCAACCTTGACGAGTTGCCTCGGCTGGTATGGCAGTAGTGCCTGAAAAAACACATCACATCCGATTAGCATATGGATTTCAGAATTCACATTAAATTTTTCATCAGCTAAACTAACGTCTGGAGGAATTGTAAATTCAGAAATATCAAATGTATATTGAGGTAAGTTACAAGTTATTCTGTCTATAATTTGACAAGTTATCATTGTTTTAAATGGACTTTTTAACGAAAAAATCTCTAATTGAATGCAAGCGTTCATCTTGCTTTTTGCATTGGCAATGCCAATGATGTTTATGTCGTTGTGTTGAGATTTTAATCCCAACAATTGAACGACTTTTGAGGTGACGAAAGACACCTGTGAACCGCTGTCCATGAGAGCCTTGACATGATATTCGGTGCCATCTCTGCCCACCAGTTTTATTCTTGCTGTGGGAAGAAGCACGTTATTATTTATGTTTCCTAATAATGTGACAGGTGTTGCAGGTGTAGGCGGGTTGCAGTGCACCAGAGTGTTGTGATTACCCTTGCACTCGGAGCACCGAAAATGAAACCTACATTTCCCTGAGTGTGTACCTAAACATATGTTGCACATTTTATTTTGTTCAATGAATTTTATTCTGTCTGTGTTTGTTTGCATTTGAAATTTTTTGCAATTAAATAATTTATGTTCTTTTGACTTACAGTAATTGCATGTTCCCACGATGACGTGTGCTGTCACCTTACTGCTGCTTGGACGCTGTGCCTGGCTGTGACCCTGAGTGTGACCTTGCTCGACATTTTCTAAAGCGAGCGCTCGCTTTTCTAAATATTTCAGGAATTCTTCTAGCTTTGGCTCGGTGTCATGGTCACGCTCGAGCTGGTATGCCCGCGCAGTGAACGCATCTAGTTTGCGCGTCAATACACACATTAGCATTACGTCCCAATACTTACTGTTGGGTTCATGATTTTTAATAGCGGCTAATTGTTGCCTGACAGACGATACAAAGTCCCTCAAGTTGCATGCCGTTGACCTAACTATAGGTTTTAAATCTAATATTTGGCCTATGTGTTCAGCAGTTATTCTATATTTGTTTTCATACCGATCTGCTAAAAGCTTTAGTGCCTCGTCATAACTTGCGGCTGTAACTGGTAAGTTCTTTACCAAGTCTAAAGGTTCGCCACTTAAATAAGACCGTAAGTAATAAAATTTTTGAATAACATCAAGGCCTATGTCATTGTGAATCATAGATTTGAAAAGATTGATGAACGGCATGTATTCTGTGAACCTACCATCAAAGGCCTTTATCGAAATAGGAGGCAATTTTTTAGTTAGCGTTACAGGTGGACCGGCAGACTGTGAAGTCGGTGTAACGGAAGTTTTGAGCTTAATGGCCTCGTCAAGTGCGGTTAAAATTTGATAGTAATTGTTTTCGACGCGGTCAACTTTCTCATCGTCGCGTGGGTTGAGAAAAAGAATATCTTGGCAAATTCTTTCGTAATCAGCAAACGCTGTAATCAATCGCTGGCGTTTGGTGTTTAAATATTGAAAAGAATATTGGCTCAAATCTTCTTCTACGCACGAGAGTAACCTAGTAATGGTACCTTTTAGATAGCCACGCGTCGCAATCTTTTTACTTAGTTCCTCCATCTTTCCGGCTGCCAATCCACTTGCGCCACTAGACTCGGTCATTATTTTCTAATTTTTAGCGATGAATTTACAAAAATTTACAAACTAGAGTACACTTTACAGAAACGACATGAAAAAAATGAAAAAAAACAATACGCGACACACGACGCCTCACGTACGGCACACGCGCATTCACGATGCAGTTTTGAATTTTTGAACGGGAGCTTGGAACTTGGAACCGAGAGTAGTTTTTCTTGCTCGGTCTTGGGGCTCTTCGCTAATTGCGTCTTTTTCTTTCTGCTTTGTTGACGTTTATCGCCGAGTGAGATTTATCTAACGACAGTAGCTCGGAGATTCGTGTGTAGCGATGTCTTGCGTTTCTATTGTTCTTGTAAAGATTGTCGGAAATCGCGTTATGAAATTGACGGCTATACCCTTGCTGCTCGTAGCCAACAAATATGGCCGAGCGGTTTGTTTGACTTTTGCTCACCGCTTGAATCCAATTGTATTTGTTTTGCAATTTTTTTCCTTTTCCGAAGATTCTTCTTTGTAAAATGTCGAAGGACCATGTAGCGCGTCGGACTGTATTTGTTGATATGTAGGTGGCTGGAGTCTTCGTGGATCAGGAAATAAAAATACTCGAGCAGACGTATAACCGTGTATTGAACATTAAATCCGAGAAACAAGAGCGATCTTTGACATCGAATTTATAATATTTGTATTTGACAATTTATAATATTTAAATGTTGCCATGCGCAACAACAATCTTTCCCCAGGTCCGGTCTTTGCCCAGCTCACTATATTTCGTTTCGTTTGATAATTAAATACTTGTTGAAAGTTGTATAGTACCTTGTCTTATGGATGCGATTCGTTAAAAGTATCACTGATGCAAAATAATAATTTTTCAAACCTCACGGCTCCATATGTTTTACTTTTTTCTAGTGAATTAGCAAGTTACGTTTTGATGTGTTCATATAATAACAAAGGAAAAAATGAATTCACTTCTTTCAAATCTTTGATTATACATACCCGTATTTATACGCTACGTCAAGAGAAACTCATTGGTTTTTTTTTAGAATTAAGTTTTAAATATAATTTTTATGGGTTAGTATTAGATATTAATATAATAAAATAATAGTATAGTGCAGCGGTTGTTCGGGTGTGGAGTCAGTGTCGCTCTGTGCTTTAAAATATTTTTTTCGATATATTTGTTTGATTGTCAGGAATAAAGTATTTACTTATAAAGAATGTCGCCTTCGACGTTTTTTTTTTTTAATAATATTCTCTCCTTCGAAAGACAACCTACAGTTAATGCTTAAAGAACTAGATAGTGAAAGTTGCAAGGTGCGATTAGTCATGCACCCCGAAAATACTAAAGTAATGACAAACGGGAAACAAGAAGCACCTGTTTACGTCAACAACAAATCGGTAGAATATGTGGATGAATATGTGTATCTGGGGCAAATAATATCCCCAATTGACATAACCACAAAAGAGATAGAAAGACGCATGGGGCATGCATGGAAAAGATACTGGAGCCTGAAGGAGATAATGAAAAACGTAGAAATGAGTATGGCGATCAAACGAAGGAATGATATATATCCTCTTAAATATATCGATCTATTTTTAAAACCAATGCGATAGAAGACAAAAATGTGTCGTAGTGCTTGGCTTAACATATTTTTGATAAACACTGTAGTATCCATACACACCGGTGTTAAAAAATTTATCGTGACGTGTGAATTAGCACGTTTAATCAAGCGACTAGATTATTAACTAGTGGCTTTCAGGGCTTTCAGGGGTTTTCAGGGGTAGCTTTCGTTACGCGGCGTCGAGGTGCTGGAATGACCTGCCTCCGCCGGTAAGGGATGCTAATTCGATATTTACATTCAAACGTTTATGCAAGATATATCTGTCAGACTCGCAAAAATCTGTGTAGAATCCTGGGTCTCGCGCCGGTTTCACCTGGGTCTCGGTCTGTATGCGATTTGAGTGCTATAAATTTGACACTGGCTTGTTTTTTTTCTTACTATTTGTTATTTAATTATGTCTTTTCTTTCTTTTTTTGTCATATGTATATTATCATAGCTGTATTGTATGATGTGTGATGAGTATTGAGCACGATCTCATGCTAAATTTATTTTATGGTATTATCAATTCGGGAAGGGCAAACTGAAAACCAGCGTCGGCAGCAGCATGCTGCTACCGTCATAATGCTGAGCTTGCTCTCATTACCCATATTAGTATTTAATTCTTTGATTGTTATGTAATTTTTTTATTTTGTAAGATCTGTTTTGGGTAATGAACAATTATTATTATTATTATTATTATTATTATTAAGTATACGTGCTAAATTGTATTGGCTATATAAGGATTATTTTTAGTGGGATTTGCATGCATTATGTATGTATGCATCGATGATTTTCAATAAATTGTTTTAGTTGTTTATCTATGAATACATGTTGTGCCGACCCCACTTAGAGTGGGATAAGGGCAGGAGGATGATGATGGTGATGATGATCTATGAATACCTTCAAAGTGACAGAACTATGGCGTAACATAGTATCTACCAATTTATACTAATGTTAAATTTATCAACGCAGGCGCATCTTCGCGTTCGTAGCGCGCTCGTCTTCGGGCGCTGACAACCAGTGTCACGTTTTCGCCGAACTCGAGCCCGAGCAACCAGCTACTGCGATCGTCAATTTTGTTAACAAGGTATTTTATAATAATGAATACTTTTTCAATAGCACCATGGGAATCGTTGTAGAATTCTATGTACTGTCTAACATTGAGTTAATTCAATATTTATAGTAAGTAGGTAGTGTAGGTAGAGAACCAACAAGGCAAAATAGTGATTTCTGGTGAGGGTTAAATATTTAATTTAAAACATAGCAAGAGATTCAATATACCTGCGAGAGAAATTATTTTGTAGGTACTCCAAGTAAACACATACAAGGAAAAACGAATAAAAATGGAAATACTAGTATTTGTTTATAGCGCTTGAAGGTCGTATATAAATTATTATGTACTTAAAAATTATGACGAAATTTAAGATTATCAACAAACGTTGTCAATAAGCCTTATTTTCCAAAGAATATTGTATGTAGTCTTCGGCTTTAGCACAAAATTTTCATCCTTATGTCGAATTAAGTTAGTTAAATTCACTTCATAATCTGCATAAGAGAGTTATGCAAACAATATCTCTAAGCAGTTTCGGTTTCGGCAAATTTCTCCTCCATTGGTCCTCTTTAATGTTTCGTTTTAACAATCTGTCAGAAGTAACAAGTCAGTGTTATTTTATGTCAAATAAGGCTAACACGTGAACACGCCAAAGCGCAACGAACCTCTCTCAAATTTATAAGGCCCCATAGGGCCATGGTTCGAATCCGGGCGTGTACCAATGAGTTTTTCTGACTTAAGTACACAACTATCACTGACTCCGTGCTTCGGAGGGCACGTTAAGCAGTCGGTCCCGGACGCTGTCAATAGATGGCGGTCGTTACAGTCCTCAACCCGCAGTGGTGCAGCGTGGTGGATTTAAGCTCCAAGCCCCCCTCCTCACCCTGGGGCAGGCCGAAGCCCCAGCAGTGGGGTAAAAATGGGCTGATGAAGTGAAGTGAAATGAAGAAGACTAACACTCTTTATTGTTATAGGTACATCAAAACTAATAGCCATGTTAAAAATTAGGTTTAACATGTCTATTTACGTTAATTTTCTTCAATTTGTTTTTTTTTTATTTATTTATAAAACGTGTTTTAAATAAGTCCTTTTTTGAATTAATAAGTTGAAATCGGGTTTGACTAGTTATTGCAGCAAGTTAAAATTTTGCATACAACCTTTTTGGTCTCACTAAGTATGTATTTCACATGTTTTTCATACATTCGTTCAAAACCGAAATTCAAAACAATCTGTTATCTGAATCTGTCTACCAGTTCAACAATAGCCCTTTTCCGATTAAATTGAGTGGAAAATACTGTCATTGCATAAATTGCATTCTCAATTGTACTTGTCTCAGATGAAGTTAGCTTCATAACTTAGTTTAAAAACATGTCGTTGCCTTTTTTTTTGATTCGACTGCTTACGTACCAATGCAATTGCGAAGTTTACAATTATAATTCAGAAAATGTATTGAGTAAGTTTATTAAGATAAGTGATAAAAGTGGGTAAAATTTTAACTTCATTGTTAAGTTTTTCGTTAATATACAAAAATATTCATATGATTTATTTATTTTCAGGCTTTGCTGGGAAACTCACAGAAACGCGACATAATATAATGAAGCAGTTACATTTGGAACTAACTGATCTTTAATTTTGCTTGATTTTGCATTGCCTTAAGATGGGTACCTACTTAGCGTTTACAATTAAACTCTAACAAAGTTTACTTTTTAATGTATTGTTAATAGGTAAAAATCGACTCAAAAAACCACATAGGTAAATTAGTTTAAATGAAGTTTGAAATTATTTTACCGTGTTGGTAAATTCTTTATTGACTAATAAGTCTAAATAAAGTACATAATCGTTTTAGAATTTATTTAAAAAAAAAAAACATTTTTATTGTGGTGTCAAATGTTTTTCCACGATAATATTTTGAGTACGCTTTATGTCACCAAGTACAATTTTAACCAGAATTTTATCTTTTATTAAAAGATGTTAATATAAATGTTATATTAATGTTAAAAATTAAAATCTAGGTTAGAAAACGAACTAACTAGTCTCATTATTAATTATCTTAGATTAGATCATGTGTGCCTATACGAATATGTCATAAGTTTCGCATTATGTATAGCGTGTACGCTAAAACAAATATGAATTTAGCAAGTTCCAACTTCGAACCTATTACTAACATGTTATTTGATACATTAATATATTATTCCAGTTGAATGATGACAAATTAAAATACAAGCGATTAGCATTACACGCTAGCGACTGTACAGAGCTGACCAGTACAACGAACTGCTATTCAATATATTTTTTTACGTATATTTTTAGCAATGGTTTAGTACGCATTTTCATTCGTTCATTGTTTGTCGTAGTAATTTTTGGGCTACCACAAAAAAAAAACACTAGTAATTAATGTTGCCGACCTAAACATGGTCAAGAATATTGTCCGCTTACAGTCAATATTGCTAATGCACATAATCTTAATTAGGTCGGTGAAATTGTTTTTAGTTATATAATGAATTGAATGATTGGTATAGAATATATAAGAACGAAACGTTCAAACACCTCGTTCACAAACATGCCTTAATAGGAACGACACCAGTGTTAGCAGATCTTTTATAGAAAACAGTAGAGTAACACATGTAATGTAAAAATAATTGTTGTAAAATGTATTTATTATAATTAATTAGAAATAATTTGTGTTTTATTTCATTTCTATGTACCTAACGTTCCTATCCATGCTGTAGCCAAAGGCGCGTATTTTATCGAACACCTATAAAACTGTTATTAAGGGATCTAACAACATTCCAGTATTATTGCATCCTAATGTTATAACCGAAATAAAGCGACTACGTACTTCAAGCCCTCAAATACCGATCAAGTATTACCTAATGTAGTCTAATGTTCTATTATTGTAGTTTGACGTGTACAAGACGTCGTCACCTGAAATATTTATACATTATAGTAAATAATTTGATTTACGACATTCTTTGGTTTAATGGTCAAAACAAAGAACTTGTTTGGCAATTTTGTGTTATGATGTCAAAAGCCACCTAGTTTACATAAAGGGATTTGTTTGACTGATTTGAAAAGGTAAGTGGACAAAGGTGTTAAATAACATAAAGTTCAAAATGAGTTATGAGTGTTTTTATGTTGCTCGTACCACATTTGCAAGCCTGAAATGTATGCATGTTTGTCTGTTAATATACCTTTGCTTTTGCAGGTCTTTCTTTTTGACACAAATCAAAATTTTCGCAGTCGGTTTATGATCATTTAAAATTTAATTCCATGCAAAAAGTCGATTTATTTTTGTCCACCTTCGTCCACTCGCCCCTTCAATTATCTTTACATATATTATATATATATATATAGTCCGTCAGCCGAAGCCGTTTTTTTAATGTATTACGCCTAATGACATAGTACAGCAGATTTTTAAAGCTATCCTGTCATAAATCATGCCCATCCTTCTTTTCGTTTAAAAATATAGGAAGGAACGCTTAATAAAAAATGTCGCCAACACTAACAAAAAACTTTGCAAAACAATTGTTTCTTACTCTTTGACTCCCAAGTACTATATGGATCGAACCAATTTCCCCCTCAAAAATGAAGACTTTCATGTTTGACCATAACTTTATCCAAATCGTCATTAGACGTATAAGCGTATATATGTTTATTGGTCTCATAGCGGCCACCGACAACCACATGTGGTCCTGGCGTACTTGATTTCCTTTTTACTTCAGACAACCTTTTTGAGATGGACAATCTCCCTAAACGAGCAGAGTGACGGGCACATTTGATGATAGGCTTTTCAAATCCGCCGTATAATGTTATTAGGTGCGATACGATACGAACAGAAAAACGGCCTCGACCGACTGTCTAAAATCAGTAAAACCTATATTTGTTCTGTAGGTAGGTACTATAGCGTGTAAATTTTTTACGTAATTCGACAGTATACTAAAGAAATTTCGAAATATTGAAACATCTCTAATATAATCATCAATTTATTATCACATAATTCTATTTATATCTACGAATAATTGTAATATCACCCCAGCCATTGATATTACAAATAGTTTAATATTTTATGTCGTTAATAAGCCATCAAAGTCGATTAACGGTGGCGTTTGTGTACACGTCGTGGGCCGTCGCCAGAGTTGTGAGCCCTCGAGTGTCGGATGGGTCAGTCGTCGGACCGACCGAACCTTAAATGGCCGTAATCGTCGAAAGCTTCGTCGGCACGATTCGCCCGTGACCGCAGCACCGCGTAGTCACGATACGCTCCTGCGAATCTCGCGGACGGTAGTCGGAAATCGTCATCGTCGTCGGACAAAGGTAGTCGTTGCGGTTCTATGGAACCCTCGCAGCACCAAGGGAGAGCTGCAGCAGCCACCGTCAATCCCAAACTCAATATGCTCAGCACACGCATTTCGCTGCCATTCGTAACCTAGAAGTAATGCAGAATATAGCAAGGAATTAGAAAAATATTTCGAATAGAAAACGAAGCGTTATTGACTGGCAGGATTTATTTAAATCTATTCTTCCCCTTTTTTTTAATATTTTGTCAATATTATTAGAAAATTATTTATAATTTTTTTTATTAGAAAAAAATTTTTTTTTTCGTGATATACCTGATCAAAGAACATCGGATATTTTTCTTTACATGTGCTTTGTAACCTCACCGGGTCAACTGTGTTGAAATCGGTTAACCCTTTGGAAGCCATGCTCCCGTAGATAGAAGAAAAAGGTGGTAAAAACTATCCGACTGAACTAAAATGAAAAATGGTATTGATAGCGGTTTTCCCGCTGGAAGCTACGATTGGGTAGACAGACGAAAGTAGTTCAGAACCATTCTAATTAAACTAGCTTTAAAAAAGGTATTGAAATCGGTTTATAGTCTAGTCGAAAAGTAAGTATATTGGGAAAAATACGTCTAAGTGTTCAAATAATATGAGCGGTCGTCATTTGAATTGGGAAAACATTCCGAAAAACACGATTTCATTGGCGACAAAAATTGCATATGATGTGAATAAAAAACAACCGCTCAGATTTTTGGCAATTACTCAATAAATCTATGCGACAGCCGAAATTGAGAAAAAAAACTTTATAGAGGAGTATTTTAAATTAATGTTGAAAACAGGGTTCCGCACGGCCGTTATAGCTATAGCTTACCACCTGTTGAGAGAGTACAACACATAAAATATTTTTTTTTATTTTTGTTTTTTATTTATTTATTTTTTTATTAAATAACAATTTAAAAATTTGAATAAATCATGATGTCATATTATCTTAACATTTGAAAGAATAATGTTTCGTTTGACAAAATTTTAAATTTATTCAAAAAAGTGAGGCTATTAACTAACAATAATTTAACTACCAAATTCTTTTCGAACCTCTGTTTTCGAACAAACGAAAAAAATTTAAATAAATGGGCAGACGAACTACAATTACGTTACGACATAGGGGCGCTTAGTTACAACTATAAATAGATATGTGAACCTAGCCCAATTATGCGATAGTTTAAATATAGTTAATAAATTGTTAATAGATATAAGACGTACACGAAGTAAACGGTACTCTCTCTGCTGCGCCCTGACACCCGCCGGCCAGTCACTTCCCAACGAATATTGAGTGGACGAGGCAGCTCATAGCGCAAAGGAGTAATCAAAAAACTAAACCTTGTGTTTAATTGAACTTTGACCATTGTAGGTGCATCGTGAACAGCAGCAAACGAATCGGCATATCATCCCGGACACCACCCACAACCAGAACCATATAACGCAATAAAACCTCGCCAAAAATGCGAAAAAAATTCAATACAAGTAACACGCTATACATTAATTATAAACAATAAATATTATAAACAATATTTAAACTTCACAAAAATTACCTACCTGTAAGGAGTCAAAATATAGTACATATATGTCGGTAAATTGAAACGATGATTTTCTTTAAAAAAATTCAAATTGACACTCTTGTTTAAGACGTGAGTATTAAAAAAAAAACACCTTTTGACCAGTTCGGTCTTCTTTCTGGCTCAATTTGAAGTGAATTATTTTATACAGAGGGAATCCTTTTTATATTAAGGTGGAGTGGAAGCAACCACTCCTTTTTTAATATTCCTAACGTGCTTTGTTCGAAGCAATTTGCCGTCAAAACTGACATATTTCAATTATTTCCAACATCGTCTGTAATCTTGTTAGCTTGCTTTGAAAATATTGGCGTTACATCTTCTTTGTCAGTATTCGAAATTGAAAATAAATTAAATTATGCTTTCGAAAATACGATTGACCAATAAACGGTTATACAAATCAAATTTATGTTGTTTAGTTGTTGATCAAAGTAGAAAGAAATAAAAGGTAAATAATAATTTATTTTACATTAAGTACCTCCATGGTCACTGTATAAGTTTTGAGATACACGAAATTTAAAAATGGAACACATATATATCTTATGTTTTTAAATAGAAAATTTATTTAAATATCGAACGTGACAGGCCATTTAAACAATTAAACATATTCTTTATGGTATGTATTCTGTCATCAGTATGTCATCATTACTGATATATTATTATATGGATGCGGCATCACCATAGTTGCACATGGTCAGCTAATTTTTATGACGAATAACATAACTCCATAGTTCTAAGTCTTTTTCACACCCATTCTTTGTTTTGGTATGAATTAAATTCGGCCCATACCTAGGTAACAACCGACCTATACGTAGTGATGTATATTTATGATCATCATTTCCTACCTTTTTGTCTGCTGCAATAAAATCTCGCAAGCGAGAACATTTACTTGCTGTGATCTATTATGATATTAAATTTGGTTTACCTGAAGGTGTAATAATAATAATAATAATTTATTTTCAGGTGCTAGCCCCATAGTAATTTTTACATTTTTACATGGTTTAACGAATTTGAAATGGGCAAAACTAGCTTTAAAGACGGCGACAGCAGTTGAAGTTTACCAACAGCAGTCACTACCGAAAATGTGTGAACAAATGCTGAATAATATATAAAAATATAGAGAGAATCTTAAATATCAGTTCAATTAGTGTTTACACCGTCGTACATGACCATCTTGGCGTGAACAAAGTTTGTTGTCGCTGTATGCCACGTGTGCTCTCCCAAACGGAAAAAGGAGCCCGTGTGGATTGATGCCGAGAAATGCGACAACCTTTCGAAAATATATCAAGGCGTGTTTCTGAAATAATCGCTGGTGACGAAATATAGATCATAGTATCAGTATGATCCGGAAAACAAGAAGCATTAGTCGGTATGGGTGTTTTTAGCTGGCCAGTTGCAAAGAAAATTCCGGAAGCCTCGAAACGTTCACAAAAAAATGGAGGCCAGTTTTTTTTTCATACAGTGGACATTTTGTGACATCAATGCTAGAAAATTGTAGATCAGTTAACCCAGTATGGTACCTACACAATAGTTGCATTTCTAAAAGTTTTCCATGTTGTGTAGAAGAAACGACCGAAGACCGGTAATCATGCTAGATTTACACACGTCGCTCGCACTAAAGGCGTGAGGGACGCGTGTATTGAATTTGGTATTGAAGAATATGGTATTGAATTGGCCTGATCCACTTTATAGTCCCGATTAAGCTCCAGTGATTTCTTTTTAATCCCAATTGTCGAGAATAAAATAAAAAGATAGTTTTTTTCAAAAGCCGAAGAAGCGGTGGCTACCTGCAAATTAGCAATTACTGACCTGTCGAATAGACTACAAGCCCGTGGAAAAAATTAACATGTGAAATGAACCACCGTGAATAACGCAAAATAACTTTGAGCACTATGCCGTCATTTCTAAGCGGTACAGGTGAGTACGTGAGTGAATGGAATTTCTCAGGTACAAATTACGACAAATTATTAATGTACGGCTTTGTTATAGTGTTGGTGGTTAAAAATAAATGTCGAAAAACCTAGTGCCGTACTAAAGTGGTGGTGCGAGAAGTTAGTGCAAATTTTTAATTCGCCGATAATTGCAAAAGCAATATAGGTCATTTATTATTACGGCATTTGCGTAATTCTTTTTGTACACATATACAGATACTTTACCCGTAAACGCAGTACATATTTCCAGCGCAGGGGTCGAAAGCCAAGGATCGCAACCCTTATCTCTGAGCAGATTATCCTTATCACTGACTTCCGGCACCACCACTTTAGAACGGCACTAGGTTTTTCGACATTTATTTTTAATCATCTGTACACTATAACAAAGCCGTACATAAATAATTAGTCGTAATTCCTCATTCGTACCTGAGAAATTCCATTCACTCACGTACTCACCTGTACCGCTCAGAAATGACGCCATAGTGCTCAGAGTTATTTTCTGATATAGTAACAGTCTTCTAAACGTTATTCACGTTGGTTCATTTCACAGGTAAATTTTTTTCACGGGCTTGTAGTCTAGAAAGAAATATGGATTGTTTTGTTTTGAAATGTTTTCAGAGTTGGTTTAGACAGCTGGAACTTTGCGTAATGAATGGCGGAGAATGTTTTGATGAAATATATTAATTATAAGAATGTTCATTTTTCACGTGACTCAAAATTTATACAGTGCCTCATAAAACAGATTTATGAAGAAATGTTGTAATGGAATAGACATTTGAACACAAATTTCCAAGACAAAATGGAATGCACACTTACAAATTTAAAGAAACATCGGCGCACAAAATTCATGTATTATTAGCAATAATATTAGCTGTGCCTACGACTTCATTCGCTTGGACGTAGAATTAATAAGTACCTACCTCATTTCGGTTCTAGTCATGATCTTGACACCGGTACCAGTTTGAATCCTGAAACCTTGCCAGCTTGTGTTTTGGATACCAACCGAAGACAACACATACATATGTACCAAAGACAAGATATGTACCAAGACACCAGTATCAATATTCATCATATAAATACTGACCCGACCTGTAATTCGAACCCGGGACCCCCAACTTCGTAGGCAGGGTCGCTAACCACTAGGCCAAGCGGTCGTCGTACTTTATTACAAACATTACAAGTTCATCATGTGGTATGTCAAAATAAAACGGTTTTCCGAAAAAAAGACAGTATTTTTGTCATTGAAAATGACTATCATATCCATTTCACGGGAAACGCATTTTTGGCCATAACTCCGAGGGTATGGGGTCTAGCCAAGATTTTAAGGTTTTAAAAGATTAAGAATTTAGTTGTGCATTGTATGACATCAAAATTTTGGAAATCGGTTAAGTAGTTTTTGAAAAAAAAATTGGAAAATGTAAAAAAATCAGGATTTTTTCGGTTTTTTTTTTACTAAATCCACAATATTTCAAGAACGGGGACCGATATCGAAAATCAAAAAAAAATAGCATCTCGGCCATTAACGTAGCTACGATTTGAGACCATGTTTTTGGAAATCGGTTAGTAATTGTAAGAGAAATTATTTCCGAAAGATGAGATTTTTTGGTCGATCGCTTGTGTTTGTGGATATAAGTTACTATATTTCAGAGGGTATTCGTCGGATCGCTTCAAAGTGTTATACCAAAGGTTAGAAGGCGTCGGTAGCTACAGTTTAAGACCAAAATTTTGGAAATCGGTTGGAAATCGAACAAGAAATTTGACATCATATGTTAGATTTTATGGACGTTCGGGAACTTGTTAACATTACGGTCATCGCCTTTCGGCCTGTATTCGTTCGAATGCTTAATTATCGAGTTCAGAACGTTTAAGGATATCAGAGGCTGCAGTTTAAAACCTAAATGTTTCAAATATGTTGAACTAGCGACCCGCCCCAGCTGCGCACGGGTAGCAGAGAATTTTTCGTTGATTTATTTCTGAGTTTAAAGAGTTGAAAAGAATAGTGCCACGTTTTCGTGGAAATCTATACTAATATTATAAAGCTGAAGAGTTTGTTTGTTTGTTTGTCTGTTTGTCTGTCTGTCTGTCTGTCTGTCCGTCCGTCCGTCCGTCCGTCCGTCCGTCCGTCAGTTTGTCTGTTTGTCAATAACAGACATCGATGTATCGATGTATCGATGTATCTATGTATCGATGTATCGATGTATCTATGTATCTATGTATCGATGTGTCTATGTATCGATGTATAGATGTATAGATGTATAGATGTATCGATGTATCGATGTATCGATGTATCGATGTATCGATGTATCGATGTATCGATGTATCGATGTATCGATGTATCGATGTATCGATGTATCGATGTATCGATGTATCGATGTATCGATGTATCGATGTATCGATGTATCGATGTATCGATGTATAGATGTATCGATGTATCGATGTATCGATGTATCGATGTATCGATGTATCGATGTATCGATTTATCGATGTATCGATGTATCGATGTATCGATGTATGTATCGATGTATGTATGTATTGATGTATGTATGTATCGATGTATGTATGTATCGATGTATCGATGTATCGATGTATCGATGTGTCGATGTATGTATGTATTGATGTATGTATGTATCGATGTATCGATGTATCGATGTATCGATGTATCGATGTATCGATGTATAGATGTATAGATGTATCGATGTATCGATGTATCGATGTATCGATGTATGTATCGATGTATGTATGTATTGATGTATGTATGTATCGATGTATGTATGTATCGATGTATCGATGTATCGATGTATCGATGTGTCGATGTATGTATGTATTGATGTATGTATGTATCGATGTATCGATGTATCGATGTATAGATGTATAGATGTATAGATGTATCGATGTATCGATGTATCGATGTATCGATGTATCGATGTATCGATGTATCGATGTATCGATGTATCGATTAGAGATAGAGATAGAGATAGAGATAGAGATAGAGATAGAGATAGAGATAGAGATAGAGATAGAGATAGAGATAGAGATAGAGATAGAGATAGAGATAGAGATAGAGATAGAGATAGAGATAGAGATAGAGATAGAGATAGAGATAGAGATAGAGATAGAGATAGAGATAGAGATAGAGATAGAGATAGAGATAGAGATAGAGATAGAGATAGAGATAGAGAAGGAGATAGAGATAGAGATAGAGAAGATATTAAACATGTATTAAACATGTATAAAACATGTTTTGTACATGTTTTATACATGTTTTATACATGTTTAATACATGTTTAATACATGTTTTATACATGTTTTTAAGAAATGGCATACTACTTTGCATCTGTTTATCTATACGTTTAACTGTCTATTTGAGTTAATCTCTAAAACAGCTGAACACATTTTAGTGAAACTTCACAGGTATGAAAAGAAGGTGGTAAGAAATGACACACTACTTTGCATCTGTTTATCTGTACGTATAGACGTATAGACGTATTTATAGACGTAGACAGATAGCTGTCTATTCTAGCTAATCTCGAAAACAGCTAAACAGATTTTAATGAAACTTCACAAGTATGAAAAAAAGGTGGTCAGCAATGACACACTACTTTGCGTCTGTTTATCTGTACGTATAGACGTATAGACGTGTAGACGTATGTATAGACGTAGACAGGTAGCTGTCTATTCTAGCTAATCTCGAAAACAGCTAAACAGATTTTAATGAAACTTCACAAGTATGAAAAAAAGGTGGTTAGCAATGACGCACTACTTTGCGTCTGTTTATCTGTACGTATAGACGTATAGACGTATGTATAGACGTAGACAGATAGCTGTCTATTCTAGCTAATCTCGAAAACAGCTAAACAGATTTTAATGAAACTTCACAAGTATGAAAAAAAGGTGGTCAGCAATGACACACTAATTTGCGTCTGTTTATCTGTACGTATAGACGTATAGACGTATGTATAGACGTAGACATGTTTTATACATGTTTTATACAAGTTTTATACATGTTTTATACATGTTTTATACATGTTTTATACATGTTTTATTCATGTGTTATACATGTTTTATACATGTTTTATTCATGTTTTATACATGTTTTATACATGTTTTATACATGTTTAATACATGTTTTATACATGTTTTATACATGTTTTATACATGTTTTATACATGTTTAATACATGTTTAATACATGTTTAATACATGTTTTATACATGTTTAATACATGTTTTATACATGTTTAATACATGTTTTATACATGTTTTATACATGTTTTATACATGTTTTATACATGTTTTATACATGTTTTATACATGTTTTATACATGTTTTATACATGTTTTATACATGTTTTATACATGTTTTATACATGTTTAATACATGTTTAATACATGTTTTATACATGTTTTATACATATTTTATTCATGTTTTATACATGTTTTATGCATGTTTTATTCATGTTTTATACATGTTTTATACATGTTTTATTCATGTTTTATACATGTTTTATGCATGTTTTATTCATGTTTTATACATGTTTTATACATGTTTTATTCATGTTTTATACACGTTTTATACATGTTTTATACATGTTTTATACATGTTTTATACATGTTTTATTAATGCTTTATACATGTTTTATACATGTTTTATACATGTTTTATACATGTTTTATACATGTTTTATACATGTTTAATACATGTTTAATACATGTTTTATACATGTTTTTTACATGTTTTACACATTTTTTATTCATGTTTTATACATGTTTTATACATTTTTATTTTATTTTATTTATTTAATAAAATCTACAGCATACATGTTTTATACATGTTTTATACATGTTTAATACATGTTTTATACATGTTTTATGCATGTTTTATACATGTTTTATACATGTTTAATACATGTTTAATACATGTTTTATACATGTTTTATACATGTTTTATACATGTTTTATACATGTTTAATACATGTTTTATGCATGTTTAATATCTTCTCTATCTCTATCTCTAACTCCTTCTCTATCTCTATCTCTATCTCTATCTCTATCTCTATCTCTATCTCTATCTCTATCTCTATCTCTATCTCTATCTCTAACTCCTTCTCTATCTCTATCTCTATCTCTATCTCTATCTCTATCTCTATCTCTATCTCTATCTCTATCTCTATCTCTATCTCTATCTCTATCTCTATCTCTATCTCTGTCTCTATCTCTATATCTATCTCTATCTCTATCTCTATCTCTATCTCTATCTCTATCTCTATCTCTATCTCTATCTCTACCTCTATCTCTTTCTTTTTCTCTATCTTATACATGTTTTATACATGTTTAATATATGTTTTATACATGTTTTATACATTTTTTATACATGTTTTATACATGTTTTATACATGTTTTATACATGTTTTATACATGTTTTATACATCTGTTTATCTGTACGTATAGACGTATAGACGTATGTATAGACGTAGACATGTTTTATACATGTTTTATACATGTTTTATACATGTTTTATACATGTTTTATACATGTATAAAACATGTCTACGTCTATACATACGTCTATACGTCTATACGTACAGATAAACAGACGCAAATTAGTGTGTCATTGCTGACCACCTTTTTTTCATACTTGTGAAGTTTCATTAAAATCTGTTTAGCTGTTTTCGAGATTAGCTAGAATAGACAGCTATCTGTCTACGTCTATACATACGTCTATACGTCTATACGTCTATACGTACAGATAAACAGACGCAAAGTAGTGCGTCATTGCTAACCACCTTTTTTTCATACTTGTGAAGTTTCATTAAAATCTGTTTAGCTGTTTTCGAGATTAGCTAGAATAGACAGCTATCTGTCTACGTCTATACATACGTCTACACGTCTATACGTCTATACGTACAGATAAACAGACGCAAAGTAGTGTGTCATTGCTGACCACCTTTTTTTCATACTTGTGAAGTTTCATTAAAATGTGTTTAGCTGTTTTCGAGATTAGCTAGAATAGACAGCTATCTGTCTACGTCTATACATACGTCTATACGTCTATACGTACAGATAAACAGACGCAAAGTAGTGCGTCATTGCTAACCACCTTTTGTCATTGAAAATGACTATCATATCCATTTCACGGGAAACGCATTTTTGGCCATAACTCCGAGGGTATGGGGTCTAGCCAAGATTTTAAGGTTTTAAAAGATTAAGAATTTAGTTGTGCATTGTATGACATCAAAATTTTGGAAATCGGTTAAGTAGTTTTTGAAAAAAAAATTGGAAAATGTAAAAAAATCAGGATTTTTTCGGTTTTTTTTTTACTAAATCCACAATATTTCAAGAACGGGGACCGATATCGAAAATCAAAAAAAAATAGCATCTCGGCCATTAACGTAGCTACGATTTGAGACCATGTTTTTGGAAATCGGTTAGTAATTGTAAGAGAAATTATTTCCGAAAGATGAGATTTTTTGGTCGATCGCTTGTGTTTGTGGATATAAGTTACTATATTTCAGAGGGTATTCGTCGGATCGCTTCAAAGTGTTATACCAAAGGTTAGAAGGCGTCGGTAGCTACAGTTTAAGACCAAAATGTTGGAAATCGGTTGGAAATCGAACAAGAAATTTGACATCATTATGTTAGATTTTATGGACGTTCGGGAACTTGTTAACATTACGGTCATCGCCTTTCGGCCTGTATTCGTTCGAATGCTTAATTATCGAGTTCAGAACGTTTAAGGATATCAGAGGCTGCAGTTTAAAACCTAAATGTTTCAAATATGTTGAACTAGCGACCCGCCCCGGCTTCGCACGGGTAGCAGAGAATTTTTTCGTTGATTTATTTCTGAGTTTAAAGAGTTGAAAAGAATAGTGCCACGTTTTCGTGGCAATCTATACTAATATTATAAAGCTGAAGAGTTTGTTTGTTTGTTTGTCTGTTTGTCTGTTTGTCTGTTTGTCTGTTTGTTTGTTTGTCTGTTTGTCTGTTTGTTTGTTAGTCTGTTTGTCTGTTTGTTTGTTTGTTTGTCTGTTTGTCTGTTTGTCTGTTTGTCTGTTTGTCTGTTTGTCCGTCCGTCCGTCCGTCTGTTTGTCTGTTTGTCTGTTTGCCCGTCCGTCCGTCCGTCTGTTTGTCTGTTTGTCTTTTTTTTTCTGTTTGTCTGTCTGACTGTCTGTCTGTCTGTCCGTCCGTCCGTCCGTCCGTCCGTCCGTCCGTCCGTCCGTCCGTCCGTCCGTCTGTTTGTCTGTTTGTCTTTTTTTTTCTGTTTGTCTGTTAGTCTGTTTGTTTGTTTGTCTGTTTGTCTGTTTGTCTGTTTGTCTGTTTGTCTGTTTGTCTGTTTGTCTGTTTGTCTGTTTGTCTGTTTGTCTGTTTGTCTGTTGGTCTGTTTGTCTGTTTGTCTGTTTGTCTGTTTTTCTGTTTGTCTGTTTGTTTGTTCGTTTGTTTGTTTGTTTGAACGCGCAAATCTCAAGATTTACTGGTTCGAATTGAAAAATTCTTTTTGTGTTGGATTGTCTATTTATTGAGGAAGGCTGTAGGCTATATGTATAAAATAATACTATCTGTCTGTCTCTCTGTCTGTCTGAGCAAATCTCCAAAACAGCTAAACCGATTTTGATGAAACTTCACAGATGTGGATAGAAAGTGGTCAAAAATGACATACACTACTTTTTGTATGTCTGTATGTACGTCCATTTGTCTATTCCAGCTAATCTCTAAAAAAGCGAAATCGATTTTGATGAAATTTCACGGGTATGAAAAGGAGGTAGTTAAAAGCGACATACGCTACTTTTTGTTCGTCTGTCTGTCTGTACGTCTATGTGTCTATTCGAGCTAATCTCCAAAACGGCTGAACAGATTTTAATGAAACTTTGCAGACGTGAGAGAAGGTTGTCAAGAGTGACATCAGTTACTTTTTGTGGCTGTCTGTCGTTTGTCCTCACTGATCTATCAGCGTAGATAAAGCCGAAACTACTAAATCTAGGAAGCCGAAATTTGGAACAGTGGTTTATTTTATAACGTGAATATAAATTTAAAAAAAAAGGAATATTTTGAAATTTCAAATTGAAGGAGGGAGGGATGGAGGGGCTTCGTATGAGAGTCTTTGTTCTTTAAAGTTAGAAACATAAAAATTTTAACATAAATAAATAATGACGTCTTTCAGGGTTTTTGGATATCAAGGGTGGAAAACGGGATGTGAAAAGTATGGGAGTATCGATTTTCTTAAAGGAGTGGGGAGAATGAAGATTGAAAGTTTGAATGGGTGTCCCCAATATTAGTTTTAGCAAAAAGTACCTACGTATTAACCATTTCGAATGTTAATACTACCTAAAACAGGAATGTGTAATCAACGCAAGCGAAGCTGCGGGCGGTCGCTAGTAAAATAATATAATCTGTGAAAATCGGCTTTGGGTAGGTTCATTTTCAATGAAACCGATGGTTGCGGGGACTGCAAGATCTGTGGATTTTTTAATTTGTTGACCATGACTTGCTACTTATTCATATTTACGCTCCAAACTGCACTAACGACACATGAACTTAATACGCAAAATAATTAAACGAAATGAAGGTCACATATTTTATTTCAAATATCCATACTAATTTTGGAAAAATGGCACATATAAGTAATCACCTCATTGTCCGTGTTACACAAAGGTATCACTCGTGGTTTTTTCCGAAACTGTCATATGAAATAGATTTTTTTTTCAAAAATGTTTAATCTGAAAGTGAAGTGTATAAAAATACAGACATTACAAGTTCACCGTGTGGAATGTCAAATGAAAGCTCATTTAAATACAGATACAAAAATTGTTATACGTAACACTGTATTGGTTTTTTTCTCATAACACTTTCTCAAAAATACAATTAACGTTGCTATTTCTACACCTCCAACAAAAATATGTAATTTGCATATTTTTAATTTTCCGGGGCGATCTTTTTGGTGCAGAGGTTGTCTATTTTCATTCAACGCGATAATACGACCAGCTTCACCATTGCATTGGGGGCGAAAAAGAGTAGGTAATTTAATTGGATTCGTTTTTGTTAGTTTTTGTTTCTCATATTAAAATTTTTATTTAAATAAAATAAGTAACATAGAATATAAAAAATATATAAACTTCAAAAAATAATTTAAAATAAAAAAAAATATATAAAATGAAATATGCTGCCTTAGGTAGTACTTACATATTTGTGCCGTTTGGGGTCGAGACGATGGGGCCGTGGGGGCCTGAGGCGCGTTGGTTTTTCCACGGATTATCGGCGCGCCTGATCGACGCATCGGGTAATCGGAGGGCTGGCGCTTACCTCGGCCAACGAATAAGTATTGCCATACAGCGAGGCAATGCCGCCAGCCTTTTGGACATTTTGCCGCACGGCACTGATTTAGATGATATTTTTTATTTGTAGGTATGTTTAGTTTTTAATTAGTGTTTAATTTGGTTATTGGTATATGCTTTTATTTTTAATTTGTAAATTAAATTAGGTTAGTCATGTCTTATTTTAAATGAACGAGTTATATAAATTAATTAAAGATATTTACCAAAAAAAATATAAATATATAAATAGACTTTATACGGTAACAAAATTTGTGTACAAAATTATATTTAGTAGATATATACAATTCTTTGTATGTGTGTTTGTAAAGATTTAAAATTAATAAAATAATATTAATTTAAAAAAAACTCAATATAATTAGTGAAAAGGAGGTAACCTCCAAAAAGCCATCTATAATGTAAACTTTAGTGTGTAAAACACAAATTGCTGAAGTACACGTCGCACTTGTTATCTAAAGGTTTTCAGAGAACTTTTAAAAGTTATTTGACCATTAACTTTTTAATTTGTTACGTAACTCGTACCTATTAGATTCCATATTAAAACAATGGAAACTTAGTTGGAAAAACCACCCATTTATTTGTCATCAAGTGCATCAACAGTAAACGTCAGCAGATTAAATTAATCTATAGAGCACAGTGATGTTAAATTAGTCAATTTATTGTTTCTTTATTTTAGAGTTTAAAAATGCTTTACAATTGATCAACTTTAAATTCAGGAAATCGACAACCGTTTTTAACATCGGTACGTAACCCATGCAGTGCACGAAATCGTGTAGTGAAACACGGTAAAATATATATAAATCGTATAAGATTGTAAGAATAAGTATCGCTTGAAGCGAATCTGCGGACCGGCTAGTTCGCCAGTGCATTGTAATAGAACACGTTCCGCGGAATGCACACACTAGCCGTGTCCTCACTACGTATTTACAAGCGTCATATAGATAAATATCCAAATAAAAAAAAGAACGTAGAAATAATAAATGAAAAGGATACTATATGTATTAATTTTAATAATCAATGCTAATTAAAATGAAAATAGAAGTCAAAAACCAAAAAACCGTTTCTGTACTTTTTTTTCTTGACTTCCACCGACACAAGTCGTCACTCATTTCTAATTGTGATCAGTTTTTAGTATCTCATGGGAAGCGTCTGTCTGCCTTTTAACTAACTAGGTACAAACAACCATGGCATTCGATGTTTCATTATGGCCTAAAGAAAAACAAATACATTTCCGCATTTAGAGAAGCGATTAGTCGGTATTTTTGAGGATTCTCATTCTAAGGTGTATTGAATTACATAATTTTAGGATTAATATGATTGCATCAGAAGGCAATTCGTAAATAATCTTATTAGATTACCTTGAGAAATAAATTGTTGTTTCCTAATTTATAGTAATTGTTATATAGATATAACATTGGACTAAATACTCGTAGAGATCCTTTATCGGCTCATTCAGGATGCAGAACGAGTGGGTGCCGGCTATTGCGGCCGGCGACGAATTTTCGCAAGGCTTCGCGGCCGACGGAGGCTGTTCCGCTCCCCCAACCTCCTTCCTCAACTTGTACGCGTAGGTGTAGTGTACCATCCCCCCTTAAGGCCTTCCCCCTCACACCGACTGCGCCTTCAGTACCAAACGAGCGCGCGCGCAAGTTTATCGCTTTCGCGCTTTTCTAACTCGAATCATGATCACGAGTGAAATTAATCTGTGATATTAATATTACTATTATTTGTAAGTGAAATTATAACCAAAAAGGTAAGCAGTGTATTTATATTAAAATTTTTGTGGGTTCACATTTATATTATAATAGGTAGGTATGTTTTATTTAAAAAAAAAACGTCGTATGATGACAAAAGAAATATTTCATGTGGATATATAAGCATTTTACAACTAAATGCAATATGTTTAGTAAATGTTGTCGAACATTGTGGTAAGTTTTGTTGTGGCTACCAGCGCTGAACCGAGAGAAAGTCGATCCGATCGTGAGAGCTAGCCCGCGCTATTACATCAAATTACCAAACCAAAACATTTTCATTCTGGCTATATAAGATGCAACATATTTATATTAGATCAACGTATCTTTAATCAAAATCAAAATGTATCAGAATTATTATTACTGCTTCATTGGTCTATAAATAAAATTAATAATCCACTTGACGTATACCAATGAAATTCCCAATATTATTTTGTCACGACGCCCACGAGGCACCTTTATTTACCAAGTTAGCACGAAAAACGCCCGCCAACGCATCCGAGGTCTGTATTGATTCGGTGACTCAAACAGCCTGTGTCAACTATTAGCTGTTAAAGTATATGACAAAACATCGCAACTAAGAATTGAGAACTTGAATATTACTTGCTCAAAGAAGCACCATAAATCAATTCTATATTGAATCACTTTGTTATGTCAGCCAAGTTTTTTTTTACTTTATAATCTAGGAAAAAATTTTGTTTGTCAAATTGAGGTCTGTGCCAATGCCGAATGTAATAACTAGACGTAGAATTTCATATTTTAATGTTTGTTTTAATGTACTATAATGAGCTATTAGAAAATATTTGTGGAAGTATCACCTACTATAATGTTTGTGTTTTTACCTTTTGTTATATAGAATCTGTTATATGAAATGTTGTCATATAACGCCTATCCTTGACCATGAACCATAAAGCACTGTAATTTGTACGTCCTAAAAGTAAAGAAAATACGATAATTTATATAACAGCGCGGCCCACTAATCAATTAGGTACCACACACCACTCAAAGACAATGCAGCTCAAATATTCAATTTAAATTTGGAAAAAAGCAAAATTCCTCTACGACAGTTGTGAAAATGGCAAGCGTTCTTATTTTAGTGGTGTGTCACTGTAGGTACATGTAAATGAGATGCGTCAGAGCAATGCCGAGGCTGCCAGGGTACCTTATACGGCTAGTGCAGCTGTTACGACACCTACCGGTGTCTGTAATCACACTACACACTCGTAGGGCCTATTAAACTCGTTAAAATTGTCCTTACCGCCAAAAATTTTACGTAATCGTCTATGACCTATGTGGATGGATATACACGTAGAATATCAATCGCTCATTATATGATAAAGAAAATTAATATAGTTTTTTTTTTTTGTTAGACAACAATCATTTGTTGTATCACAATTTGTCGTCCTATGGAGAGAAGATTCTTAAGTAACTTGGAGGTCAAGTCAAATAAATACCTGACGTAAAAAAGAAACAAGTATTCGCCTTCGCCTATGATACACTTTAGTTAAATATTAATATGTCTGTCTTTTCTATCATCTGAAAACTGCTCAAATTGTATTGTGGCTATAGAGGTTAGTCAGGTTGGGTTGAGCACTAAACCCTCGAGCGCTACCCCAAGCTGTAAGTATCATAGGGATCCCGTAACCGTTAGGAAGTCTTATAATTATGTAATATTTTTTCATCTGTTGTATGTCACAGTGTAGAAGTTCCATTATTTACTACAGAGCGCAGAGGTACCCAAAATCTAAGAAAGAAAAATAATAATATTTTTTTGCTCTACATTCTAATAATTGTAAAGGGTGAAGTTTTTTTGTTTTCCGTAAAATAGGATATTTTCATATAGGTTTTTTTTTTTAAATACAATCGAACTTCTTACTAAAGTGGCTTTAAATATATAGGCACAATGACGTGCGACCAACCTAATGAAATTATTGAAACACACTTAAAAAGTATCATTAAAAATTAATATTCGTAAAACAAATATTAATTACAAACAAATGGTCAAAAATACGTTTCCCATCAAAAATATTTGTAATGTTTCCGTTGCGTAGAAATAAGTGGCAAAATGATAATAAACAAAATGGACCCTTTATAAAATTATGTTTTATTGCACACTCTTCATCATACATTAAAAGTCTGTTTACTATTCGTCTAATAGCAAACTGTATTATATTATAACTCAAAAAACATTTGAACGTATGGTTAGGTTTCAGATAGAAGTTATATATCGCTAGAATATTATAACCATTACGGTAGCTTATGTAAAAACACACAGAAGCGGAAAATACAACAACCTGCCAAGAAGATTCTTTGTCAATCGAGTTATTCTTGAATCACGTTATCAAAATTAGTTAGATTCTAATGCTATTATATCGTTTTATATAAAATACTGTGCAAATTGCTACGTAGATGAATTTGTTTATAAATGACGCACATGGAATATCATAGTTTCTGGCGGCATTTTGAAAAAGCTCCATATTAACCCTACTACATTGCCTATTCTTATTGTTATTAAATAAAAATAGTTTAACTCTAATACACTAGATATTGACAGAATAAACATATGTTAAAACGCCACTAACCAAAAGAAGAAGAAGAAATAGATAGCTACATAATGGAAACTTGTTTTGGAAGGAAAGGGTTTTTCTTTTCTACTAAAGAAAAAGCTACTGTTTTATTGTTTAAATAAAATAATGTCAATGGTTTTTTTTGTTAAATTGGAACAAGAGTCGTCAATGGCATCACAAAATACCTTTATTTCCTTTAAAAATTACACATTCTAGTGATTTTCTAAAATTAAGCCTTATCTTATACAGGATGTACATTGACATCGGGCGTTCATTGAAAATATATACCTGAGATACCATTCTGATTTAGATTACATTAATTTTAAACAGAGTAAAAAAAGGCTATTTTTTCCTAATATATGGTGTGACTTTAGCAAAATAGGACACAAATACAAAAACAAACAGTGCAAAGTATTTTATCGCAAACACTCAGTAAACTAGTTAACGAAGTCACAGTCACTGAAATCAAATTATGAAGTAATACGTATCTTTTGAAATATATTTAAAATATCCGGTTAATTCAGTGACCATAATATAGAGTTTTCGCCATTGTTTTCATTTTAGTTCACTGCATTTCTAATAACTGCTCGACCTCAAATACATCCTGTAGATCTAGAGAAATTTTTATCCACAAGTTATCTTAGAGAAGGCAGGACAGAACAATAAGTCAAAGGCACCCTTGTGCAGAGCTCGAGCCATCATAGGTTAGCACAAAGAGCACAAAATCGCCAATAATTTAAAAGTACTGTTCCACGTTGCCAAAATTGCACATTTATAACCGAATTAACGAATGGTGAAAAGCGTTATTAATGTTTGTATGAAATCTTACTTTAAGAATGTACTAAACGAATAACCAAACACGTATTGTTTTTTTGAAATGTCACCCCAAAGGGCGTGTGAAGCAGTAGGGCTTCTGACCACGAATTATTTAAATATTGAGGGAGTAGCAAAATAATAACAATACCTGGGACATCCCACACAGCGCCATCTAGTCCCAAACTAAGCAAACCTTGTATTATGGGTACGTACCAGACAACTTATATACATAGGTACTATATAAAAGTAAGTTTAATAAGTTTATAAAAAAGAAAAATAAGTTTATATTCGTAGTTATAAGCATCGGGGCATAGGTGCTCGAAAAACTATAAAAGTAGGAATTAACTAGAAGCCCTCTTCTGCGCTTACCATCTAACCACTCATACTCTAGCTAGCTGCTATGTACCCATTGCGAGATGGCCAGTTTCAGTCTGAGTTCAGTCCGCGAGGTCCGTGCCCGCCGACCTTCATCCCCGCCAAATTGCGTTTGACATTTTCGATACTATGAAGTGACATTTCCGACTCTATCAAAATATTAAAACCAGACGCTGCTGTCAAATTTATTTACTCTACACTATAAACGTTTGTGAATTGTCCAGGGTTCAAAGGAAACTCTATTATCATTAAAACATCTTTTATGGTAGATAATGTTGTTTTCATTTTACACTTTACCTAATCTCCTGCCGGCATTATATTACATTGGCTTGGCTTTATCGAATTCAAATCTATTTCTTTATTAATTTATCTAATTAGGTTATTATATTGTTTTCGAAACTAGTTTTCGAAGCACATCATTGCAGGGCCCTTTTGTATCTATTTCGCATTGTGTTTGTTTCCAAGTTTCTTTGATGAAAACCAAACACTAAATATCTAAATTATAGTGTCATATGTACCCACTTTCAATTATATTTTGTTTCAGAACGATAGCGGTGAGAATGCTGCAATATTACTTAGCGATTTTCATTGTGCCTGCTGTTATACAATGGTAAGAACATAAATCATAGATAGGTTAATATTGCGTATTGTTGAGGCTCAAAAATTTCAAACGTTTTTCGTGATCTAAAAGAAATTTCATCACGACTTCGAGATGCGATTCAAATACTATACATACTTTTAAACCTTATAGAATAAAATATCTATCTTTTCTAACTTATCTAATAATAAAGCTTGAAAATTTTTGCGAAAGCATTACATAACGTTATCGAAAACTATATTTCTCACCATAGACGTATTGAAAACTCCGGACGTAGCCTCATAAAGTAACAATCGGTGCATCTATTGTATTTAAGTTGCTACATACATACAAATCTGCACAAACACATTCCTTTCATAGTATATCTAATTTGTCTGAGATGTCTATCGACTGTTACTTCGTGCCGTCATCTGTATTTGATATGATTTGAAAACCTGACCAATAATTGATTTGTCTCCATAACGAATTCGTAAAATAAATTCAGCGAATCATCTTTCATAAGTTATTTATTTTATTTATGTAAATTTTTTTTTGTATTTTACCTAAAATTAATTAGATATATTTGAAACAATTTGAAAGATCCTGACTAATGTTTTCAGTAACTAAAAATTAAATTTACTTGAATTGCGGGGTATTGATATAATTTAAAATAATAAAGCTTCTTTAGATAGTTATTAAAGTAAAACATTTGATGGTGCGTTAGTCAAAAGTAAAAATCTCAGGAAAAGGGGAGCTCCTTTTCATTTAATATTATATTATGTATATATAATATTAATCACAGGTCATGACATTTCATGACATTTCCTCAAATTTCATGACACTTTACGTCACGGCATTCATGGACTGTCTCGAAGTGTGATGGAATGTTATAAAATGCCATGAAATGTCATGAGCGGTCAGTAAAGTCATTTAAAAATTATGGAGCGTCATGAAGTGTATTGAAATGCCATGAACCTTCATAACATATCATGGAATATCATGAAATATAAAAGGTCATGAAATATCATGAAATGTCACGAAAGCTCATAAATTGTCGTGAAAAAGTTAGGTCAAATATAATTATAAATCGTGATTTGATTTATAATAAGTCTTTGTTGTTGGCATTGCTATGAAAACTTAATATAAGCGTAGCCCGGAGCGCACTTGACCGGACTCAGACCTATGTACCAAATAAAAAAGGAATCCATTTATTTTCTCCCCAAGCTAAAAATAAACGTTTTTAACACTTTTAAATAACTTTTTTATTTATCTGCCTTTTGTACTTTTGAATTAAAAAACATAAATCTTCTTTTTTATTTTAACTAAACAAGAGTTTCGAAGGCTATGAGAAGTGGCTAAATATTTATTGTTCAAATATTAAAATTTCTTTAAATTTTTTTTTATTTGCAAACTACGCATACGCGATTGCAGTAATTTATTGGTCATACAGTGACAAGGAGTCTGGAGTTTTTATTACGTCTCTGTTTGTTACAATCACACTCTTAAAAATGACTATGAAATACGATAAGCAACTATGGGCAACGCGTTTTTTGCATTGTAGACATCGTAGATATCTACGTAGTATCATCGTAGAGTCGAGCATAAGAAAATGCAACTCGTTCGTTAAAGGATGAAACTTTTAAAAATGTAGCATTTTCGTGACAATAGTCACTACCATCGGCTTTACACTGTAAACCTGATCCGTCAGGATGCAGAGGGTTCAGTTCAAAGTTCAAAGTTCAACAGTTCAAAGAGTTCCATCCAAATATACTTACAGAATGTACGACGATAGGGATATTTTTTACAGGTATTATAGTAATATTATAGAGTTGTTTGGAATCCACCAAAACCAACATACTTAATGTGCAATATAAAACCAACCTGTCTTAAGGCTTTTTTTTTCAATTTGCGTTTTTCCGAATTTTTAATTAAAGTCGACCAACTTGTGACACGATGTAGTACAGAAACAAAACAATACGTACTTTAAAAACAATTAAGGTAACATAATGGGTGAGCCACTGACGGATTAGGTTTTCATTGGAATCCCGCTACGAGTCATAATAAATACTCCGTAACCTGAAAGTTACATTCTTTGATAAATAAAGTTTCACTTTCTTAGTATCGCTGCTCAGACTTTAAGCACGGGATCAGGGAGATTGTGGATGAAGGGTTTTAAACAATTTCTGCAAATCCGCGATCATATCCATTTTGTTCTCATACAGTACTTCGGTGCTGGGTCCACGGCTGCTGCGGCCACACACGCCGTACCGCGTAGCGCTTATGGGCGGACCGAGACCACACACTCTCTACGTGGCAGTGGAGGGTCGACGCGTCAACGGCGAGCAATATTCTCAGGGGCGTGAGGTGCAACTACAGCCTGGATCCTCACGGCTAATAGATCTAGACGTGAGTTCGTTGTTCTAAGCACTTGTTCTCAGTTACTTAGTTATATTTCAACATGTCGCATACAATTCTCTGAGTTCTTAAAAAACTGAGATTAGTTGAGGGAGATTATATTCAGAATATATTTACTATATTGGATACTTTAATTCCGCAGCATTGCAATTTTTTAATAGAAAGATGCAGCAAACAGGTAATGAAGGGTCATCTGTTGGCTCCTTAGGGAACTAACGTGACATTGAATGTTTATTTTTGAGAAATAATGGTTTCTGGTAGCTTTCAGTCCGTCAGTTTCTGTTTATTTTTCGTCATTAGCAATAAGGGTGAACTTTAAAAAGATCAAAAAAACATCTTTGAGGAATAATATACAAGGAAATAATCAGTACCAACCGTTGTCTCCTTTGAAAACTAACGTTACAAAGAAATTCAACTTTAAGAAAATTGTTCCCGGTAGTTCCTGGCCCCGTTTCTGGTCCTATTTCTTCTTGGCTATTATCAACGAAGCTAATCTTTAAAGAGAAAATACAGCGTGCAGATAAAAACACCCTTCAGACATTATATTATATGAACTATCTAACGCCAAGAACATATTTTCATGGTCAGTTAATGCCATATTCTAAATGCTTTTCAAAATTGTACATCATCACCAAAATAAAAATCGTGTTATTTAGATCGCTGATCCAGGCCCGGGTGAATACTCGTTGGCGGCTCGCTCTACGTCTGGCCCACAGTTCGCCTCCGCCGCACGACTCGTCTACCAGCCACGCAGCTTCTGCGTGTTTATCGAGACAGACAAAAGAGTTTACCAGCCCGGGGACACTTTATACTTTAGAGTCATCGCTCTGGATAAGTAAGTGCAAGTAGTTTTGGTATAGTTTTCTTCAAAACGACAGAAAATTTTTATGTTTTCTTCATGATTGGCTATTCGGAAAACTAGTACAAGAAATGACGACACATATTATGTGCTCGTCTATAAAAATACGTTTCACTTTCTACTTTCTACGGTTATTTTAGTTATATAAATACTGTGAAATCGATTGATGAACAATTGAATAAAATTTTTGATGAATTTGAATGAACAATCAATCTATTAATTGCATGCCGTAACAACCATTCACGCAACACTTTCCATTTCATGTTTATCGAGTCTACCATAAACAAAGTGAACATGTGCGATGAATGTACCTAAAGAGATGTGCGTCGTTTATGGCTGTGTGCTCAGAACTAAGAGATTCATGGCCTACAAATACATGCGTACACGGGCCTGCGGTTTTTTTTCCAGCAATAGCTATTGGGCTATACATTACCTGTCGCGTCGTGACTTGGCATGACTGAGGGGCATTGACTCTACTATTGAACAATAAAATACTATTAGAATGTGCAACAAATGATTACAATCAAACTTTAATACTTCTAAGCACGAAAATATCCACCATCATTCGATTGCGATATCATCGAAAACGAAAATAATTATTTCAATCTGGGTTGTTATCATATAATTGTCGTGTCGTGATAGCCCAGAGCGCAACGAGCCTGTCTCAAATTTGGCCCCATCGGGCCATGGTTCGAATCCGGGCGTGTACCAATGAGTTTTTCTGACTTAAGTACACAATATCATTGACACCGTGCTTCGGAGGGCACGTTAAGCCGTCGGTCCCGGACGCTGCCAATAGATGGCGGTCGTTACTGTTCCCAACCCGCAGTGGAGCAGCGTGGTGGACTTAAGCTCCAAGCCCCCCTCCTCACCCTGGGGGAGGTCTAAGCCCCTGCAGTAGGGTAAAAATGGGCTGATGATGATGATGATGATGATGAACATATAATTGCTTGATCAAAAGTTTAAGCTTTGAAAATATTACTAATAATAAACGTATCTGTAATATTGCATTTTATTTATTAAAGAATTGTGATGATTAAAAAGGTTTATTGCACAATAGATTAAGTAATAAACTTATATTTGGTAATTACTCGACATAATTGTAATATATATACTACGTTTGATTGTTCATATTTTAATCAATACCAGGTATCTGCTTCCTCTAAATGGTGCGGTGGATGTGACAGTGTTCGATGCGAGAGGTGCTCCGGTGCGCCAGTGGGCTGCAGGACAGCTTGACCGTGGCCTGTTGGCTTCAGAGTTCAAACTAGCTGAAGAGCCTTCTCTTGGTCAATGGACTATTCAAGTAACTAAATATAGAAACTTAACTTTGGGTCATAATTTATGAATAGCTAATTCAGTTGCGTATTAGGCGTTTATAGGGTTCTGTATATTCAAAATAAAAAAAAACTCTTATAGGATCACTCTGGTGTCTGGTCTATCTATCTGTCTGTTGGTCCGTCTGTCACAGTCTATATGTTCTACGTATCTATCAGACGAAAAAAGTTAGAATTCGGTACATATACAGAGTTTGGTGATCCAACGTCCATGACGTTACGTGCAGCGTAAATAATCAAAATTTCCATTTTGGGAATTAATTTTGGTAGCAAAAAAATTAATAAAGTAAACTTCTTAAGTGTATCGTAAGAATAACATTAAATGAAAGTGCTTATTATGAGAAAAACAATTATATTTTGTTATTTTAAAATGTATGGTTTAATCGATATTAAAGAAAATATATGAAAATTGACAATTTTCAGTCCTCCTTCTTATCTTCGAAACTAGTGAGCCAAAAATTTCGAAGAAAATAAAAATAAAAAATATAGGCCTTCACTGATGTCTTACAGGAAAACCTAATTAATTTTATGGCAGCTTGGCATATTAAGAAAAAAAACTTTTCTTACATGCATCAATACATATAAAAGTTTTGTTTTTGGTAGATTCAAATATATTTTTATTATAATTTTAGAATGCATAGTTTAAAAGACATAAAAGAAAATATATAAAATGTGGACTCTACTGAGCCTAATATTAAAAATAAATATGTAACATAGAGCTACACTTATATTTTACAGGAAAACTAAACAACAACCGATTTCTAATTTTAAAGGGCAAACTGGGAAATTAAAAATAATATTTTTTTCCAGTAAATCCTGTGATTTATTAAATGAAAGTTAATAATAATTTTGTGAGAAATGCAAATCATTTTTTTTAATGCTTAATTTACAATACAATAAAAATATAAATAAAATACAATGAATCGACCGTTGCGTTCATTATCTCCGAAACTAATCAAAATTTTAAGAAAATGCGTACCGAATATAGGACTTCACTAATAGTTTACAAGAAAGCCTAAACGAAAATCCTCAGTCTTTAAATTACCGCGGGAAACGGAAAATATTCTTGAAGAGAAATTACTGTCACGTTCCTTCTGTCGGGGTAGAAAAAATGTATTATATCAAAATTTATTTTTTTTTGAAAATTCATATTATGTAATACGGAGAAAGATAATAATTTTTCTTGGCATGGAAATAGTTTCAAGTCAAGTTTGTGTATTTTACTGTAGATGACTAATACGTCACGTTATAAAGAAGAAGAAGAAAAGAAAGGTAGTGATCTCAGAGTTTGTGACATGAGAAAAAAGATAAAGAATGAGGCTTACTTTTGTTAGTGATTATGACACCGATAAAATTTTAATATTTATTTCATACTACAATTTCAATTCGATCAATATCAATTAAAATTTTCATGTATTGGTAATACATCTTCAGACGAGTTAATTTCCGTTTTGCTCATCTTGCTTCTCAATCTTCCATTCTTATCTTAAAAACGACAAGTATTTTAAGTTAATCCACAAACCTAAATTTACTTTCAAGCTTTTCATATACGTGAAGACATATACATTGAAGGCGTGAAGCAATATTCTTCGGGCACTTTAACATTGAACTGAGCGTCATTCCAGTTTAATGCTAATATATAAATTTGTATAAAATCTATGTATTATATTTAGTGTAGGTATGTCTGTATAACGCTGCTCTTTTTTTGGTTAGTTCATTAATTTTTAGTTAAGTATGTAACATAGATGTTCGTGGCTACCTACGAGACAGATTTCTTTAGATAATCTAGTGTAGGGGCCATTGACCAAAGTTGTGCTGTTGTAACTAAATCTTTATAGTAAAAATAGGAAACAACCGTGTCTGAATGTACCATTCTAATAACTAATTTATGTTGCATATTTATGATAGGCACTTAACTTGATTTTAGATTAAGCACAATGTACCTATGTGGAAAACTTTTCTAAATAAATTATTATTATATATTTTCTTAATTTTTTACTTTTTTCACTGATCTTTATATTCGAATTTAATTTACATTTAAAACAAAAATACTCAAGAAAAATAAAAACTAAATAAAAACTAAAAGTATTTACAAATTAAAAAATACTATGTAAATTATGATAAATGACAAAATTTTAAAGAGACGATGGGTTCAGGGATGGTTATACTTTTTTCAGGTGGATATTCGCGGACAGAGCTACCCACGGCGAGTGCTGGTGGCGGACTACGTACTTCCCAAATTTGATATGACCATACAAATGCCGGCGCAAGTTCTTTTCAGTGATGGACTGTTTAAAGTAAACATCACCGCAACGTAAGTATTAAAAAATGTCTTTTAATTAATGACAATAACTATGAACGTAAAAACTAATTGTTATATGTAGAAATGCTTAAATTTTTTTTTGGCTTGTCCAAAGTCCGTCAAACAAAATTATCCAAGTACTTTATTTAAATTTTGACTACCCAAAATTATTTAGTGAAAGAAATAATTAATGATTGCTCAAGAAGATTTATAAAGTGCCTAATATCAGGATCGGAGCATGAAATTTCCGTTTAGTGGGTATAGAAAAAAACTGACGCTAGAAATCACGCGTGATAAAACCCTGGGGAGCAAGACTCGACAAAGTTCGTAAAGGCATTCCTACTTTCGCGGAAACAAAATTTTTTTTGTAGAGAACAATGTCCAAATTGTATTAAAATACTAGTCGATAATGGACAAGTCCTCAAAGTACGAAGAGTTAAAGTGTAACTAGTTTGGAGTTAGAACGATTTCTTGTGCTGTGCATTATGAGGGTTTGCGCTATCCTAAAGCAATAAGGAAGATTGGTAGACCAATTGAGCTGTTGTTTTTTTTATTAATTTGGCTTATATTTTTTATAATGGGTATGCTCACCTCAAACTGATTGATACGGATCAGCTTCTACCACGGCTTACGATTCCTCTTTATTGATTGTAGAGGTTGGCCTACCTCTTGGTTTGTTTTATCAATCAACATTTCCACTACGTAAGCGACGTAACAAAAAACGGTAGGTATTTACGTGGTATTTACAATTTGGCGGAAATGGGTCAGTATAATGAGTTAAGCTAAGCTAAGCTTAATCAGCTAAGAACTGGTCAATTGTTATTCAATATTGTTGTGGTCGCTGACGTTCTTTCCCATTAACTGGGTACTATCATGAAACGTAACCATATTTTCTCTTTTCTATCGACACGGTTCCCAGAGCGCATTGTGTTTTATTGTGATTATTTTTATCGTATTCATTGCTACTGCGTAGCGTACTTAGTACACAAAAGTATCGATTCTTATCGTATCGATTCCAGAAACATTATTTAATCTTTAGAACAATATAAGTCCATTAGATAGAAAATAATCATCGAGCCAAACTTTATGTTTGTCCGATCTGTAGCGACGCCTCGTATGATCGCATTAATCATTAACTTTGGCTCGACATGTAATGTCGCTTTAGATTAAGTGTTCGGAGTATAAGAGTTAATTGATACATATCATGTTGCTGTTTCGTTCCTTTCTGTAGGTATATATCATTATTAGCAACCGCCCGCGGCTACGCTCGCAAATACTACACTTGTGTATTAGCATTTATTAAGACATATTTAACAATTTTAGAAAAACACTGTAACAATTCATTTTTAATTTCGAATCAAAAGGTTACGAAATAAATACTAATTTTAACTATTTTACCTCGTAAGATGTAAAATATGAGTAATTGCTAAAACAGGTCTTCCTCGATTTCCGACAAAAAGGCTAAATGACAATTTCAATGGTTTTAACTTAGAAAATATCAATATTCCTGTACAAACTTTCATCTCCTAATTTACCCTCTCAAGGGTTAAATTTCCATAAACGTTGAAATATGTATCTCTTAATTTCCGACCACTAAATCAAATAATGACTTCCATTTTTTTAACTTTAAGCATGACAGATTTGCCTTCCAAACGTTCATCCCTTATTTTACTCCCTTAAAGGTTAAATTCTCAAAAATCTTGAAACACGACTAATTTAGTTTCTGATACGAAAGTAAATAACAATGTTCTTACATTTAACTGCAAAATTTATGAAAGTTTTATACAAACGTTCATTTCCTCTGTTGCTTCGGTTTAATTTTTCAAAAATTTTCTAACACTACATGTTAAGGTTCTTAATATACCAATTTTCACGTACTTAACTTAAAAAATTACAGACTTTCATACAAACTTGCCCCCTCTGTTTTACCTTTCCAGGGGTAGAATTGTGAAAAATCCTTTCTTAGTGGATGCATACGTCAGAAATGAAACTAATTGTCTGAATTTCGTGTGTAATGCTTCAGCGTACTAAATACAACGCGATTCCCGTACTAACTTTTGTCCCCTCCTTTTTTCACTTTCTCATGGTTAAATTTTCAAAAATATTGAAACACAACGTATTTAGTTTTATTTCATTTCAGTTAAGTAAGTCCAATAAATTAATTAAACATTCTATTACATTTTGAATTTAAATACAACAATTCACGATTGAATCATTTTACAATGTAATTAATTTTCTGTAGACACTTCAACGGTCTACCGGTACGTGGAGAGTTAACATTAGCCGCATACACAGTGTTCTTCTCGGAGATACTTCAGCCAGTATTTTCTTCGCCGGCACGTAAAGTTGTGGAATTTAATGGGCGAGCTGAGGTCACATATGATTTAAAAACAGACCTCAATCTCGCCGTGGATGCTGCAAGACCTCTTGTAGTGGAAGCGGTTCTCGAGGAGAAAGATACTTTGATCAAACAGAATGTATCAGCTAGAATATTGCTGGTCAGAACGCCATATCGCTTGAGAGTCGTCGCTCCAGAATATTTCAAGAGCGGTTTGCCGTATCCTATTCAGGTTAATGAAGTTTATTTATTAAAAATTATGAATTGTTGTAATCGATATTTCTTTCATTTTACAAAAAATAGAGAGGTCACCTTACGCCTTATTTTTTTAAAAGAAGTGTGGCGGGTCACACCTCTTCTGTCTAATTAATCGTATAAAATATGTGAAGAATTTGGTCGATTTGCAACAAAGTTTTTAAAAAAATATCTCAATGTTCGAAACCTATTTTCGGACTTCGAATTGTCAAGCTGTTCTATATTGTCAATTATTAAGAACACGAGAAGAGTTCCTAATTTTAAATATACACTATTCTGAGAAATATACCTATGGACGCCACTCACTTTACTTATGTAGAGTTCAGGTGACAAATCATGTCATCTAAGGCAGAAGTATTTTGTATACAATAAATAAATCAGAAAAAAATTCAGTTAATGTGGTCATATTGCCTTTTTCTAAGTATGTATAATTTCGTACCTAATCACGTCACTAAACTATTCACATCTTTTTAGATAGAGACGGTTGACCCATCGGGTGAACCGATGGACCTGAACGGCGAAGTGTCAGTAGACGTGCAATGGGACGATGGAGCTCCTGCTAACCGCAGTCGAGTGACGCTGAACGGCGGCCGTGCTTTGTACACGTTCACACCGGATCCATCGTACTCGCAATCTATACTAAACGTCTTGGTACATGTCTTCTATAGTTAACTATTGTTATACTTATATTGATATTTTTAACAAATAGAGTTTTCGCTCTCTCATAGAACGTTTGAGTGCTTGTTTAACACTTCAAAAAACGCCTACAGAACATGATTAAAATTAGGTAACTCTAAGAATAATAGTTTGGTCGATACTGTGTTAGTCTAGAACAGGGGTCGGCAATCTTTTGAAATATAAAAGCCAAAAGTTACAATTTACGAAATTTCCAAGTTTCTAAAGAGCCACTAAAAATTTTCATTTGTATATTTGATTTTACACTCAAAATAAACTACTTTAAATATGAAAAAAAAAACGATTATTCATACAAATGTATTTGACACAAAACATATTAAAGTATTTTCGCCAAAACAATCAAATAATTAATCCAATAATATAACTATTGTTACTGAATGACAGATACTTCCATCAATGGAAGCATTAGCTTTGCGTGCCTTTTGAAAGTTTAGTTAAATCTGACGCATAACTTGTTTTAAATTACAAGCACGACTCTAGATTTTAATTTGTTAGTTGGCTTTTTACTTTAATTTTTATTATAGTTATGGAAAAAACGCTTAAGTGGCTGAGAGATAGACGTGGTACTCACGCATAGATCGGTTGCACGATTTTAAGGGTTTTGATCTCACGAGCCGCGGGTTGCCGACCCCTGGTCTAGGAGTATTAAATTTGTTCGAAATTATTTTCGTTCTTGGCCGATTTCACTGGATTTATAAGAATTACCGCTTAAGGGTTTCCTTTCGTTGAAATTAAGTTTAGAAACTAAGTTTCTTAAAGTAAGTTATTAAATTTATGCAATCAATTAGTTTTTAAAAATACTGTACACCTGCAGGTAAAGTATCAAGATGTAACCGAACGCGTCGTAAACGTGGTCAGCGCTATGCCAGTAGATGAGCAGCACCTGACGTTAGAGGTGACGTCACGAGATGTAGCAGTAGGCGGAACTTTACGTGCCAGGGTGTACGCTACCGAACCCATTGACTTACTGCACTACGCGGTGCTCGGCCGAGGTGACATACTGGTCGCGCAAACTCTTGAGGTACACAATATATGAGTGTAGCGTATACTTGTCAAAGATTTTTAAAAAAATATGTAAATACAATATTTATAAGAAAAATTGTGCATATAGTTGAATCCCCCTCGGCGCCTGGTGGAGCTGTCCGTGCCGGCGACCGCAGGCATGGCGCCGGGTTGCGTGCTGGTGGTCTTCTATCCGCGCCTCGAGTACAACTCTGTACTGGCTGCGGCGCTCTACGCTCCTGTCAGCAAATTATTGCAGCATGAAGTAATGTTTTACTTATTTTGAGTACTAGGTATAAATATATCTGACTTCTAAACTTTGTTCTCCGTCAGTGACTTTATACTACTGTCACCGATTGTGAAGCTCGTTCGAGGTGTTACGATAAAAAATATCTAGCTAACTTATACTTAGTGCTATCCATGCATTACTTGTTGTATTTACGGCCGATATATATAGATACAAACTTTACATATATTATCTTAGATTTTTATATCACACTACGTGTATCTCATTACCACAATATAGGTAGGTGAGCCTAGTTGAAGCCTACTAGTAATAGCTGTTTGGTGTGGAACTAGGTGGTGATATGTTTACGGTGCAACGATATTTAACTTATCAAAGCGCAACGAACCTGTCTCAATTTAAAAGGCCCCATAGGGCCATGGTTCGAATCCGGGCGTGTACCAATGAGTTTTTCTGACTTAAGTACAACACAACTATCACTGACACCGTGCCTCGGAGAGCACGTTAAGCAGTCGGTCCCGTACGCTGTCAATAGATGGCGGTCGTTACATTCCCCAACCCGCAGTGCAGCAGCGTGGTGGATTTAATTCCAAGCCCCCTCCCCTCACCCTGAAGGAGGCCTAAGTCCCTGCAGCGGGGTAAAAATGGGCTGATTAAGTGAAGTGATATTTATCTATATTTTTTTTTATATTTTATATGTAATACCTAGTGTGCTCTCAAACGCTAAGTATGAAACTAGGTGAATTGGATAACTTTGTGATTTTCTTACTTAAGTAGGCTTTGTTTATCATTCAATAATAGTGCCCCATCTGTTATCTATCGACACTGTATGTACCTTTTAATGCTTACCGTTTACTTCTATTATAAATGTTTATAAATTAATATTCATAGATCAATAAGATGATGGCGACGATCGAACCCACGACATTTGTGACATAAGTGGGGTGCTTAACTTTAGCCACAACAGAGAAAAAGATATTTTAATTTAATTTTTTTTACATCCCAGGTATCAGTGTCTATAGGAGGTGGTGTACGACCAGGCAGCGCGGCTGAATTACGTGTATCCGGTGGATCAGGGTCACACGTGGCTCTCCTTGCTGCAGACATGAAAGCTTCTAAAGCCGGCCTTGCAGACCAAGACGGGCTTGGCAGCGGGCTCAATATACACATGGTAATAAGTGAAAATTACAAAAAAAGAGTCTATAATAAATAAACAAGAATGTTGAAAGAAAACTCCGATCGCTATTATTATCGATTACAATTTAAAAAAAAAATTACGTTCCTGCTAGTATAATGCTATCATCAAGTTATACCTAAATGTTTTTTGAAAAAAAAAACTTTGAACCTCCACTTTTAATTTCTCTAATTACTAATGTTGATAGTAGGGTAATTTGTGGTTTTATACACTATTTAAAACAATTTTGAAATTGACGCAACATAAATAGCGTGAGCCATACTTCGATAGGCACTAGGATTTTTTTTTTAATTTTTCACAACACGTGAAAATGCACTCAGTTTCATGTTCGACATGTTGCGAAAAACGAAACAATAAAAAACACATAAACCTAGTTTTTGTTGATCTGAATACTATATAATAATTTTTTTTGTGCCAATCTTTTAAGGTTAACACCATTTGGTTGGAAATTTGCGGCTACACATTCTTCTTAAGCATAATTACTTGTCTTTACAACATCTCTGTCCATGATTTCTTCTGTACCGATAATTTTTCAAAGCGCAGCCGTTCTAATCATCTGAAAAATATTACACTTGTACACAAGTGTAACGTTACCATAATAATTTAATTGATATAATGAAATTATTACGACCGCTTGGCCTAGTGGGTAGCGACCCTACTTACGAAGCTGGGGGTCCCGGGTTCGAATCCCAGGTCGGGTCAGTATTTATATGATGAATATTGATACTGGAACCGGGTCATGGTTGTTTTATGTATGTGGTGCCTTCGCTTGCTACCAAAAAAAAAGTTAATGCTTAGTTTGGGGCCTAGACGTTGTTGTGATGTATATGTTATTATTATTATTTTAAATTTCCAGATAGAAAGAGAGGTAGAGAGTTTCAACGGTTTGAAACATTCGATTTTCAAAAACGAGGATCACCAGCCCGCACTAGGTATCGACCTTAGCGGCATGTCGACAGCTGACGTGTTTTATGTTAGTACCTACTCAATGTATTACACAAACATCAATTTCTTATAGGTTCATATAAAGAATACAATTATTTGTTTTTTAGAACGCTGGAGTCGTGATTCTAACTGATGGTGTAATTAATAGAAGAAAGCAAGATGGTAACTATCTCACACTTTATTTATTTGAAGATTTACTATAAGATCTGCCCCTGTTTAAATTCTTTTCATTTCTCGGAGGCCACATTGTCACAATATCATTTTATATTTTTTTCCGAAAATAAGCATAGATCGCAGTGTATACTTTTCTCTAGAAATAAAAATTAATGACGTTTGCAATTTTTTAGTAATTATTATTCTAGAATAATGAATTGTCTCTGTGACCTCATCTGGACAGATGTTTATTTTTGCTTCATCTAAGAGTAAATTAGATCGTAATAACGTACTTTGATTCGTCAGTGAAGATAACAATTTCATTTTATATAGTGACTAATCTTATTATTGCATACTTACTTTCTGTTTTTTGTTTTTTACTGTGGCAAGCAGCGGAATATGTTCAACTGTCCAGATGACGTCCCAGGGATAATTCCATCGTCAGATGAATTTTCTTAAATATATGACAAAAACGTAAAAAGAAGAAATAGATATTTTAAGAGGTTGTTATGGAACTTTAGGTATTCTCTCAATTTTAATAACCATTAGCGACTTTAAAATTTTAGTTCAAGCCCATTCTTTATCAATAGCCTGTCCAACATTTGAGTAGTGACGTACCTAGTCTATATTCAAATATCGCTTGCAGTCCGTGTAACTTCCGTCTAAAGTTTGATTGATTGACAAACAAGCAATCACCTTTTTATTTTCATTTTTTAAGAACAGAGCTAGTAATGGGAAAGTTTCAATAAATCGATGCCGAGGATATGCACATAACAACATCACTGCTTCTAATTTAGAGCCTTCTCAGCCGTGGTCGCCGGAGACTGGCACTCGCGCACCCCAAGCCGGGCCGTACGCGTTCAGTCGTCTGCCACCGCCGCTGGCTCCTCGATTCTACCTCACGCTCTCGCCGCAACCCACATGGATGGTGACGAACTTCACACTTGGGTAAATTTAATACTTATATCTTTCCAATTGTGATTTAATGGTGATTTAACTTCATCAAGGAAAAAAATTCATTAAATTATTTTCATGTTAAACCTACAATGCACTGAAATTAAAGTACTCACTCATCATCATCATAAGCCCATTTTTACCCCACTGCAGGGGCTTAGGCCTCCCCCAGGGTGAGGAGGGGGCTTTGGAGCTTAAGTCCACCACGCTGCTCCACTGCGGGTTGGGAACTGTAACGACCGCCATCTATAGTACTCACTAAAGTACTCACTACCAAAATAAAATTTTGCCTTCTATTATTGAAATTAATGGTGATTACTTACCCTAGCATACAGTGGACCTTGTTAAGAATATTTATTGTATTAAACCTATCCGCCTTAAAAGATTTTTATCTGATACAACCCACTCTTTTTTTTATTGTGTACAGCAATGACGGCGTCGGAAGTGTAAGCCGTCGCACACCCATGGTTTCGGGAGAATGGAATGTGGGCGCGTTTGCGTTACATCCTACTCAAGGGCTGGGATTAGCAACACCTAAAAGTCTGGCTACGAGCATACCATTGGCATTGGAGGCTGAACTCCCTGCTCAAGTGCAACGTGGCGAGACTCTGGCCGCAGTCGTCACTCTAAGCAGTTCCTTGACTACTGATACTGACGTCGAAGTTACCTTCCACAATACCGAACAGTACTTTGAATTCGAACCGCTCGACAACGATGTAGAGTCTACCAAAAGTGAGTCAAGTTACATAAACGTAGTTCGTAAATTTTTTTAATATCTACAATATAAATGGATCACTTAATGACTTCGAGAAACGTGAAAAGTAAACAATATACTTTTATAATGTATATTATATTTTATCACAGTATTCTCCATTATTCATTATGCAAATTTCCATGTGCCTAACGAATTCTGCAAATATTTACCTATTCCAGACCTCCTCCTACAAGTGTTCTTCTCCTTCTAGTTTTTGAACCGGTTCCTAATAAATTCATTTTGACTTTCAATATGTGTGTGTAAACATCTTATATTGAATAAAAACTTTTTGATTTCGATTTTTGATTTCAAGTCAAAAATCGCTAATTCGTAGGTAGCTTTTTGTAGGTATCGCTTTTTCTGCGCTTAAAAAAAACCTTTCTTTTATTTTATTTTTGAAAATAAAAAGAAATCACATAGCACTAAGTCGGTACTATAAGATGAATGAGGCAGAATTTCATTACCAGATTCTTAAATGAATGCCTTACTTCTGAAGGAAGTACGTAAAGACGCATTGACCTGGTGCAGCATGATTCCCCTAAGCTCGGTATCTGGTGTTTCTCCTGCACAGCTTTGAAACTTTTGGAAATGCAAATGTTGTGTATCATACTCAGTTAACTGATCTACAATTTTCTAGCATTGATGTTGGAATATATCCACTCCTTGAAAAGAAAAAAAAACTGGCCATAATTTTTTACCAATATTCTGAGACTTTCTCAATTTTGTTGGCAATTGGCCTTCTCTAAACACCCATACCGACGAACGCTTCTTGCTTTCCAGATTATACCGATATATTCATGTTTGGATGTCAGTAAAGGTTTCAAAAACAAGCTTTGATGTCTTATTTTCGAAACGTAGTCGCATTTCTCGGCCTAAATCCACACGGGCTTCTTTCGTTCCGAAGAGCACACGTGGTATCCAACGACAACAAAATTTCCTTGCACCAAAATGTTGACGTATAAACAGTAACTGAACTAGTAGCTAAGATTCCCTCTATGACCTTATATGAGATTCGTGGGTCTTCTCGCACCAGCATTGCAGTAGTTCACACATCTTCTGCGGTGGCTGCTGTCGGCGGGCGTCTGCTTATACTATAAAGTTCATCTTCTAATTTTGCCCATTTTCCTGCCTATTTTTAATTCATCAAACCATCCAAAAATCATGACACGAGAAGGAACAGATTCGCCCAAAAGTTAACACTTCAGATAAATCAAATTTAAAATCATAATATATCGTAACACGCAAATGTTCTCCCTTGAGCCCCATCGTTGCAGATGAAAAGGCAGGAAGTGATGACAAAATAAATAACAAAAACTACTGTTTTGTTTGGTTCGAATCCGGGCGTGTACCAATGAGTTTTTCTGACTTAAGTACACAATATCACTGACACCGTGCTTCGGAGGGCACGTTAAGCCGTCGGTCCCGGACGCTGTCAATAGATGGCGGTCGTTACAGTTCCCAACCCGCAGTGGAGCAGCGTGGTGGACTTAAGCTCCAAGCCCCCCCTCCTCACCCTGGGGGAGGCCTAAGCCCCTGCAGTGGGGTAAAAATGGGCTGATGATGATGATGATGACTGTTTTTTTATTAAATTATTTGCTATCACATTCGATTTTTAAGTGAATTCGTTATGTAAAATCTCATGGTAAAAACATAGATATACATGCGTTCCATTTTTTTATTTTGAGTATCTCAGAACTTATATAGTGACTTATATGTATAAATGAACTGCAATGAAGTTACATTTTTAGAATATGTATAATTATAATTCAGAAATCGAATTGTTCCGTCGTCTGCGTGTACGTGTACCTGCGCACGGTTCAGCCAGCACTGCTTTCCTGGTGACGGCAGTACGCAGTGGAGAAGCCTCTATCATTGTAGAGGCCAATGGGAATGGCGTATCGGCTAACTTGTACCGTATCATCGAAGTGAAGGTACATAAATGAATATATTTAAGTTGAAGACTGGTACCCATTTTCACTCACTTCATACGCTCCGCATACGCACATTGATTCTGTTTGTTTTACCCTTATGTTTAGGATGGTTACGAAGAGGAACTGTGGGCATGGGCAGTTCTGGATGCGCGGCGTGGCGTAGCACGTGGTAATGTGTCGCTGACCCCTCGAGCTGGCACACGAGTGGCTTCAGCGTCTTTCTGCGCCGCGGGTGATCTGCTGGTACCTCCACTACAGGCTGCTCGCCGCTCTTCACCTCCTGCTGCAGACCCCGCTCATGCACTACGCCCTCTCGCCGTTGCTAGCGTGTTACTGGACTATCTCGAAGTAATCATCACATACCTACCTAAGGCGTTCTCGCGTGTCCCAGATTATTAGTAGATGAGGTATCCTAACTAACTTGCATCCTGCTACATGAAGCTTGTACGTCACGAGAGTCATGCTAACAGTTCAGGCGTATTTTTGAATACACCGCACTTAGGAGAAATTCAATGGTCACAAAACGTCTATCTTGGCACCACAACATCTGGCCTGGAAGAGCTTCCAATGACCTTAAACAAACGTCGACTGTTGAAAAATATTAGTCCGTAGGAGTTGTGCAAAGTGTGCAACAATGAGATTAAAACAAGTAGCCAGAACCTTTTAGAATAAATCAATTTATGTATTTTGTATTCCAGTAAATGCTTTTATTATTATTATTACTATTGCCATTATTAAATCATATTACTTGCTGGCTTTGCATTGAATTTTTGTCTTATTATTTGCGATCTTATTGTACAGGCAATGGAGTACGAAGTATCTGTGGCAGAGGAACTGCGCGCGCAGGCGGCAGAGGGATACCAGCGACTTGTAGCGTACTGGCGCCCGGCTGGCTTCTTCACTGCCGACCTAGACAGCGACGTCGGCGATGTTTGGTAATACCTTTGGAAAAGCTCATAAAATTAAATAATATAATACAACGTAGTCAAAGTTAATTTTAAAAGTGTTATATTGTTATACCCTCCGTTGTTAAACTTATACAAAAGTACTACGACCAATAACGACCGGCGACAAATACCAAGTAAGTGATGTGTAAAATTACAATGGCATTTGTTTTTACTTAGTGACTAAACTTGTTATGGTCATATAGGATGACAGCATTAGCATCGAGGTGGCTATCCCGCGCGGCGCGGCTAGTGGCAGTCTCGCCTACGGTAGCTACCGAAGCGGCACGCTGGCTTGCGACGGCGCAGGCGTCGGACGGCAGCTGGCAGCCTCCACCACCACAGCAGCGACACGATCAACAGGCACAGAAAACCTTGCCACTTACTGCGCATGCACTATTAGCGTTACAACGAGCACAGGTATATTTTCCCCTTTATGAGAATAAAGTTACCAATTAACTAATCATTTGAAATTTTAATGTGCTGCGACTATTTCTATTATTGAGTAAAGGTATATTCTTAAATTCAAATTCAAAAAGTTTTTATTCAATATAAGATGTTAACACACACTTATTGAAAATGAAAATAAATTGATTAGATACCGGTTCAAAAACTAGAAGGAAAAGCCGGCAAGAAACTCCTCCCTTTTTATTTTATTTAAATATATGTTTTTCTTAATTGTTGTTTTTTTTTTAAATTTAAAGTGCTTACAACTATTACAATGACGTCCATGCGCATTTATCATTTAAATACTCGCTAATACAATAGTAAGCTTTTTTCATGAGTTGGACTTTAACTTTATAATGCTACTATTTCTTTTGTACGCATTTTTAAAATTAAGTTTTACGGTTGCATTGAATTCACACCTAAAAACATAGGAATGAATAAACATATACGATTGATAGGTACGTAAACGGCAATAAGGCGTAAATAGTCATTATATTAAAAAAATAACTTGTTTTACAGGGTGGCGACTTATTGTACAAAGATGCCATAACCAGAGCTGTGGAGTTTGTAGCACGAAGTCTGTCAGAAGAGGATGAGCCGTATACGTTGGCACTGGCCGCGAGCGTATTAGCGGACGCGCGCCACCCGCAGGCTACGCGTGCTCTACAACTACTTGATAAACACGCGAATGTCACTGGTAATTTTTTTCTGAAACTAGTTTTTATCACGGTTCCACGAGTTCATTCTCATATCCTACTGCCGCTTGATTATTCATTCGAAAAATAATAAACAAAATATCTTTAATGGTTCGTGAATTATATACAGAAAACCACTTACATTGTCGAAGCGATATCACGTCGATAATTACACCATTAATTGATATGATAAGTACTTTTTAATGGAAAATATTCTGCACAAACAAGCAAACATTCAAACATTTTATACTACCTAGATGACTAAATAAATACCAAAATATGGCGCTTTGATAGATACTGCCTAGCCTAGGGATTATTATAAACAATGTCACTAATTTTATGGTAGGTACATTTTTTATTTTATTTACACTCTCCAACAAATCCTCCAAGAAATAAAGTAATAGTTAATATTTGTGCTCGTAATATACTCAATTCAGTGGCATTTTGTGTGTGTATGTAGCAACTAGTCGTTGGTGGGGTAGACCACTGTCTGGCTCTGAGTGGCGGAACCCCTGGTTGCCGGGGAACAGCGCTGACGCGGCGACAGCTGCGTGGGGTCTTCGTGCTGTACTCGCTGCGCGTCTTGTCGACGAAGCTGTACCTATTGCCCGATATCTACTGTCAGCTTACCGCCCTGAAGACTTAGATCCTGATGTTGTAAGTAGTTTCTACCGTCCCATTTTTTCAGGCAGAGTCTGGCTAAGGAAGCTACCTTTGATTTCGCTATAAAAGATAAATGTTGATGGATACTTATAGGTAAACTACAACAGAAGTGAACCAGTGATGAATGTTTAGCGTTTTAATCACTAGCTTTACCTAAATTTTGGTAGATATTTGTCTTTTCGTACACGTAATTAAGTTATGGTATGCCTTTTTGTTAACGTTTTAGTTTTTTGTTTTCAGTTGGAATCACTTGCTGAATTGGCGCAAGCCATAAAAACATCGACTAAAGTACGCGTTTCAGTGACATTCTCGAGTTCAGAGGAACCACGAACGTTCAATATCGACAACGACAATGCGCTCATAATGCAAACACTATTAGTAAGTATAATGTTTTGTAACTCGTAACTCTTGGTCTTTCAAGACCACACAGAAAAAAAAATACTTAAATAGATCAGTTTTCAAGTATAGAATGTGATACTTAGCTCGACTAAATTAGAACGATATCTCACATTCTTTTTATATTATAATACCTATACCATAACTTAGAGCTATAACACATCGCTAAAAAATACTTCGTATGTTACAACGTATTATAATAAGAATAATATACATCAGCCCATTTTTTAACCCACTGCAGGGGCTTAGGCCTCCCCCAGGGTGAGGAGGGGGGCTTGGAGCTTAAATCCACCCAATCCAATATATTGTACCTAATAGAATAAATTTTATTATTGTCTAGAAATATGAGTATTCATTAGTAATATTAAATAATATAAGCGCTACGCCATAAAAAATTATGGCGTAGCGCTCTCAAATAAATGTAAAAATGAAATACAAAAATATAAAATAATAGATGGCGTCCCCGTCATTTTGCAACACTGTCTGTACGTATGTCGGACCCGAACAAAGTTTGGTCTCTTAATTGACAAAATAAAATTGTCTTTGAACTACGAATAAACTGTTATATTCTAAAATGAATACAATACATTTGATCTAAAACGTACCTACTACATATTATTTGTGAGAAATGAGCGACATCGAAGGTTCATTTTATTCGCCTCAAAGTGCGAAGCATTAAAGGTAGTGCTCTAATCTACACGTCTAACTTCTTATAAGTTCATATGAAATAACCTTATGACGACCGCTTAGCCTAGTGGGTAGTGACCCTGCCTATAAAGCTGGAGGTTCCGGGTTCGAATCCCAGGTCGGGTCAGTATTTATATGATGAATATTTATACTGGTACCCAAAACACAAACTAAAGCTTAGTTGTTGTTGTTCACAACAGAGACGTTGTTTTGATGTATAATATACATCACAACAACGTCTCGGTTGTGAACATAAACTGTTTGTTCACAAAACTAGAATTTATTGCATACCTACTATATTACAAGCAATTTATCAAAGATTACTTTTGAGCCATATTATATTTTTTTGAGCCGTACATATAATTGTTTTAAAATACGTAATTTATAAATTATATATACTACTAGCGACCGCCCGCAGCTTCGCTTGCGTAGACTACACATTCCTGTTTTAGGTAGTATTAACTTTCGAAATGGTTTATACATACTTTTTGCTGAAACTAATATTGCGTACACCCATTCAAACTTCCAATCTTCATTCTCCCCACTCCTTTAGGAAAACCGATACTCCCATACTTTTCACCTCCCGTTTCCCACCCTTAAAATGTGGAAATCCAAAAACCCTGAAAGACATCATTATTTATTTATGTCATAATTTTTATGTTTCTAACTTTAAAGAACAAAGACTCATACAAAGCCCTTCCGTCCCTACCTCCTTAAATTTGAAATTTCCAAATATTCCTTTCATAAAAAATTTATACGTTATAAAATAAACCACTGTTCCAAATTTCGGCTTCCTAGACTTAGTAGTTTCGGCTTTATCTACGTTGATAAATCAGTGAAGACAAACGACAGACAGACACAAAAAGTAGCTGATGTCACTCTTGACAACCTTCTTTCACGTCTGCAAAGTTTCATTAAAATCTGTTGAACCGTTTTGAAGATTAGCTTGAATAGACACATAGACGTACAGACAAACAGAGGGACAAAAAGTAACATATGTCACTTTTGACCACCTCCTTTTCATACCCGTGAAATTTCATTAAAGTCGGTTTAACCGTTTTGGAGATTAGCTCGAATAGACAGATGGCCGTACATACAGACATACAAAAAGTAGCGTATGTCATTTTTGACCACTTCCTTTCCATATCTGTGAAGTTTCATCAAAATCAGTATAGCCGTTTTGGAGATTTGCTCAAATGGACAGACAGACAGATAGTATTATTTTATACATATAGCCTATAGCCTTCCTCAATAAATAGACTATCCAACACAAAAAGAATTTTTCAATTCGAACCAGTAGTTCCTGAGATTTGCGCGTTCAAACAAACAAACAAACAAACAAACAAACAAACTTTTCAGCTTTATAATATTAGTATAGATTAAATCATACGTTTTCATGGTATCCGGTGGGTGCGACCACGTTACTTTATTTCGAAAGTCAGACAATATAAAAACACGTGTAAAATCTCTATTAAATTAACATTTCCTCATACCTGCTATTCTGTACTAATAATTAAGTAAGATCAAACAAACAAATTTTAAATAAGCGCACGTTATATAGGGAGGTACATGTTTGAGGACAGATACTTGTCTTTACCGTTTTTTGAAAGAAAATAGTCTATGTACAGATGTCTCATTCACTCCCCCCGCCCGCGAAAGACGCGCAAGTCTTCCATTGTACTCGGAGTAATGCCCGTCAATGGAGGTGTGTTGTTTTATCGACGCAGCAAGTGTTATACAAACTTAGTTAAATAGTGTTGTCCTTTTTGTTTTTTTGTCATTTTCTTGTCCTCACCAGTTTTAATGTGTCTTTACCATTTATACAATTCAACCTTCTATATTTATTTCAAATCCTTAGGTTCATATAAAAAAATGTTTTCTTTGATAACCTTGGGGATTTTCTACCACCTGACGTGTCTTTACCAGTTAATCGTTGCTAAATATTTCTCGAATACATGAACATAACGAGTGCACCATGGCTTAATAGTTTTGCAAAAATACATCTATTACCCATAATGTATACAAACAGCCTGTTATCTGAAAGTTTTTACGAAATTGCTAAGTATCCGTATTTCAGAGAAATACCCTTCTGTTTAGGTCCGCAGTTACCGCAACGTAAGCGCGGTAACGGAAGGGCGCGGCCTGGCGCTGGTCGGGCTGTCAGCGACTGGCCGCACCAACGTGACAGCGCCGTGGCCAAGATACACGCTCGATCCACGCATCGATAACACCTCCACTTCTTCACGCTTACAACTCTCCGTTTGTGTCGGGTATGTATGATACGAAACTGGTGTTCTTACTTGACTTGCACTCTGTAAAAAAAATTTCATTGACATGATTTTTTTTCGAAATATTATTCTTTATATCTTCGTTTTATATTTCCTATCAGCAGTATCATTATGATCCCTCAATAAAAATAGAATGTGTATCAAGTCAGATTGTCACAGATAATTTGGTAATGCAACATCAAAACTATTTCCGTTTGACACATTTCCCAGAACAAATAATGCAGAAAACAGGTTTGTGTATATTACATTTACTAAATGCACTAGTTATCAGATTCAAATGAAGAAAACCAATGGTACTCGAAAAGAACTATGGTGCTCAGGTGTGTACGAATTGCGTTAGATAAAGCCATTAAAGAGACTTTGTTAGCAAACTATATTGTTTGCGCCAATGCATCCCTTCTTTTCTATTCCGTACAATCATTACCTACCCGCTATTCCTATAATTTTTGACTCCCCCGCACTTCGTCGCTACGCTCGGCACGCGAACGGTGTCGGCCGCCAAAAACACGCTAATCACAAATTAAACGCTAATTACTTCCATTTACTTAAATGTGTGGTACGTCTATTATGTGTCAACGCAAAAACACGTGGTGAAATCGCTGCGTGAAGTGTACCTGCCGCGGAAGTTGACCAGAAGCCGAGGAGCTGCAGGAGAGGTGCGGTCAACCAAGGTCAGTTTCCTTCCTTATTGCATGGTGCGAACGCCCGTCTTTGTAATTCAAAACCTATACAGTCCACTAAATAAAACGCTTCTGTTGGTCGCCTCCATCAGCTTCAGTGGAGCTGATAGGCGCCGACATATATCATCACATTAATTAGTGATTTGGTTACAGTAACGTATATGTAATTGAATATATCAATTTGAGATTTCAATAATTGTATGTACTTGTATGAAAATTTTGATGTATCTGTCAACTCACTTGGTGACTTCTGATGTGAAGACTTGGTGTCACATCGCCCGCAGACATATTTAAGGATTGGCCGTTATATGATCGTCTAGACCCAACCCACTCTATTGTGAAGATGCTCCTCGATGGCTTGATTCACACGAGTAATTAACAAGTATACCTGCAGCAAATTTTTGAGTAATAGACACCCGCACTTTTCTTGTGAAAACTATTATAAAAGGAAGTACGCGTTCAAGGCCCGCTGTTGGCTTGCGCCGAATTCTTTCGCTGATAATGTTCCAAGTAATTAAACGCACCACCCGCCCTGTCTGGAAATTGATTAGGCCTCCAATACCCTTCAAGTCACGCAGATTGGCATAGAGCGGCGCCGTGAAACGTTCGCTGCGTATAGTGCCTAACATGATTCGGCAGAAAACGACGCCGCAAACCGGCACTGTTCCCTGCCTCTCATTTGGCCCGTAGGTACAGACACCTGCTCTCATATCTGAATACCGTCCAAACGATCGACGGGCGAACAGGTCCACCATTCTCGCCCTGCATGTTGATTGCAACAGATAGGCAGAGTTCGCCCCACCTTACTGTAGGGGCCAGCATGTGTGGTTTATGTCTTTTTTACGATTTTAGCTGCTATTTGAAAGTGATCAAAATGCAAAATGTTCAGATTTGAGCACTGCCTTGACTGCTGCATCCGAGTTAGCGACAAAAGATACCAAGGTTGTCTGTTTTGTTTGAGTTGTTTGGGGAATGAACGTCTAACAAAAAATGATGCAAGCAGTACTGAATAAGCGCCTTATAAACCTAAAGTTAATTTGAATATTATCTGCAGACGTTACGTAACTAAAGCAATACATTAAAATATTTAGAAATAGTTACTAAAACCATTACAACAAAAAAATGTTTTGTACAACAGATTTGTCCCACACGGAAACGAGACAATCAGCGGATTCACACTATTAACGGTGCAGTTGCCTTCCGGCTACGTGGCTGACATCAACACGCTGACAGAAATGAAGGTAAAATTGGTTATAATTAAAATGAATAACTCACATACATGGGACATCCATCCTACACAGCGCCATCTTGTAGACCCAATGTAAGCAAGTAATAAGCTTGCGTTATGGGTTTTTAGACAACTGATATACATACTTCAATATTCCTTATAAGATATACATATATAAATATTTTACACCCACACACGGAACGAAATAATAATAATAATAATAATACATGGGACTTCCCACACAGCGCCATCTAGTCCCAAAGTAAGCAAGTATTATGCTTGTGTTATGGGTTACTAGACAACTGATATACATACTTAAATATTCTTTTATAATATATACATATATATTATTTTTTTTATATATATAACAACCAAGACCCGGTACCAGTATCAATATTCATCATATTAATACTGACCCGACCTGGGATTCGAACCCGGGACCTCTAGCTTCGTAGGCAGGGTCGCTACCCACTAGGCTAAGCGGTCGTCAAATAAACATGTTTATACACACACATATTTGTCCCGGGCGGGAATTGAAACCGGGACATTTAGCTCCGCACTTAGGGTCTCTAACCACTCGGCCATTCGGTCAGTCAATAAATGTAGCTAATTAACGTTTTACAGGGATCATGTTGGCTGTGACAGATACCTACATTCTAATGTAACATAGAAAATGTCATAAATATTATACTAACCAATTATTGTAGACAAAGTAATTATCTTACGCTAGAATGGTCTTAAGATGGCCTGGATCCCGTTTACCTCTAGGATTACTAATTTTCGACCTTTGGCTGCGGTGCGTTTTTAAAAATATTTATTTAAGATATGGGCACATATTACGTACCTAGTACTTATTCTAACAATGAAATCCTTGAAACATTTGCAGACGGCGAACCACGTGTCGGCCGCTCGTTTGTCACATGGCGGAACACGCGTGCTGGCGTGGCTACGACCCTTGTCTGCACGCGAGCGCTGCGCCACGTTGGCGGCTCCGCGCGCTTCTGCTGTGGCTAGGCAGAGGCCAGGCGTAGCCACGCTCATCGACTTATATGATTCTAGTTAGTTTTATTCGACGCGACCGCAGTTTCGTTCGCGCAGTATTCTTTTCACATAGAGTTCACTTTTATTTCAGTTTTATCTCATTCCCGCTCTTCCCTTTCCCGTTTTCGTTCCTGTTACACAAATCGCCGAAGTGAAGGGAGAGGAAACGAAAGCATTTCTGTTGCCATCATCGTTCCCGTTCCTGACATCGGTCCCGTCTCGTGCCGTTTTCGTTTTTATTCTCATAGAGCAAAGTGGGCGTAGATGGGTATACAAAACGAATTCTATGGTGGTCGTATATCATATAAGATACATATTTAAAAAGATCCTCTTAAAATTCGACAAATTATAATATATACAATATTACAAAACCTACAATTACACAGGCGAAGCTGGAGGGAAAAGTTAATGTATTAAACATAGATATCGTTCTGGAAGACATTATGTAAATGATTATGAAAACCGTATCAAAATTCGTTGCGTGGTTTAGAAGAAATAAGCGAAGAAACAGAAATGAGGAACTCCATAGCGTTGCTTCCCCCTGTGCCCAAGCCGCTACCCTTTTCTAGTTTCCAGCTTTAAAAAACCAATGCTCCCTTACAAACTTTCACCCCGTTCACGCGCTTAAAATATGAAAATCCAAAAACACTGAAAACCGTCATTATTTATTAATGATAAGTAGGTATCTACAATTCAAATTTTCAAGGTCCTACCTTCAAAAATCAATGAGTACTCCCATACAAATGTTTACTCTCCGTTTCCCACCCTTAAAATGTGACATTCCAAAAACCCTGCAATAGGTACGTCATTATTTGTTTACGCTCTGTAGCTGTATTCCAAATTTTTATGTTTCTAACAACAAGAACAAAGACTTTCATACAAATTCCTCCCGCCCATTCCCCTATCCCATCATTTGCGCAATCACAATTTGCCATCAGCCCTTTTATACCCCACTGCAAGGGCTTAGGCCTTCTCTCAAGATGAGGGAGCTAGGAGCTTAAATCTACCACGCTGCTCCAATGCGCGTTGGCGGATTGTAACGATCGCCATCTATTGACAACAACCGGGACCGACTGCTTAACGACTCCTGCTCTCCGAGGCACGGAGTCAGTGATAGTTAATGTACTTAAGTCACAAAAAACTCATTGGTACACGCCCGAATTCGAACCACGGCCACATGGCCTTATAGATTTGAAACAGGTTCGCTGCGTTCGGGCAATCACATAATATGATCTAACTATGTACCAATTTTCATCATGATCCTTGTAGTAAAACAGTTCTTGAGTTATAAATGAGCATACAGACTGACAGACAGACAATCATTTTAAATATGGTAAAATTGAAATCTTGTGAGACATAAAATGAATAACTATTACAAAGTTTGAAAAAAAAAAATTGTATTTCCAGACAAAGCCAACAGATTTATGTAGTAGTATAAATTAAGCTTTATTGGCCACTCGCACATTACATGGGAAATGATCAATGAATTTAGAATAGACTTGATATGTTAAGGTAAAAACTATAACACTCCGAGAACTTCACTGTGAGATATTAATTTAGTGGCTAGTACCTGTGGAAGGACGTCCTTTAGCGTATTAGCCCGCGTCCATGTTAGTTTTTTTTAATCGTGATGACACTTTCCTGTATTTTACAGGTCACCGAGCCCGCGTGTTCTTCCAACCACCTCAGACGCACGCGTGTGACTTGTGCCGCTCGTGGCCTTCATGCGCACGCGCCTGCGGTGCAGCTACTGCACAGCGCTCCCCTAATCCAGGAGACAAAGATTCTAGCAGTCCAGATTCCAGCCATCGAGATCTCGTACCTGTGTATTTACTCGCGATCGCTTTAGCGTTTGCAACAATACAATATTTCTAACAGAAAAACTTCTGAGTAGGGTAAATTCTGGAGACTATAATGTACATAATGTGTTTATAACCTGTTAAAATTTTATTCTGGTAGTACTTATTACACAAAAGTATAATTTATTAATGTCTACTAAATTAAAAAAAAAAGTTAAATCTAATTTAGCCCACGATCATTTATAATTAATCTCTAAATCATTTATAAGATTATCAGGTGCATAACCTGGAAAATTAACTATGTAAGGTTTTTAAATCAGTTTTTCTATGCGTTCACTGCTGGAGTACAGCCCTTTCTCAACATTGTGTTTAGGAGTTTATAATAAAAGCTTCCTATGCAGGTCCGGTGCGGGTGAGAGGCTGAGGTATTGAAAAATGTAAATATAATTGTTTTAGGTTCAAATAAACGCCCTAAGTACAGAATAATTTATTTAAGTCGGTTAAGATTTGTGTTATAAAATGTTATAAAACAGTATTAATGAAAAATTGGTACTTATTTTATCCCGCTTCTACACATTATGATCAATTTAAAGTTCCATGTTTCTCATGATCCAGTGAAAAAATCCGAGTATGGAGAAAGACATTGTAAGCGGTACTGCTGAAGCCTTGATCCAAGCCCAGAGACTGTAATATAAAATAAAAGATTAGTTAGTGTAAGTGTTCACAACTAAGTAATTTTTGCAATGCTTTTTTTGGAAATATATTTCAACAATCAGAAATAAAAGTATTGACGTAGCATTATTCTCAATATCATATTAAAATCATTCACTTTTTATGTTAGGTTATTTTTTTATTTAAATTAAATTATATAAATTATGCAAGCAGGCAGGTAGAACAGTCTGTATTCCGTTTCAATTTTCATTATATATAGGACCAGCGAAGTGAAACTGACCAAACTCCGTAAATACTTACTCGTAAGGGTCATCGGATATATAAAAGGGTTGAGGGGTGGGCAGCAGGTCGCAGTTAGCGATATAAACATGTCGCGTGGGTCTATCCTCCCCGTCAGTAGATGTGTGCTCTATCATATGTACAACGTTCTGGCCTTCTACCACCTGTGAACATTTCATTATACATAACACCTTTCAGAATCTTAATAATTATTAAGATAAGGGTGCGCACGCGCAGGGGCAGGGGGAGCGCTGATGGCGATAAATGGAATTATAATAGATTGAATAATATTGTGATTCGATACATATTTCGGACATCATTTTATTGGTGTATCTAATATTTCTTTTCAAATCTTATTTTAATTTTTCATCTAAGAACTGGGCGAGAAAATATCATGATGGCCTGCGCGGTGCGACAACAATGGCAACGCACGCTCGCTCGCTTGCTCGGATTTTAGGCACGATTCGAATTGCGCGATTGTTAGATACCTACTAGAGGTTCATACATTTTGCCCACGTGCAATCGCGCGTTTTGTCGCTCGCGTGTGAATCGCGTGCACGTCGCAAGAACTTCAACCCACGCCACTGCATTGCGTTTGGAACACGAATCGAGATACAGGGACCCCAATTACCAAATTTACCAATTAATCAGGTACCCCAGTACACGTGGGCAATAGTTGCCGCGAGTGGATGTATTGCAGTGGGACGTGCAACCGTCCTATCCCTCCTACACATACCTAGTCGAATTGAAATTGTTTGTAAAATGGATTTTGTTAAACTATACCTAGTGGAACCGTTTACTCCGTCACTATAACGGAGCGTGATAGCTTTTTTGGGTCGTTTCCATCGATGGTTCTTAAACCACAAGTCGACCGCTTTGTCAGAGCTTATTGTTGTTGAGTACCTTGATTCACCAAAATAAAGACGCGTAACTTGCGAGATAAACACGTTATTTGGGCGCAACAGAAAATTCAAACGCGCGACTAGACTTCCGCACTTGAGCGACTTAGGCTGCACAATACTGTACTGCTCTACCGAACGTTGTCTTCAAATAAGTCCGGAAAATAAAATAAAAATGGTTCTACAGGAAATACTGCATATTATATGCGATTTCCACTAATATTTTTTATTTGACGGCCGCTTAGCCTAGAGGGTAGCGACCCTGCCTACGAAGCTGGAGGTCCCGGGTTTGAATCCCAAGTCGGGTCAGTATTTAAATGATGAATATCGATTTTGGCACCGGGTCTTGGTTGTTGTATGTATGGGGTGTCTTCGTTTGGTACCCAAAACACAAGCTAATGCTTAGTTTGGGATTAGGGTCTAGACGTTGTTGTCATGTATACGTTATTATATTATTATTTCTAATGTTCATTTCTAATATATAATTTTTAAGTTCTCGTTTAACACCGGCGGTATATATGGTGGTAAATCACACTCAAATGTTTGCTTTACGCGCTATATGTCAAACAATAATATATCCATTGCAGTAATAGCTATGATTATTGCAAAGGATACATTATTGTTATTTTTGTTATAATGCTTAATATATTTTCTTATTTTTTGAAACACTAAATATACATATAAAAATACTTGCCTTACCAACTACTGTGTGTAAATTATCTAGCCACGGCGTTGCTATAGTCGTGATCAGGAATTGACACCCGTTCGTATTCTTCCCTGTAAAATGTAGTAAATATATTTTTTTCTTAAAATTATTACCTAATTGTATTTGTTGAGAGACATTATAATAATATATTGTTTTAATTCTGTTACACTTACCTCCACATACAAATATAAATAGAGTAGGTACCTATTTCATATTAGGAAAAAGTAGATATATCTAAGACTAAATTGGGAGAACCTTTGTTAGCCATAGAGACAAATCCTGGACCAGTGTGTTGTGTGTCCAAATTCTCGTCTTCAAACGTTTCACCGTAAATGCTGATTGATCCAAAACCGTCGTCGGAAACGATATCGCCTCCTTGTAACAATAAAACATTGGCTTTACGGTAATAGAACCAGTTGGACCTTCTCTAAACAGTTAGATATCTATAATATGGTATATGACTAAAATTAAATATATTATATTTATCAAGAAAATATAAAAATAGACTATAAACGACAACAAAATTTGTAAACAAAATTATATTCCGTTAAATAATATGAGAATTATAAGCTACTAAAATTTTATCTCTCTCTTTCTTGCAAAACGATATTCAACATTATTCTAAATGGCTTGACGTCACACATAGGTACCCCGTGCGGTATTGCCCTCTCTGTCTAACAGGACATTTTAAATATTCATAACTTTAAGTAGTAATTAATTAGAAAATTCTTTCTGATATAAAATAATTTAAAAAAAATTGTCAACTAGCCTATTTTCGTTAGCTGAAGCTGAATACCATTAAATATTTTTATAACTCAAATGGTATAAGTTATTGCAAGCAAGGACAAATAAAGACTACCACCAAACAAATTCTGGTCAATATTCGTTTGTCTCTCTCCACATACAATACCATATACTTTTCAAATCATATTTATGTTCTAGTATAATTTTATATCTGCTTAGGTAGGTATCGGACAAAAATACATTTAGCGCGTTTTACATAACTTTTTTTCTTTTTAGTTACGTGGTTTTAACTTAAACAATTAAGTTTGTAGTGTTTGTGTATTACTGTATAGCTATAAAATAGCTATAACTATTGAGCCAGTAATACAGGGACAAGGAGTGTACTATAAAGTTAATTTAAAACTTTTTCGTTTCATTGATTGGTGCGTAATTACATACCTTTGGTTATGGCCCAACAACGATATAACATACTGTCTTTGCGTTAAGCACACTGCTTTTTAGTTTATGTAAAAATGGTACCCTAAAGTGTTATAATAATTACGTTTATATATTTGAAATGGGCTGTTTACTAGTTTTCATCTGATATCCTTATTTGTAATTAAAAAAAAAATCCTCCGTACTCTTGAAATATTTCCCTACATACAAACCCTCCACTGTCGGATAAAAATAAGAAAAAATAACCGTACCTTTCTACTAAAAATAGAGTAATTTCCTTATATTGAAAGTACTTTCCCATTACAAAAATTTGTAAAAATTGCCGTAGCGCTGGCCGCTCCAGAAATCGATCACCAGCGCGTTCGAAAGAATGAACACTGAAATTCCAAGTTTTTGGAACTAGTCTCTGGCAGTCGATCGAGAGCCGAGACATCTAGGTTTTAGACACAGAGATGAGAGATCATTAGGAGCTCGAGTCGGAAATACAGTCTTCTTACGGATGCGCTTTAAGTGATAAGTAGGTATTAGGATATATCAATCTAATTTGATGAATAAACCAAAAAAAGAATATTGCAGCCATTTCAGAGCTACGAACCCAGTTCATATAAAATTACATCAAGCTCATAATAGATAGAGCTTATATATAGGTACGCATTGTAGCAAAAAAAATTGTGGCTACAATATATTATCTAATGAAATGATTAAACAAAAATGGAATCTATTAGGTACCTACAACTATTTGGACTCGTAACTAATAAAAATGCGGGTTCGATTCCCGCCTAAAATTTTTTATTTTTTAAAATTTTACAAGCTTCAAATATTATAAAAATATTATTACAAAATAATATAAATTAATTTATCATTAGCTTTCTGCCTGCGACTTCGCGTGGACTACACAGTTGTACCGGGACAGTTATAGGGACGCGATGCTCCAGGACATTGTGACACTTTCTAGAACATTCTGAACCTACCTAAAAAATTCTATACCAAATTTCATCAATTAGCCTTTTTGCATGAAGAATAGTTATCCCACGGGTCGGTCACCAAATCGGTCAGCCGTTTTGGAGATTAACCGTGAAGTTTCATTAAAATCGCTTCAGCCGTTACTGAAATTAGCTCGAACAGACAGACAAACGCACAGACAGACAGTCAAATAAAAGCCTGCCACCTCCGATAATGCCCCCTGCATTTCTGCAAAGTTTCATTGAAATCGGTTCAGGCGTTTAGGAGATTAGCTAGAACAGACAGACAGACGAATAAAAAGTGTTGTATGTCACTCCTGACAACCTTTTTATCATATCTGTGAAGATTCTTCAGTTTCAGCCATTTCGGAGATTCGCTCGAACAGAAAGACAGACAGACAGACAGACAAAAAGTAGCCTATGTCAGCCACGATAACGAGCCTTTTGCATGTCTGCAGTTACATTGAAATCGGTTTAGCCGTTTCGGAGATTAGCCGGAACAGACAGACACTACTAATTTATTTATATAGATAAAGAAACATTTAATTATATCGGTCAGTAATCATACCATACTATACCATCAGCCCATTAATGCCCCACTTCAGGGGCTTAAACCTCCCCTCGGGATAATGGGACTTGGAGCTTAATCCACCACGCCGCTCCAGTGCGGGTTGGTGGAACCGGGACCCACGGCTAAACGTGTTCTCCGAGGCACAGAGTCAGTAATAGTTAGTAAGTACATAAAATAGAAAAAACTTGTTGGTAGGTACATGCCTTGGGATTCGAACCATGGCCTTCTATCGACAAGTACCGGGCTCGCTACCATTCATTTATCACAATATCTTAGTCTTACTAAGCTGGATTATAATGATACCCAACCAAAGTTATACATATCACATCTTTCTAATGTTAACAAGTTCCCAAACGTCCATAAAATCTAACATGTGATGTGAAGATGAAAAATTGAATAAGCTATATATAATAATAATAATAAAAAATAAAACTAATCCAATAATCCACCCCTCGTCGCCCCCGACGCAAATGTGCCCATGACGCTCATCGCATTGCCGCGCTGAATTGCAATGGCAATTCTTTGCACCAGGATCTTTCTAATTAACATTTATTTTTAGTTAGCTACGAGCAGTATAATTTTTTTAACTTTGCAGATACTATTAACTAGAAAACGTCCTTTTCTTTAAGTCTATTCGATTGACTGCGGATTAGACGTTTTTGTGATTGAAATAGAATTTCGGAGCATACTTTTATGAATTTTGCGTAGATTTGACAAGTTTTGATAAAAATTAAATAGTTTAGAAATCATTGATTTGACCATTTTTAGAACTACACGATACAGGTGTGCACAGAATTATATACGAACTCTGTAGCCGCGCGACCACTACAGTTTAAATCTCTGAATATAAACATAAATGTTCACGTAAGCATTGCAGCCAAAACCATATCGCGACCGTAATAATTTTGTAGTAGAACTTTTATTTTACAACAAGAATCCACATTGGAGTTATTATTGTCGTGAAACGCAATGCCGGCATGCGTCCTTGCGCTTGGGACATTGCGTAGTCGAAATATCAAATAAAAAGATAAAAAAACTGGTTCGTGTAAGACGTAACGTACCTTGAATCATAAAGCGTTTTATAATCCGTGTAAAGCTGGTCTTTTTGTAAGATTTTCCATTGACTCCTTTAGTGGCTAAAACTTTGAAGTTTTCCACCGCTCTAGGGGCTAAATCTCCAAACAATCCAATCACGACTCGGCCTATTGGCAGTCCATCTCTTTCGATATCAAAAAATACTTGATCCGTTACACGGAACTTTCTACACTAAAACAAAAATAGAATTTTTCTAATTTAAAATAAAATACTTAATAACTATGACACTGACAAAAACTTTAATTTTTCGCAGATTCTGAGATAGGTACTTATATTTATACCTAACTAAGGACGTGCGCTGCCTGTTTATACGCTATTTCATAATGGAAAGAAACGATTTATATTTTTTTATGGTCATATTTTTACTTTTAAGTTGATAAAACATACCTACATAACATGCGGCTATGATATTACTTACTCTTTTACGTTTTTAACTGAAATTATTTACTGTTTCAGCAGTTTCGGAGCAATTGTAGAAAACCTACATTTGCAAATATATTTTTAATTGACCGATGTTATTATTTAGATATTTTCAACCAAACGCTGCTGTCAAATTTATTTAGATAGGTACTCTATGCTCGCAACCTTATTTTCAACAAATTTTAGGTTTATGTACAAATGCCTCAAAACTGTTGAAACGATCGATAATGACATTTGAAATTCTTAAATAAGATATTTTTTTACTGTCGCATGTTATGTTTTGTCAACTGAAACATAGAAATGTGACTGTTAAACATTCAAAATAATTTTTAGCTCTATCAATAGATAGCCTGTTAGACGCAGCGCATCGCCTTAAAATTACATCACTAAAAATTTAAAAACAATGGAATCCTTAAAAGTTGCCTTTTTCTGACTAAACACAATACAAAAAACCGGTCAATTGCGAGTCGCACTCGGAGCGTAAGGGTTCCATATATTACGCACTTTTTTATCGCTACTCATCTCCAGATAGCGCGAAAACCATTACGAAAACGTATTAATATGTATAATTACTCCAAATGTTTTTTAAAATCACTTAATGATATAAAAAGTTTTCGTGTAAAAATACGTGATATTTTTTTTAAAACGGAACCCTAAAAATTGAGCTTTTTGAAAAACTCCACTTCACACCCGTTTAAAATGTAAAAAATATATTTCTATCATACAATATATATCTATTATATGACAGGCTAGGCGGACAGATAACAGTGGTTCCATTTTTTTTTTATGAGATACGAAACCGTGATATTTAATTAGATATCTAGTACGCACAATTATTACTGTTTTCAAAAAATATATCTGAACCACAATCACGAATTGGTGTTGCGCAGCGATGTTTTACTAAATTTATTTGAATTGGTTAATAAGACCGAATCTTTCGAAAATTAAGTTTCGATACTTGACCAAGAATTTAGACGTTACATTAAATTTGGTATTGCCGTTAACAATTTACATAAATGTATTAATTTTGGATCGCTACGCTAACGCGCCCCGACTTAGTATACAATTTGTACTTATTGTGAGATATTGAAATAAATCATAAATATACGATTTATATCTTTTTCTCTATTTGCCTCTATAAATGAAACCTGTTAGAAATCAAGCGATACTATTTTAGTTTAGGTTTTTCTCTTTTTCTTTTTTTCTACTTTCAGTTCATTAAATACTATCTACCCAAAAGGATTTTATCATATCGCTAAAGAATTATACATGAAAATGATAGAAACTACGAGAGGCCAGAATTATTGTATGTATATTGCTTGAAAACTGAATTCAACCCATGTAAAGAAGTAAAAAATTGCATTTCAGTAGAAAGTATAAAAAAATAATATTATACCTACTTACTTGCACATATGTGACACACTCGATTACACAAAATACATTAAAAACAAATCTATAATGATTCATTGCGTCGCGTCGTTTTAAACAATTTAAACTAGTCGTATTTCTGTCCACTTCCGAGCTGGTAATAGTAATGACATATAATACGTACGAAGGAAACCTTACTAGTGTTAAGGCTTTTAATATATGATGCAAGTAATTTAAGTATTACTAGTTTGTTTCGTTCCTTTTATGTTATCTAAATGCATGCTTGATTTAATAGACCTATAATTTTATACTTTTGCCCCATGGATATATTCATAGAGATATAGACGACAAATATGTGAGCAAAAAAATATACCATATACTGACCGATTGGTTAGAGACCCTAAATGCAGAACCAAAGGTCGCGGGTTCGATTTCCGCCCGAGACAAATATTTGTATGTATGAACATGTCTATTTGTTCCGTGTCTGGGTTTAAAAAACCTATATATACCTATTACTAGCGCCCGTCCCGGCTCCGCACGTGTAGTAGGTAAGTAATCATTTCTTATGAGAATTACTTTTTTTATCTCAGTCTTATCTCATTCCCGTTCTTCCCTTTCCCGTTTTCGTTCCCGCGACACAAACGCTTTATCGTCTCAATTTCTGTCAGTCGTAATTCATTCCCGTTCTTCTCCTTCCCGTTAATGAAATAAATTACCTACACTTTCGCGATGTACATATTTATATAATATAGCTGACCCAGCGAATTTCGTACCGCCTCAGAACTCAGAACAGTTTAAAACGTATACGTATGTTAATAGCCGTTTTGGAGAAATGTATTTATTGCAACTCCCTCTGGTGGTTCATAGCCGCGATCCTTATTAAAAAATCTGCTATTAGTTATCTATGTACGCGAAAAACATATTTATCGCAGTGCCCCCTGGTGGCCCATGACCGAAAATTTTATCTAAGTACATGCTCTTGTGATATGAAAGTAAACATGCTCCTCCCGCCCGTTTTAGAGAAATGTATGTATTGCAGCGCCCCCTGGTACCTCATAGCCGCAATCCTTATCTAAGAACCTGCTTTTAGGTGATATCTATGTAACACAAAAAACCGCATCAAGATCTTCAGAGCTGTTTTATAAAATCTTGCTATCGCAATTCCCCCTGGTGGTTCATGATCGCAAACTTTTATTTAAAAACATGCTCTTAGGTGATATGTTTACAACGCAAAAAACCACGTAGAGACCCTCCCAGCCGTTTTAGAGAAATGTATTCATTGCAGCGCCCCCTAGTGGCTCATATCCGCAGTCCTTATCAAAGCACCTCCTCTTAGATGATATCTATGCAACATAAGAAACCGCGTTAAGATCGCCCCAGCCGTTTTGAAAATACATATCTATTGCAGCGCCCCCATAACCCATAACTGCACAACTTATTTAATTATCTATTCGCAAGTAATACTCATGTAATGCAAAAACCGAATCAAAATCAGTCCAGTCGTTTCGAAGATACGCATTTACTGCAGCGCCCCCTGTTGCTTAATATCCATAAATCCTATTTAAAAACTTGTTTTGGAATGTTATCAATCTAAATACAAAAGTTCTTTAAAAGAAAAACAAAATTTAGCCTTTAAGAGTAAAGAAATTGATTTTTGAATGCACCCTGTTTGACAGGTACCTACGAACAGTTTGTATGGGAAAATGAAGTTATTGTTACTATATTGTTGTTTTTCCTTGCAGTTTCTTCACATTTTCTCACCTTTTAAATCTTCCTTGGATTTCTAGAAATATTTCAAAACCAAAATTAGCCAAACCGGTCCAGCCGTTTTTTAGTTTTTGTGAGACATGTAATAAGCTTCATTTCATTTTTAAATATAAGATAAAGAATATTTAAGCCTTATATCAGTTGTCTAGTACCCATAATACAAGAGTAATACCTACTTGCTTACTTTGGGACTAGATGGTGCCTATGTGAAATATTTCAGGTATATTATTAAACCACATAGACCAAATATACACCGGTTGATATTTTGAAATATTCTGTGTGAAGTATCATAGAATTTTATGTGACCCACATGTAAAACTTTATTGTAACATTACCACATGTAAAATGAAGTGTACTTCATGTGTAATTTAACAAAATAACTGGATCTCACATTTTGCTCACGTTTTGAATTATTACAATCTATGAGATGTTCCATGCTCATTGTTAAGCTATCTAAACTTTGTCCATAGACAAGTTGGTATGGTGTATACATAACAACTATCATATAGGTGAAGGTAATAAGTAATAAAACAAGAAAATTCAAATGTAACTATTTATTAAATAATTGTAATAAATTCGAATATATTCATTCACTTATTTGTTATATACCTATATAAAGTCTGATGTATACATATTAGACGTTCAAATTATTTGAGTGCAATTATTATTGCATTATATTACATACTCACAAACTGCTTTATTCTGTAGAATTAAAAGGAACTATTAAAATTTCGACTGTTGAAGGTTTACTTGTTTTGGTTTTAATTTTCTTTTCTGAGCATGTCATTCGTTTCATATGGTAATTCATGTGCAAGTCAAATTTATCTTTGCGACTAAACCCTAACAAACACCCGAGTTTATCTTTGAAGGGACACTGGAATTTTTTTTTCCTCTCATGACTCTTCAAATGCCTAACAAGTAAATCTTTTCTTTTAAACTTGTAATCACATATTGAGCACACAAACTGTCTGTCTCCATGTTTGTGCATGTGTGACATTAGATATTTCTTCATGTGAAATCCACAGCCACATATATTACATTTGAATAATTTAGTTTGTCTATGAGTCTGTAGGTGCATTCGGAGTCGCTTGTCACTGACAAAAACTTTTTTACAATGAACACAAGTTTTATTATGATTCTCAGTTGACAAATGGAAAGTCAAATGTTCACTCTTTAAAAAACTTGCATCACAATGCATACATTCATATTTCTTTTTGTTTTTGATTGGTTTATTTTTATTATGATACTGATGATGTCTAGCAATATCTTCTAAACAGCTAAACAAATCAGAACAAATATGGCATGTGTATAGCAAATTACTATGGGCTGTGGAAGTGTGGTCTATCAAACTTTCTAGAGTGTCAAACAAATTTAAACAACCTTCTTGTGCACATTTGAACTTTTTTTCTGAAATATGTTTCTTTAAATGCACTCTGAACTGACTATAATTTGACAAACTCATATCGCAATACGAACAAGAGTAACTCATTAAGTCAACACTCACAGACTTTGCTGTTGTATTATTGAGGCCATCAGGCCAAACCTTATGTGACAGTAGATGCCTTTGTAAATGTGTATTTTGCACAAAGCATCTCCCACAAATAGGGCACTGAAATGGTTTTTCTCCAGTGTGTATTTTTAAATGTAAAGCCAAACTTTTTAATTTTTTGAAAGATTTCTTACATTTCATGCATACAACATTGTCAACTTCCTTTTCATCTTTATGTACAGACAAAGAGTAGTCAGCAGTTTGTTGAATTTCCATTAATTCAGAATTAGTTATACAATTTTGTTCCAAATTTTCATCTATCCTAAAGTTACCTGGCATTACACATGTTTTTGCACTTGACTCAAAATCTTGTTTAAGAGAATTAACTGTATTACATGGCTCTCTTTTATGGGCTAAAAATGAATGTACTGAATTAAATGATATTTTACACTGGCCACAAATCAGTATGTCTTCAGTGCTAGGTTCAAAAGTTATAACTATATTCTCCATTTTTGGGACTCTGCAATAAAATTTTATTACTTGTAGCCAACTTCTAGCGACCGCCAGCAGCTTTGCTTGCGTAGACTACACATTCTTGTTATATGTACTATTAACGTTCGAGATGCATACATACTTATTGCTGGAACCAAGGACTTATGGTTAGAGCTTTTAAAGGGGAACAATTTCGCAATACATGATTTTTGCTTAGTATCAACCGTTTACGCAGCGCGCGCAGCGGAGGCAACTGGAATATTTTTTCCGCTTTTGCAACATTTTTCATTGATGCTCCGCTCCTATTGTTCGTAGCGTAATATAATAATAGCCTATAGCCTTCTTCGATAAATGGACTATCCAACTCAAAAAGAATTTTTCTGTTCGAACCATTGCTCCTGTGATTGGCGCGTTCAAACAAACAAACAAATAAACAAACAAACAATACAGCCAATAAATTTCCTCAATAAATAGACTATCCAACACAAAATTAATTTTTCAATTCGAACCAGTAGTTCCTTTGATTTGCGCTTTCAAATAAACAAACAAACTCTTCAACTTTATAATATTAGTATAGATAGGTAATTATATTCAAATGTGAAATTAAAACATTGGATAATCTTTGATAAGAATTTAGAATTCATTATTTATAATTACAGTACAGTACAGTTACAGTAGGTATATAGGTACTAATTACACTAGGTCGACTTACCTGCTACAAAATAAATCATGTAAAACCTCAGATGCAAAACATATTTTGTATAATTATGAATAAATTGGCTATAATAGGTGTCAGTATAGCTCTCTACCACTACTAGATAGTCTAGAACAGTAGTACCTATGTAACCAATAAATTATACATTCTTGTTACGATCACCAAGTTATAGGTATTTGTGGCAATTTGTGGTTATCTTAATAATTGGAGAAATAAATTATGAACGTTGATTTATACCACAGACTATATAGGGATACTAATTTATACGTCGTACATAATACAAGTACCAGACTAGACATGTGTAACACAGTGCTGCGCGGCGCAATTACGCCAACACACTTTACGGAGCTGACACAGCTGGTGCACGATGCAATTGTGCCATGGCGCATTTGAGTTGGTATGATTAATTCAAGAAGGTGTCACTTAGCAGCGTAGTAGCTCAAAGGCTGTTTGCATTGAATTGGGTATTGTGTTGAGTTACAAACAGTGCTGTGTACGCGGCGCAATCAATTGCGCCGGCACACTTACTGAGCTGACAGCACAAGCTCAAAGCGGACAGACTTGACGGAGCTTACTTCACTGCGCCGGCTAGCGCAATTGCGCCGACCCAATGCGCTAACTCATTTGTCTGAGTTAAAGCAGTTGCGCCGGCGCAAAAAAATATGCTGAGTTCTCAGAATAATTACTAAAGTACTAGAAGGAACGTAAATTTTACATATGTTTAACTTGTTTTTACATGTAGAATAAAGCATTAGAAAGAAAAGATAGCTGATACAAAATCATTGCTGCTTATGATCAGAACGTAGCCCCTAAATTAATTTCAACTTATTTAAACGATGAAGGTAGTGCGTAGCCAACAACGTTATCGATAACGTTATCGATATATTTAAAGTAAAATATTTCTTTGGATTGTAGTATTTTTATTTCTTTAAACTTGTACATTATTTTCGTTTCCAATAAGGATCATGGTACGGTGCACTAGTAATAAGTATTATGGGTACAAACAACGACAACACAAACACTGATTGATTATGACCCGGCACAAATATTAAAAAACCAGAACCTAAGTTAGAGTTACTAATAACTGAGCGGTCATCATTTACGAAACAAACAAACTAGTGACGAATAATTTATAAAGGAACAATTTAGTAAGCCAAAAAATTGATGCAATGTAAATTACAATTTTTAGGATTGCGTGCATCCGATTTGAAAAAACGGAACCCATAAAGGACTACTCTTCTGGTGTCTATACTTATCTGTTGATCACAGCCTATTTTCTCTGATTCTATTAGACAAGAAGAACTTGATTTATGGTACACATAGAAAGTTTTGTGGCTCAATTAGGAAAATATAAAATTAATAAAGTATTTTGATATTGAGGATCAATTTTAGAACGTAAATCAAAAAAACATAGAAAGTACATTCATCATGTGGCATAATAAATGAAAAAACTTGTTATGAAAAATGCATAGTTTTAATAACAGGAAAATCAAATCAGAAAAAAATCAAATTAATCATGTGATACATCACATGAAAGGATACGTTACGGGAAATATGAATATATACAACTTCTTAAACTATACAATGTAATGTGTGAAAAAAAAATATCCATATTTAGTTTAAAATTTTACTAGTTTCGTAACAGCCATATACTAAATCTTTATATTAATACATAGTTGAAAGTTTTAGTGTTAGTATTAGAAAAAAAGTTGTTATAAAAAATGCATAGTTTTAATGATAACAGGAAAATCTAAACGAAATAAATCAATTCTCATTTTGGAACGCAAATTAGAAAAAAATCATATTCATTATGTGAATACACCAAATGAAAAGACACGTTTTATTGTTCACAACGAATTATTTTATAAATCACGTGTTAGAGGTAAAGCCCAATTTCTTGAGCCTTCTGGGTGGCTTATTTCTTTGGTCTACTTCGCTTCTCGCATTGGCACAAGCAAAACCTAAATCATCCCTTAAATTGCAAATTTTAATGTCCATTTAAAATGAAACGACCATTTACTAGGCGTCTAGTTTACTCTTTGAACGGCTTTTGTCCATTCACTTCGTATCTCTGGATCCAAAGAAAAACTACAACAAAAATTTGGTAAGCATTAATTGCGTGATGTATGGAGTAGCTTAGAAGATATAACTTTGCCACAAACTTTTCACTGCTGTAGTTGGAAACTGAAGTCATTGAAATAAATTGCATTTAGTATGGAATGAGGGTTACACACTCTATTTTCAAGCACGCAGGAACATAAACTGAAATGATTCGGGAGATAAATGTTAGAGATTGTGGGCACATTACAGAGGAATGTAGCAGTGTATTTCGAAATAAAATCTATACATAATTATTTTATAGTTCCTGATGCGGAACCGTGTTTATATGAGTCGGACTTGCCTTTGACCGGTTTTTTATTATGAGAAGATTTTTACGCTGATTTGGTACATTAATAAGATGTCGATATAAAGTATCGATAAAAACAAACATATAATGTCAATCTCTATAACAAACGTAAATATGAAAATAAGTTATTTTTTACTTCTTATATACTGTTTTATCACAGTTTAGTAATTTTAATATTTTCAGTGCAATGTAGGCTATTGTTTAAAAATACGTAATAATAAAATTGTTCATTTATAAATGCTTAAAAGCAAAATAAAGGCATTTGATATTTACCGATGTACTTACTCATTTTCCTTTGATTTGATTTGATGAAACGAAACTGGTGATATGAAATCACCAGTTTCGTTTTTATAATCTACTTTTGTTTATAAACTAAAAACAGAAACGTATAAATTTATAAAAAATACTTGAAACAAACAAAATAGTTGTGTTAAAAACTTTAAAGTGGCAAACAGCTAATCTGTGGCAAACAGCTGTGACGACAACCAAAGAGAATGTAGAATTCAATCCAATCAGTTGGCATTGACAACTGCAATAACCTGCTATGCCATCTACTTTTAGCGCAAACAACTGAACTTCGAAAACATTCATTACCTTATTTCGAACATAATATGGGCAACACTGATAATGTCTCGGTTGTAAAAAGGTTTCGTCTCATCTCCGCGTGCATGTATAATACAAGTACGTGCCTCAGAACAGAACGCTGGATCTAAGTATCTTCGCCGTTTAAATAATTTCGAACAGAATGTTATGAAATATCCCATTATGCCATAAAAATTCACGCAATGTCATGAAATATAACTAAATGTCACGAAATGTCCCGAAATATCATGGAATGTCATGAAATATCACTAAATTATGCGAAATGTTTTGAAATGTCACGAAATATCACGGAATGTAGAGAAATGATATGAACCTTATTGACGGAAGAGCGCTAAGTCGGAAAAAGCCGACAAAAAATTATACTCCTATCCAAATGGGTCACTAGATATACCACATCAAAAAATTATAAAAACTACATTTGAGTGTATCAGAAACGGGTGTGTTAGTTTTATTGTAAATATTATAACGTCATCATAACATCTCATAACATATATATTGCGGCTTCCAGCTCGTCAGACGTGACTCGCACACTGTGTTTCTTTCTTATTTAGCGCATTTGTTACGTAATAATTACAATAACGAATGTGACTGATCTGTGTTACCACATATGCAGATGCGCATAGTGGTCTGTGTTTCAGGGTCTGTGGATGCCTATCTCTAGTATGAATTGATTGATTGACAACTAAAAATAAAAAAATTAAACCGTGATCTGTGATTGCTCTTTTGAGATAAGTTTGTTTGTAAGTAAAAATATTAGAAAGTGTATTTATCTAATTCTTAAAAGTACCTAAATGGATAAGTGAAATAAATAAGCAATATCAGTGTATTTATAGAATTGTGTTCGTAAGGTAGAAACTGTTTTTACGTTGATTATAGTGGTTAGCCTTGAAGCAGATGACATCTACTATTACGAGAACGTGTGTTGTTTATTTTATAGTTAGTGTTATTTGTAGCAATTTAAGTTTATATGGCTTTCCCATTTGATTTATGTCAAAGTACACTTTCGAGAAGGCATGTTTCATCCACGTATTCGACACAAAGGTGCTGGTTTAGTCGCAGTTACCTGGACTTGTCTGGCTGTTTTGTGTGCAGCCGTCACTGCACCCTGTGACAAAACTCGGAGGGTGTTCACTGAACCTTTCGGCGTTATTACAGATGGACCCAGCGGCACCAATTACACACAAGTGAGTGTTTATTTATATATGGGATTTTTTATCATTTTAATGACTTTGTTACTATGAACTGTATCTTAATTGATATTCTATTGTAGGATTCACATTGCGAATGGCTTATCAAAGCCGCAAACAATAGTCAGTTCATAACTCTTAGTTTTATTCGAATGGGAACTGAATGTTCCTATGACTATGTATTTGTATATGATGGAGACTCTTTTGATGCTCCTCTGCTCGGAAGTTTTAGCGGGAAAACAGAACCTCAAAATGTGACAGCATCAAGTGGTTATGTGAGTTCCAAATGTTCCTTTAATGTAATTTTTCATGTAAGATTCATAAGTCTTTTGGATCTATAATAATTTATATCAATTTTTTTCCAGATGTTAATACTACTTTATAGTGATACTAATTATGTACTAGATGGTTTTAGGGCAGAATATGCAGTACATAATTGTCCCAACAATTGTTCAGGCAGGGGTCTTTGTATGTCAAACAGATGTTTTTGTGTCGGTCTCTGGGGTGGAAAGGACTGTAGCTTAGAACTTTGCCCAAGTTCTTGTTCTGGCAATGGACAATGTAAAGGTGATCGATGTTTTTGTAAAAAAGGGTAAGTTGTATACATAACTAATTACCTCATAATATTAATTTTCAATACATATGCTATTAATATGATTTTTATGACATTGAAAGTTGTACCGTAATGGTGTATTTTACAGTACTAGGCCTTATTACTTTACACCAATCACAAATGAGCATTCTGTTTGTGACGCATGAGGAAACCGCGAAAAGCAACCTGCTCGCGCCATAATTCTCGCCATTCTTACATTTGCATTTGAAGTATTAATTGAAGTTTTAATTATTTCAATCGCAAATGTATTGAAAAATGTTGTATGATGCTCGTACTCAGTAAGCTGGCTATTATAGTCTCAGTTTATTATAAGCACTCGGCTTTGCCCCATGCCTATAAACACCTCGACTATAATATCCTGCTTACCGTACTTGCATCATAATGTACTTTTAAAACTAATGGCTCATCCTGGATTTTGTCAGGGTGGTTATAAAAACTAAATTACATAACTTACCATACATTTAACTAATAGAAAAATTACTCATTCTCTTGATGTGGGGTATTATTAAACAGACCTTTAAAATTGCAATGAAGTTCTTTAGTGACTGTTTATTTAGGTGAATATTTCGTGAGATATAAACTCCTAAGGTTGCTAATACTGTGACCCTTCCCCTCAAATTTTTAAAGCATAGAATGTAGCACTCAAATTCAGCAAAATTGTTTTGAAGAAGATACATTGACAAGTTTTTTTAATGCAATTGTCAGTTAACAAATTTTGTGTCAATTAATTTGCTATAGGGTCATTGTTGATTATAAGGTAGTCAGTTGCTTCTAGAACATGCTACAAATCTCTAAGTCGATATATGTCCGTTACGCTCTTAGTCAGTTTTTATATTAGTAAAATGAAATCATTGTCTGAATATCATAAAAACTCAGAATTATATCTGCTTAATATAATTTTGTTTTTTCACAGACTTCTTAGGAAGTCTTCAACGACAATTTGGCAATATAGTTATAAAACACGATGATGCATAGCCAATGACATGATTGGTGTTTCATCATCTCAGTGTAGGCTACTGAATTAGTTGCTGATGGTGGCAGCACTTGAAACCCAGTTATCTGTAAAAATTATACAAATAGGCTTAGTTATTTATTTGCAACTGAAAGAAATTAAAAGTGTCATTTAATTTTATATACCTGGGTTGCAAGTGATGCTGCATAGTAGCAGAATAATGCTGATAGCTCTCATTGATTGTATGTACTTAAAATTAAGATATTGTAAAAAACAAACAGTTGTTTCCTTATGTTTATGAATACAGATAAAGCAAATAGTATATAGTTCATTTGTTTTCATACCAAGAACTGTTTAATCTAATTTACATTAACCTATGATCCATAGTCAACTTATTAATGCCAGTGCGATAATTTGCATTTTCTTATAAATTAAATAATAAGAAATTCACTAGTTATACTGTATGTCAATTTTTGCATTCATAATCCTGTTAACAATCGAAAACACATACTTTAAGAACTACAATAAGAATATTAATATTCAGTTCACTAAAATAATCAAAAGCATAAAAAAAGTTTAAGAATTTATCATAAACCCCTGACACAAAAAAATACTTTAAAAAGTCTGAAATTATAGATATATTAATTTTCATATGCCTATTGATTCTGAAAGGTGTTGGGGATTACTAAGTAATAGTAGTAAGTAGTCCCTACCTTTTATTATGTTATGTCAAATGAAAAAAAAATTATATGAAAATATATCAAACAAAATTATATTAAAATTTATAAACCTGTATTATTTTGAACTTTTTATGTCAGTTTCTTTATTTTTTATTTGGTTTATTAAAATTTGAAATTAAAATTTATTATATTGAGATATGTTTCAAACATTTTTTTTTTAATCTTAGTATCATCCAAGTTAAACCAGGCTTCAAACAAATAGAAACCAAATCGGTTTATCAATTATTCTAGTGTATGACCTGGGTTCAGCCATTAGCTCGTGACTATCGTAAACAAGCTATTTTTTCATCCAACTTTCTCCAAAGTCCCTTCATTCTTGTGTTGATTAATTAAGGCAAGTTTCGACGCGTGTGCTGGTCGCTCAAATCATGTAGTACCCATTTTCCTTTTTTTTTTTATAGTTTTACCAATTTGGTGCATATGAGCTCATATTGTAGGTACCTCTAACCATGCCGTTTATTCTGCAGTAAATTGATACAGATCTGTCTGAATCTTCTACCATGGCTTACAATTCTTCTAGACTTGATTCTTGATTCATTTTGCTAGTCAAGGTTTCCACTGCTACAGCGCTTAAACCAAAAACACACAGTGCAATCATTAGTCATGTTCCCTCAATACACAACATTCCCACCCAGGCAGGCAGGACAGCGTTGCACACGATAAGTTCTGTTATTCCGCACCACCATTTAAAAAAAAAACACATTTCTTGTATAGGGACCCCCTTTGATTTTTTTATTTGTTATTATAGAGGCCATAGTAGTACATACTTCATGAAAATTTCAAGTGTAAGCAATGATCTCACCTCACAACCAGCAAACACCAAAAATGTGGAAAAAAACATTTCTTGTATAGGATACCCCCTTTCATGTTTAAATAGTGATAATAATAGTAATAGGGTTTCACTTGGTACCCTTTGGGTATGGAACCCTAAAAAATCAAGTTTCTAAGTCAATGCCATAAAAAGATATGCCATATTTTCATATGAAATGGAACAAAACCGCTAGGACAGTTCACATAGACTTCGAATCATGCAATTCAGCATGAATGATGGTCTTGGCACAAGGAAGAGGTCTGAAAAAACACCAATTTCTTATGTATTTTGGAGTATTTTTTTTTTAATTGATTGGCTTCTGGTGGTGAGTAATTGTAAATACGATAACAAAACCCTTGAAGCACGAGTCCAACTCTCATTTGGCCAATTTTTTTATAGATTTAGATTCATAGTCTTTCTTTATTTTAATCTGTTTTAGGTTTTCTGGAGATGCATGCTCTTTACATAAAAATGACAAAGAAGGCAACAGCTGGCATTGGCTTTCTAAATCTGAGAATGGAATGACTCCACGAGCAGCTCATTCTTCAGTGTATGTGAACCACACGGATTCTATTTATGTGTTTGGAGGATATGATTTAAATGGTGTACTAGGATTGTTAGAAGAGTACAGGTAACCAATTTTATAACAATGTATATTCATTTATAATCATTTGATTATAAATTATAATAAATGAATATTTACATTTCATTCTTTCTTAAAATACAGTTTAAAAAAAAAATACAGCTATGAAAAAAATCATTTCTCGTAGGTTTTCTACAAGTCAGTGGTACGACGAAAATGGTAAAATTCTACAAAGACATCCAACTACTGAAGAAACAGATCAATCGTTGTTACGAGCAGTGTTTAATCAGGTAACATTAGAAAAAAAAAATTTTTTTTAATTTGGTATCAGTAATAAAAGAAATAATAACAAATGATACTTTTCCCAGGGCCACATTGATGGAAGATGGAAAATTGGAAACACCAGTTCAATATTCAACTTGCTATTATCCTCTTTTTCACAACATGATAAAACCACATTGCCTCTTTTGGGATACTCACCTACACCATATTCAGAAAATTACATGCATTATACAGAACAGCCTGATTTTTTAAGGTCTGGATTTTCCCCCAGCGAAGTAAGAACTATGAAATCGAATAATACAAGCCCAGAGCCAAGGTATGGACACTCGGCCTGTGCTTTTGGATCTGGTTTTATACTGTTTGGCGGCAAGCTCTCTGATGGCAGTTTATCAAATGAGTTATGGTTCTATGATGCTATACTGAATAAATGGACTCTACGAGCTGCAAATGCTTCATTTACTCCACCTGGTTTAACACGCCATACATTAACAGCAGTAGGTGATGATTTGTACTTGTTTGGAGGTAGTACAGTGGATGGTGAATTTTCTTCGAGGTAATTTATCATCTAAAATGAGTAATTTTCATTTATTTGTGTAATTATAATAACATTTAATAAGTGATTGTGTATGATTTTCCAGTATGTACAAAATAAAAATAACTGAAGTACAATATGAGACATGGGAAAAATTACAAGTGAGAGGTGGAAAGGAACTAGATGTGAGAGTAGTAGCCCACTCAGCTGTATATCATACCTATACAAATTCAATATTGATTTATGGAGGAGTAGTTGCCAGTGTTGCTAGGTCAGTATTATGAATATTATTGGTTTTAAAAATTCCTAATTAATAATTAAATAATTAAGAAACTTAAAAAACTCATTCTGTCCATCTGTTTGTCACAGCCTTATACTTCCTGTAATTTATACCCTGTACATTAGGACTTTTTACTACATAAAAACTTTTAGTGAATTGAATTACTGTCTTTTATTAGTGCTCTTCGAATATATCTTTAAAATACTACTCTAAATGTTCCAAGAGCACAATATAAGTCTTTAAGAAGGGACCAAATGTCTAGGACACAGTACAAGTACAGTAGTATTTCGCACGTGATGTGTGGCTAGGCTGATGTGTCGTTTGAAAGTGAGAAAATGCTATTCATACCACCATTTTTATCAGTTTTCTCCGCATGTATAGTTTTATTTCAATAAAAAACAGTTCTTGCCAATGTTATTTATTTTCAAAATAGAAATTAGTACTATAGTTAGATTCGGAGATTTGCTGTGTTTCTATCTATATAGATAGAATTCGGAATATTATATAATAGTTTTTTTAAATGAATCAATGCAGCCAAAAACACCACGTTTTACATGTTAAAACTAGAAAACTTTCTGTTCTGTTATACTTTTATTTTGGTTCTAAAGTACAGACAGTAATATCTTGTATTTTGTATGTAGGATTGGATATGATATATATTGTATCCAAATGATTGTATGAAAATTTAGATACACCTTCAGCTTGGGAATGGCTCCAAGATGGTCTACATTAAGAGCGATCTCGTGCAAGAATGGTTTTAAGTCATGCCCCAGTGTATTAACTCGCTAATTTTGCAACCTTTATGTTTAGAATCTGTACAAAGGACACGTTCAGATTTGTATGGAGGCTGGCCTTTGGATTCCGACTTTAACTTAACTTATATCAGCTTAAAGCGCTTAAATTATGGGTTTTATCAAGCATTAAAAATAGTTTTTCATCACCAGCATTAATTTTAAATAACTGATTTTAAAAAACGCAGTGGAAGTTTAAAAAAATATATTGGCAACACTAACACCGCCGCCATGTGTCATGACAGATGTCAATTAGGGATTCCGATTTTCAGTCAAGATATCGATCATGAAAATCGATTCGAATCGGGGATTCTGAGATTGTCCCAAAAAAAAACCAAGGAACAAAAGATCGATATGAATGAATTTTTTTTTTCTTCAATAAGTTGTATAATATGTAGTCGGCAATTTTTGTATATTGTAAAGTATGTTTTCATAATTGAGGCTGAACGTATGGACTATTTCAAGAAAATCAATTTATTTGAACAATAATATATATATGACTAGATAGTTTTTATTTGCAATCGCTGTTGATAAGTAATTACTTACACCGCCTGAATGGTAGAAAAATCGACATTCAATCTCTATGTTCACGGCGAAATCTGAATCGATCTATTGTACTGAAAATCGATTCAAAAAATAGGAGATCGAGCATCGATACATCTATCTCTGAAAAGATTTATCCAAGATCGAAATCCCAAATGTCAATATCTTTTCGTTGCTTTCGCAAAGACTTTTCGAAATTGTTGTTTCTCGTAGTGATATTTTTTAACTCACGCGGCTTTTGTTTTGGATTCAACATTATACATCTAATATTTGACATTAAAAAAGATATGTCACAGAATAAAAGGCGTGTATATAAATTGTCACAGAATAAAAAGCGTAGTACATAAATTGATGTGTTCCGTTTTCTGTAAAATATGAAACAAACATACAATATACGAATAACATTTAATAAAAAACGCTGGCACCAAAAAATATTTTTTAAGTATTTTTAAATAACCCAATAAATAAGCTTTCTATTGAAATATATACTGTACTTGTCGGAGTTCAAAGGCCACTTCTGACCGTGTCCTTTGTAAATAAGTTGATTGTTATGTAATGCTTAGGTTAGGGAACATAAACAAAATAATATAATGTTTAAGTAACTTGCTTATCCTATCTATAACAGTTGAAAAAATTCTTATATCTCTAGACTTAACTATGGAAGTTTATTTTTGTGCATATCACTCTTGACCACTTTTTAGGCTAAATTGTATTAATAATAATAAATTTATATTTCAGATTTTCAAAATTGTCGGACAGGATGTTTGCTTTCGACATAGAGAATAGGCACTGGAGTGAAATACAATATCCTAGGGCACACCTCAGGGATACCTACGTTCCAAAAGAAAGAGCCTTTCACACGGCCACAATAATAGGTTTTAAAGTTATTAACAACGAAGCTATTTTCTGATTTTTTTTAGTAATAAGAGTTAATTTTTCACTTTATGTTCCAGGAAATTACCTACTAATATTTGGTGGATATTCACATCGTCACAATAGAGACGAAATATGTTATGATGGCCAAATGTATATATACCACTTAGGCTGTCATGCTTGGATTCCATTAGATGTGTTAGGAAAAACACGGAAATTTTACCCTAAGAAACAAGGCGTCTTTGCGCATGCTGCGGACCTTCGACCGCCGTCTACGTTGCTTATAGCAGGAGGCTATCATGGAAATGTAAATGGTGAGGAAAAGTTCAATGAAATTATAAACATGGATATTAAAAAATACCAATGGATTAACAAACCGACAACCATCATACAGACGAAGCAATGTATTAACTAATGGATAGATATAAAAGTAAAACTAATAAGATTTCGCTCCGAACCTTCAGGTTCAGAACACTTCTGCAGTAATCAATTCATCAAATACTTCATAATCTATTCATCATATTTAAAAATCCCTTTAGTTACTATCTATGTAATAATTTATATTTTTGTTTTTTTTTTGTTTGTATCAAATTTGTTATGATGAGTGATATTGCACTAGATGAAGATAAATGAGTTATTATAAATTAAAAAAAAAAGTTATTTATAAAGGAAAACCCTATAAAATATAAATAATTTTTTAAAAATCATTATTGAAAAAATAATAAAAAATGAATGATAATAATATCCTGTGATTGTTGCCAATGTGTACTTACCTTGATACCCAATGTCGTGTTGTAAACAAAATTGCAAACCAGAAAAGTACATATATACAGTTTGAATTAGATACCACTAAATTCAGCATCTTCATATGGTAATTTAAAAAAAAAACTTTTAGTGTCGGAAACCCTTAATTGGATTAATCCATTTCAAAATATTTGGGATGATATATCAACATATTGATGAAATATCACGAAGATAATTTATTATCTTTACATTTTACTATTTTTCCTAAGAGCCGTCCTGGTGGCAGAAAAAAAGTATAGAAGCCCTCATTTGCCATAATCTTTTTTTTCCACAGGTGATTTATTAGCTTATGTAGTGCCAAGTTGGCAAGCGGGCATAATAAACAAGGACCCCGAATCAGCTTGCCCTCGTCATCGCACGCAGCCTGGTTGTCTCGCAGATCCCGAATGTGGATGGTGTTCTGCTGATGATGTATGTATATGGTTATATCTTGGTTAGGTGTTTTTCTTTATTATTTATATTATTATCAAAATAGAAATTTATTTGAATCATCAATTATTACAGATTTGTTATGGAAGAACAATAGGTTCAAACTGCACAACAAATCTACAATCTATTCGATGTGGAGGAATATGTCCTGCTCTGGGCGATTGCCATTCTTGTTTAATTCATGGACCATCTGTGAAAACTGCTAATAGTAACCGTGAAGCATTACCTTCAGTCAGTACAAAGTTAGGCCTTCATCACTGCAGCTGGTGTGTACAAAATGCTCGTTGTCATCATAAGGATGGTAATTGTGCTATTATAATTATAATAACACACTAAATAGCAAATTGTTTCTTAACACAATTAACAGTGTATCAATTTCACAGACAACTATGGAGTATGCGGTGAAGACACCCCATCTCAAAATCCTGGATGGTGGGGTACAACTGGTACAGAAGTGACTACACCTGATGAATGTAAAATCCTTGATAAGAGACCAGGCCTTACGTTTCTTAGGTATCAACAACCAGCAGACTGGAATCATCCTGATGGAGTGTATGTGGTCAATGCAACAACCGTAGACTGGGGCACAGGGGGAGGAAGTAATCATATTCTCAATGGTCCTAGTGAAGCTAGACTAAAAGGTTGGCTTCGTATACCGCAGTATTGGAATGGGACAGGAGAAATATTACATGTCTGTGCTGGGTATTCAAACATTTCCTTAAAATTAGGAGATAACTTACAATCAGTGGCAAATTTAACAGCTCATCCATCTGCCTGCTCTCCTGTTGACCATCCACCTTTAGCACCAGGAAAACTTTCTGTGGATATGCTAGCCAATGATACCCTTCATAATGGGTTTTATCCATCACATCATCATTCCAAAATGGAATTACTCCACAATAAGTCACAAGAAACGGCTAAGGTATTCTAAAAATAGAAGTAGAATTTATGTTATTTCACTACTTGTAATATGTTCATAATGATAAATTTCAATTTCAGGTATTCACATTTGAATTTCTTGAGCCATACTCGAATGGTCAGTGTTCCAATTATGACAATTGCCTGTTGTGTCTGTCGGATGCAGCTTGTGGATGGTGTGAGCTTACGAATCGCTGTGAGACGAGAGATTCAGATGAGAAATTGATTTGTGCCTTAGAAGGAGATTGGCGATATTTGACTCTTCAACCTGAAGCTTGTCCAAATTGTACCAATTATATTAGCTGCGATAGATGTGTGGCGGGTAACTATTGCGAATGGTGGGCTGACGAGGCGCGGTGTGCGAGGCGCGGCCGTGCTAGTGGAGCTATCGTAGACGTGGGCGAGTGCCCAGCCCCGTGTCGCATGAGACTCGACTGTGAGCACTGCCTAGACGAGCGTGGTCGGTGTGTTTGGTGCGAAGCAACTCGCCAATGTTTCAGTTTTAGCGTTTACACAAGCGAATATCAGTTTGGTCTTTGCCGCGAATGGTTGGATCGGGCCACATTACCCACTGACGACAACACGAAGAAAGTCGATCAGTGTAAGTCCTGCCAACGCCATACACAATGCTCTACCTGCCTAAAAAGTATGGGGTGTGGCTGGTGTTATTCTCACGAAAATCCAATTGTTGGTACTTGTACGGAAGGTGACTTTACTAAGTCTCATACTGACTGTACAGTTGCACTCAATGTTTCTGTTAGTGACGCTGGATGGGCATACGCACAATGTCCTGACGTAGATGAATGTGGCTTAGGCCTCCACGATTGTCACGAACATGCTATTTGTAATAACACACATGGATCATACACTTGTAAATGTAAACAAGGCTACATTGGGGACGGAAAGAAAAGTTGCGTGCGTACCTGTTACAACAATTGTATTCATGGTTACTGTCTTGGCGCTCCACACTACAAGTGCCATTGCGATTTAGGGTGGACAGGTGCCGATTGTTCTATAGATTGCGGTTGTCATAATCATTCCACATGTCGAGCAGGAGTAGGTCGTTGTGATGAATGCCAAGATTGGACTGAAGGTGAATTTTGTGAATTTTGTAAACCTGGAAGTCATGGTAACGCGACGACGGGACAAGGGTGTCGTCGTTGTGATTGTAATGATCATGGGGACGAATCCCGGGGAGTTTGTAATGGTACAACAGGTGAATGCTTCTGTAAAGATAATACAGATGGAAAAAATTGTGAACGCTGTAAATTTAAATTTTATGGTGACCCACGTCATGGCGGTCAATGCTATTACCAATGTGAGCCAAGGGGCATGTTGAATGCAACACAAAGTAAAGGAATTGGCTCATATAAATCTAGTCCCATTATAAAATCTTTAGATCCTTCAAAAGAATGCTTGTGGATAATTTCTGCAGAGAACATTAAAGATGCAATCATACAATTCACTATAAATTCCACAACTTTAAATGTTCCTTGTGATGAGAATGCTGTCTATGTATATGATGGCTTAGGTGGTGTTCCTGATGTAGGTAATAGCCAACAAAGTCAACTGTTGGGGGTGTTTTGCAATGGTGCTTCTTCTGGAGTAGTAGAGGCTCGTAGTGGAAATTTAACAGTGCACTATAAACAAGGCCAGGCAGACCAAGGTTTTGAAGGTGTGTATACTGTTATAGCATGTGAAGATCATTGCTTCTCCCCAAGGATATGTAATAAAGGCCATTGTTCTTGTATGGATGGGTTTGGTGGCCCTAATTGTGAGGTGGACATTTGTCCTCAGAATTGCAGTATGTCAAATAATGCAGGTGTTTGTGATAGTAGTTACGGCAGATGTTTGTGCAACGAAGGCTTTGGTGGTGATGATTGCTCTATAAAATTAGATAAATCACAGCTTGTTTTCACTGAACTATTTAATTCAGAATACTTATCAGATCGATTAGACCATTTACGAAAGACTTTACCAAGATTTGGCCACAGCTTAGTAGCTGACAGACGTGGTCTATGGATGTTCGGTGGGTATTCCTTATCTCATGGGCCATTGAATGATATTAGATTTTTTGACACAAAAAATAATACTTGGATGCAAGTCACAGTTGAAGCTAACCCAGGTGCAAAAATGCCAGAAGGAAGATACTTTCACGCCGCGGAGATTTATCATTCTAAACAAAATATTTACATATTTGGTGGTTTAAGCTTGCAAGAAAAAACCGAACAGAACAAAACTCTTGGTGATTTTTGGCAATTCAGTTTAAAGGATCAAAGGTGGAGTATAATCAATGGTAAAGAAGAACACCCACCACCTCTTGCTGGACACACAATAACATTGCAAAAATATCAAGACTATGAAAGTTTGGTTTTGATAGGTGGCTTTTCATTTGAGGAAGGATTCTTAGCAGACATTTGGGAATTTGATTTAGATAATGACAAATGGAAAAAACTGGCCTGCACTGGTCCACAACCAGTGGGAATAATTGGACATAGCACAGTGTATCACGCACCATCACAGAGTCTTTATGTATACGGCGGCATTTTGTATACCATTAACGGCACAATATTGTCAAATACATTATTTTCACTTCACTACCCAACAAAGACATGGAGTGAACTGCCGACATTTCCAAATTTAAATAGTGTTTATGACAATTTGCCCCAAGCTACTTATTTACATTCAGCTGTGACAACTAATGACTACATGATATTATTTGGTGGTAGAACTGATCCATATAATAAATCAGATTCACTGATAGCCTACATTTATCACTGTAATCAATGGGTGCGTCTTGTCAAAGGTATGTCATATTTAGAAGTGGCACATATTTCTATAAAATTGTAAATTTTGTTATTAACATCATTTTAATTTTAGGTGTTAGAATAGTTGGTCATCCTCCTCCACCTACCATTGCCCACGCTATGGCCATAGAAACGGAATCAGAAAACAATGGATCAATCTACATAATTGGTGGATGGACTGGCAGTGCTCACTGCCGGGTAACAAGGATTTCTCTGCCTGATGATCTGTGCTCACTATGGAGTGCTAGCAAAATGGAGTGTCGTAGTCACATGGGATGCAGTTTTTGTAGTGCCGGAAATTTGAATAAATGCTATTCAGTCGATAAACCTGGTTGTGAAGGCAGTGACAGAGTGTCTACTAATTCTGGAATGGCTTGCGATGCCGAGCTTGTAGCGAGGCGACCTTGCGAAAACTTCACTACTTGCGCCACATGTTTAGCCGCCTGGCCGCTCTATCCGGAGGAGAAACCCGCTTGCCGCTGGTGTGCATCTTGTGCTGCTGCCGTTGGTAATGCAAACTATTAACAAGTTTTTAAATTTAATTTGATGTAATGTAGTATACACCGCGAAAAAGTAACATTTTTTTCTGATTTTCTTATAGGTGAATGTGTGCCTACTGCTGAGTCATGTACAAGTATGAAATGTAACGCCGGCACCAGTTACATCAGTGATGCAGACCAATGCCCTGAACTTGCGTGCGTGGCCTCGGATTGCGATAAATGTGTCTCTGACCAGTGCACCTGGACAAGACTTGCCTACAGAGAAGGTGATTTAATGCCACATTTGAATTATTTTTTGCTTAAATAAACAAGATTGCTTTATGAAACCATTTTTCGTTAAAATATTTTCATTTTGTTTCTAGGACAAATTATTAAAATATTAGAGGATCCTGTGGACAGCCATAATTGGACATGTGCCCCTATTGAGCAGCCAAGTCACCCCAGTCTACGACAGCGACAAAAAGATGAGTGCCCGAATCGCTGCCATGTTTATGAAGACTGTCAAACTTGTTTGAGTGCAGAGGGTGGCGAAGGAGGTTTTGCAGAATGCCGTTGGGCCACTTACTTGGGGAAGTGCATATCGCCAGCATATCAGCCAGTATATTGCGCCGGTGGGGTTTGCGGTCTTGTTTTAAATAAATCTGAAAAGAATAAATGCCCAGCGCCTTGCGATACTTTCACACAATGCTCAGAGTGTCTGCACCATTCACATTGTGGTTGGTGTGCATTAGAAGGTGCCAATGGGGAAGGTGTTTGTACTGAAGGTGCTATGGAGTCACCGTTGGATTATTCGTCTCGTACTACCTGCGCAACTGTCTATTCGAACGCTCACCAACTTAGCAACACCACATTTGAAACCTTCACATGGCACTATACACGTTGTCCACCTGAGAACGAGTGCGAGAATAATCACCATCAATGTAAAGCTGATTCTGAGGTAAACATGATAAAACAGTCATTTGATTCCTTCAAATGAAATGCTAATATTGATGTATATTTGAAATGATCGGCAGGTGTGCCGCGATCTACCCGAAGGCTATGAATGTGCTTGCGGTACGGGACACAAGCGAGTAGACGGTGCTTGTGTGGCTGTATGCTCACAAGGCTGTGTACGCGGTGTCTGCGTGCAACCCGATCTCTGTCGCTGCGACTTTGGCTATGTGGGTGCCAACTGCAGCATACAGTGCCAGTGTAATGGCCATTCGGACTGCGAAGGCCCTGATAAACTCGACAAGTGTATAGAGTGTCACAATAACACTATGGTATGTTTGTCTTAAGTTTTGCTCCAAAACATTATTGTTTTAGTACTGTTTATTGATCAGTAAGTATAACATATTATTAGCATTTTAATGTAAATAATACTAAATTAAACATACTTCTTCAGGGTCCCCAATGTGAAAAATGTAAACCGATGTTTGTGGCAGATCGAAATGAAAATGGCCAATGTATACCATGCTCCAGTTATTGCCATGGACATACATCAATATGTACGACTGATAATTTAGATTTGCCTTCCACTTCAAGAGATGCTAGCAAAGACCTAGATGATTTATACAGAGATGGTGTGACAAAAGCACGCTGTGTGCGCTGTGCTAATAATACTGATGGACCCAGATGTGAAAGATGCATTGAAGGCTATTTCCGAGGATCTGAAGACTTTAGTGACCCCTGCAGGCCGTGAGTAATGTTATTTATTTACCATAAATTGTAAAATTCGATTACATAACATCATATCCATTTCGATAGGTTGAAAAAAGATAATTATTGAAAGATTATTAAAAAAATATAATTTATAACTGATTATGGGCAATATATATATATTTTAGATGTGAGTGTCACGGTCACGGCGATACATGTGACCCGGTTACTGGCGAGAAATGCAATTGTGGTAATAACACAGAAAGCGACGTCTCCTGTCAGACGACCAGCTCTAGCAAAAACTCCGCTCAGGAATGCTGGCGCTATCAATGCGTTAAGTGCAAGGACCTCTATATGGGCGACCCGAGAAACGGACATCAATGTTACAAAACTATTAATATTGAAAATAAATTATGCTTTGATGGAAGATCTATTGGTGAGCACTTTATAATTGAAATTTTTCAAATGACACATAACATATATCATGTAAATAGGGATCACGATCCCGCAGGGCACTTGCGCATTTGGTGTTAATCCTACTGGATCTTGCAGGGTTCTGCATAGATTTAAAAAAAATTATGTGTATATCAAAGAAGTCAAACTTTCATTTTATTTATTATAAAAACTTAAATCTTTTATTATAAAAGTTATGTAAATCACATTGAGTCAAATCAAACTAATAACTTTAATTTTTTTAAAGAATTTTTTATTTGGTATTTTACAAAATTAAATAGTATCTGTTTTTTATTTTATTTTTATTTTAGTTTAATTTCTACAATTTGCAGATGAATGCAAGATCAAACCACGGCCATTATACCCTGGACAAACTGTTTTCATGGCCGTCAACCCAAGATACATGAACGTCGATATAAGAGTCATAGTGGACGTAACACAAGGAGCGGTGGACTTATATCTTAGCCCTAACGACAGCTCCTTTGTAGTCTCCGTAAATTCTACTACTGGGGCACATTCTGTCGAGTTAGATCCATCGTATTACAAGCACGAACCTTTCAGGAAACTTCCTTCGTTCGAGGATCACTTCACTGACAAACCTCGCTTTTCTTGGTATTATGATAAAACAGAGTATACATTAGCCGATTACAAAGCAAAAGATCTGGCCACTTATGTGACGGTCGATAGGAAGAACATATTGCTGCGAGTGAGAGATCTGCGCAACCGTCTGTTTCTAACTCTCCCACAGAATGTTCACGAGTTGACACATACAAAGTTTTATATTATAATACGAGCGTTGCCGAACGAGGACGGTGCGCCTAGCTATGGCCTGGTGTTTTTCAGACAAGATCAGCTTCACATAGATCTGTTTGTGTTCTTCTCTGTATTCTTTTCTTGTTTTTTTTTATTTTTGGCGGCTTGCGTCGTGGCATGGAAAGCAAAGCAAGCGGCTGATGTCCGACGAGCTAGGAGGAGGCACGTTGTCGAGGTGAGCTTCACATAATTTTATTGTGTTTAATTGTCTGTATTTGTTTCTTAACCTATTAACTTGTCATCAATCGTTATCAATCAATTGTCCCTGTCATTAAAATGCTCGTGAGCTTGGATCTAATCCAAATGGGTTAATGTGTAGTACCTGGGTTAATAGAAATATATTATTGCACTCAATACCTCTGATTGATTAGATGCTCCACATGGCGAAGCGTCCGTTCGCAGCGGTGACAGTTGTGCTGGGTGGAGGCGTATTCGGACGGCGGCGGCGCGCACCCGATTTGCGACCCGTTGCCATTGAGCCCACTGTGGATGGGCTGGCAGCCGTTACTACTTTTCTCGTCAGGTCAGTATAAACTGTCAAATTAGTTCCATATAGAGGGCGCTAAATGTTTATTACCAAAATGCTGTTACTCTTTACATAGTAATTTGTGATTTTTCACTTTTTCGTGAAAATTTAAAATAATACGACATACAATAATAGAAGGGACTTCCCACACAGCGCCATCTAGTCTCAAAGTAAGCAAGTATTATGCTTGTGTTATGGGTTACTAGACAACTGATATACATACTTAAATATTCTTTATAATATATACATATATAAATATTTTACACCCAGGCATGGAACAAAATAAACATGTTCACGCACACAAATATGGGTCCCAGGCGGGAATCGAACCCGCGATCTTTGGCTTCGCATTTAGGGTCTTTAACCACTCGACCATTCAGTCAGTTTAGAAAAATGGGTTTTATACTTCTTTTTGTTTGCAAGGCAGTTATTTTTGCACTAAGCCTTTTTTCTATCCTGGCATTGAAACACCTTTTCTTTTTAACTTTTCCATCAACTGAGCAATACCCCAGGCAGAAAAGTAGAAAAAGTTCGCAAATTTAAGCTGTGTGCGATGTCCCAGGTATTATTATTATTAAGTGTACAAACTTAATTTTATATAATAACTAGCAAATAACTCGACTGATAATCCCGTAAGTTAGTAAAATGACATAATGTACCAAAAACCTAGCGCCCTTTATTGTTCAAGTTTTCAGTCGTCTGCCTTATTGATACCCATTTAAAATGACTGTTTCCTGAATATATTAAAATCAATAACTATCATGTTCAGTAATTAATACATATTATTTACATTTAACAATAAAAATAATAATAATAATAAAAAATAAAACTAATCCAATAATCCACCCATCGTCGCCCCCGGTTCATGTTCAGTCGGTTATATCTTTATAATACGAGAGCTGTGCAGTATTTAATTAACCATAAGTAGAAGAATTTATTTGATAAGGTACTAAATAATGCTATCATCTTTTTCAGGTTACCAGGCGGATCATCAGCGCCGGTACGGCTGTCGCTGGCTTCATCGCTGGTGTTGGTGTCGCGTGGAGCTCCTCCTCGCATCGCACGTGCACGCAGACACCCCTCCGCACCCGTTCCTCCTGCTGCACCCGCGCCACCGCCCTAGCCGCGCTAACAATGCGTCTCTCGGTAAAATAAATGTAACGTCGTCATTCGTCGTCTTGTCGATATGTTGTGTTAAATGAATTTATTTGTGGGATGGTTTGATATCTCCATAGATATTTTTTTAATTGTGAAAATCCCATTCGAATACCAATATTTATGATAAATATTGTAGTATATTGTTCAGTTAAATGGTTTTAGTAAATTGAGTGAAGGCAAAATTCTGAAATGATATATAATGAAAATGACAATAACCGCTAAGAGCATATGAAAATATGTGCTAAGTCATTTTATTTTATTGATAAGTTATTGAAAAAACATTTCAGAGACATAATAATTTAGTCAATTCAAGCATGATACGTAATTAGTAATTTATTTAAAACCGTCCATTGCCATAGTGACCAATGTCCAAATAATATTTGGTAGCCATTTGTTAAATAAGACTTTGATTGCTATTGATTGATTTTTGCACAATGGTTTATTGATAGCTATAGATAATTTAAATTGCCACTTTAGTAAAAATGCTGGTACTGTTGTATGCAGTCTTGTGTTTATTGTTTATCACTGATAAAAATGAATCTCACTTCCTTCTGTGCTAAAATTTGAAATAAATAGTTTAATGTTTAATCATTCACATCAACTGCACCAATGAAAAAAAAAATGTATGCATGGGTAAAATTCCAAGTTGTCCCAGAACAGGAATGGGGATTAAAGGGAGGGGTTCTGCATCTTTTTAGCCCCTCTCGGATTTGTTGTGTGGCAACTTTAAACATTTATCGTGGATTAAAATTTACCATTTTTTTGTGCATGTGGTTTTAAAAACTATTTCTAATTTAATCAGGATCCTAATATTGTTGCATAATTGAGAATAACTTTTTCCAATACTTATGTTTAAACTTTGAATCAATTCCTTAATTGAATTTGAATCCTCGTTCAGACAAAATACTTGTTTGGTTGTATCCACAATAAATGTGTGTGAAATTACATTTGAGTTTGTGTACTTTATACAAAATGTTAAATGAAACTATATATATAAACATATAAAGCTATCCACAACTTCGTGATAAGTAGTTACATATATTATACAAAGTAGAACAAAATAGTGATTCATCTCTGAAAGAGGGTAAGGTGGATTCAAATTTTAATAATAAATTATTGAGAAGAGTTATTCTCAGTTATGTACTTAACTTTTTAGAATCCTCATTAGATAGAACAATTTTAAAACCACATACAAATAAATTAATACAAAAGTTGCCTTGCCACACATAAAATCCTACTTTCAAAATTTCAACTTTATGATTTTTACATTTTGTTCTAATTAAAGGGTTGAGAGTAATAAGGGTTTGAGTGACAAGTTAATGAATCTGAAATACTGGCACAAACGATTTACTGCCACATAAGCATTTACATGTGCACAGGGAAAACAATAGTAGATTGTTACACAGAGGGTGAAAGTGACCTATTTAGGCACGAGATGGTTTAGCGCACGAGTGTAGCGAGGGCGCTAAACCATCTCGTGCCTAAATAGGTCTTTCACCCGAGGTAAACATACTGCTTTTCATTACAAATATGAGGAAAGTAAAAGAAAACGCGTAAAATCCATATCTGAATCTGACGAACGCATTCCATATAAATAACTGTATACGTAAATAATTAGCACTCGTCAAAATAACTGAAGATTGAATTGCCACTTTCTCGCCTTACGTTTCTTTTCAGCCAGTATTTTTTATCATTGATGATGGTTAATATTTAGCTCAAATCTATGTCAATTAAATTATAATTTATTTAAAAGTAAATTATAAGTATAAAGTCATATTACAAAATTGTTGATAATATTCTTTTATTACAATTTTATGTCACGATTCAACAGAGTTGTATAAAAGTTGGGACATGGCTTGCATAGTTTTTTTTTTTTTTAATTTATTTGACAGCAGGGAAAATTGTTTCCCAGTTTCCCATCACAACTTCAAGTGTACTTTCTGAGTATAAGTAACAAAAAAGAAATTGTTTGATTCTTTTACTGTCATGTAAATGCATGTGCATTAGTAAATTGCTTGTGCTAGCTTTTCTTGGACTACTTAAACTCTCAACACTTCAATTTTAAGTATGCAAAGTTCAGTAACCAGTACCATTATTTTAGATATCTAGAAAAAATATGTGTCACGAAATAAGCAAATTATAAAAAATGAAATATTTTCATACACAAAGTGCATTTTCTCTTATTTTTTAACATACTGCATCACAAAAACCATCCACTACCATATAGTGTAAAGGGAGCTCAAAAAGATGTAGAACTTCTCCCTTGATCCCCACTCTTTTGGACGAACTTTTAGCCCATCATGAATATATTTGTACCATATTATTAAAATTATAATTGAGATGGATATTAATAAGCCTGACAATTTTTGGTTGTATTAGCTTTGATCGTATGCCATGTTCATTGAGTTAATGTGATCACTTTGTTCCAGTATTTGGGTGATACTGTTGTGTACACTTATGAAATTCATCAGTGACAATGTTTGAAACAAATGTTCCTAGGTATTCTTTAGTAGTAATATGTGTCATTAATTTCTTCTTCTATCCTTATCAGACGGTTGTGTGAACTTATATTTATAGGGATTGTGTGTGTTGTACGCTTAAACAGCTCTAATATAAATGAACATTGACACTGTGAGAGAAAAATTATTATTCGTAAATTTAACACATATTCTATGGAATAAATTTTGACATGATGCATTTTCTGGTTAAATTCATGTTGAAATCAAAAATTATATAGAAACTCTTAACTTTTTACACCCTGTATGGCTTGTTCATTAAAATTATTCTCAGTTGTTATTTTTAGCTAATCTTTTTATTTTAAATTTTATAATTGTCCATTGAGGAGTCTTGTGAAAGCGACACTACGAATTTGTCAAAATCTGACACACTAACGGCTGCTTAATTCTTTGCCATTAATCCCGGTTTTTATGTCGAATTTAGGAACATTGAAACATCTGCTTAAGTAATAAGCACACCGATAACTCCAGCGGGGTGATTCTGAACAGCAGAAAACTAATGCTCCTGACAATATATCGTTTTTCTGAACCTGCAAAGGCAGTAACAGAGATAAGACTCACATTCGGTGAAAACATAATTATGATACCAAAGAATAGTAGCGCTTGGTCAAATACTACATGTGTGACATCACAGTACGCAGCGACATGGCAGCTCATGTTTTGGCATCAATATTTATATAGCAAATTTATTCAAGCTAATTATGAAACCCTGTGGTCTAATAATACTATTCCATGGACTATTTAAAGAGATTTATCGGAGCTAAGTTGTCATATGGCTCTTACCATTTATAAAATGCCAAAATATCTATTATTTGTAAATAAGCATTAATTAAACCTGGAAGTAAGGATAAATTGTAGCTGCCCATTTATAAAATATATTTTGCCATTTTATTAATCTGATATTTTACCATCATATAATTTATCCATTATGAAATGAAATAATAACTATATATTTTTAATATCCTATAAAAAATGGCAGAGTAAAACATGGTCATATTATTATACTTACGTAATAAATATTTAAAAAAATCACAACAAACTGCACTACATTGAGCTCAATTAATTGTATTAACATTTTGCTTTGGTGTCATTGTCTCACTAGCTATTATTTAAATAAAATGTTAACTATATTATATGTTAGAAAGTTAATATATATTTGTATTTAGCCATTATGTACACCGAGGAGAATACATTTTTATATTTCTCGATATGTTGATTCATAAAAATAATTTAAACCAAGGGATTTCTATTTGAAATTGTATATATATATTAATATTATTATGTTGTGATACTACGAATTGATAATAAATTTTAGAATAAGGTAGGGAGAGCATGATGTAGGTACTGTGTGATGTAATTCAAAATTTTGCATGAATCTCCATTCTGATTGCTCACTATCGTTCTGTGTTCTAAAACAATGATCAATTAATTTTGTAGATATATAAATAAGTGTTAAAAAAAAAGGGATAGTAATAGTAAGAGTACTGATGTTATAGATTTTTAAGTTCAATATTTGAAGCGCCCGCTTTTAGGTGGTTATAGTCCAAATTACATTCCAAAATGTAAATCTTGTAAATAGTGAAAAATACTGTGTATAACAAAATTTTATTGTATTTCCAGGAGCTTTAATGACATTATAAATTAAGAAGTCTTTGCTCATTTAATTCATTATTGATTAAAAAAAAAAAAATTGCATTTATTTATGTTCAATATAAATATATGTACTAAAAGTATAATAAATTATACATTATAATATAGTATGTAAATAATGTTATTCAGATGAATTGGTGTCGTTAAATTTAGATAAAGAACTTTGAAAGTGCCACATTTATAATCAGCTCCTTGTATTTATGTTACCTTTCACGTGATTATTGCTCGTTTGGTCATAAAAAGAAAATATCTAAAAATGCTAAATTGCTTTTAGACAATATAGGAATCTCACATGAGTAATTTCATTAAATAAAATATTATAAAAATTATTTGATTTATAAATCTCAAGGTGTCACTATCTTGACTTCTAAGTCTTGTCATGAATTTTGTTTATTATTAACATTGTTTTCAGATAAGATTCATAAAAAAGGAAACACGCTTTCGCAAAATGTGTGTTTATTCAACTTTTCTTTTAATTTGCTAAACTATTATCGGTTCCATGACAGTGTCATCTAATCCATTCATGACATACAATTAGACAATGGCATCTCATAGCAGTATTATGTGTAAGCAATAAAGATTATTATTTGTTTAATCATATCTATATACATGTTTATAAATATATTATTAACTGTTGGTGGTAAATCATTGTGTTTTATTTTATGACCGACTATAAAAAAAGCACTAGTGTCGAATTTAATGTCATGAAGTATGCCATTTTCATGACAGATGTCATAATTTCACTGTAATTGCTGTTCTTTCTGCGTAAGAATGTGTGTTTTGATCTTCTGCAACAATTCCTTCTTGACAGTGTCGGGTACCAATGCTCTGCTCCGCGGTGTCACCCTCGCTACTAAAGTATCTAATGTGACATTGCTTCCTTCACTTTCTTTTACTACTTCACGACAAAGCATTCTGACTTGATCTCTCCATCCACATTCTATAAGGCGTCTCCTCAATAACTCCTTGAATCTAAAAATAAAGATTCAGCTGAGCTTTTTTTATAAATATTTGTGATCACAAAAATATGTCACTTTTGAAATTTATAGTCTGTAAACTCATTATTTTGTGATCCCGTTGGATACACCAATAAATGAATTAGGCCTTTTAACTCTGGCTTCAACCCATGCCATTCTAGGTAATGAAAACTGACCTTTATCATGAATGGACTTTACAAATCTTCCGTTTTCCAACATATGTGATACTTCAAAATTATTTTCATAAGGTGCATAGGGGCAATTTTTTCTATACATTTAGTGTTTGTGAAAGATTACGATCTAGAAAACAAACATTTGGAAATGTGTAACAAAAGAACAGAGAAAATATTTCAGATTCCAGTTTTTCAGATAAAATCTTCTGAAAATGACACTCCACGGACCTAGGTAGGTACAAATGACTTTTAAAGATTTTAAGAAATGCCATTTTTTGTGTTCTGTAGTGAAATGGCAAAAGATAGGTATTAAAATAAAACTAAGTATTATACCAGTTATCTAGTACCCATTTATTGCCAAAATTGTCATTCTCACAATAAACTTAATTATTGAAGTTCGCACAATTTACAAATTGTATTTCTATGATTATACTTTTCAAGGTTTTGTTATTCAAAAAATTACAGATCATGCAAAAGTTTATGGCTAATCAGAACAATGTTGCAGTAGCAAATTTAATCTGTAGCACAATCTCAAAGGAATACACTACTGGCAATTTGGACCTTCAGGTCATTCTTAAGCTTGCAACTAATTTGGTGTTGTGAGCTCTGTCTATGCGTCTTCAGCTTTACACTATCACTTTGAAATGGGCAGACAAGACTGCATGGAGTTGAGGTTGGCCGATTTGGTACGGTCCCGCAATAACTTAATAAAATTGGTATCAATTCTCTTATAATAAGTAATAATATCAAGTACCTACTATATTTTAAATTAAAAATATGCATGCACAAAAGTGCTTTCGCGAAAAAATACTTAGTATGAATGCTTTCTACAAAAAAATACTGCGCCACATTCAGTGTTGCGAGTCCGATCTACAATCAAAATGTTTGTTTAAATGTACCTTTCGCGATCGCCAGTTAATATTAAACGTTGATGTGATATAGTATTGCTAACAGTCATTTTTTCTTCGAATTTAATTTTGCTTGCTGAACGTTAACACTGGTGACTTAGTTATGTTCCTGTTAAGTCGGTGCTGTTAGTGTAGACTTATCACCAGACCACTTAGACTCGGACTTTTTCAAGTCAAAGCAAAGCAAGCTCGAGAATGACGGAGCAAAAGGCATCGAATTAATTAATTTCAGAAATAAATTGGTTTTTTGGTTTTCGTAAAGTACAAATCAATCCACAATCAATCTGATCAAAGAATTGCAAAGAATCCAATCCACAGCCCACAGCACAGAACAGAACAATAACTAATAAATCCACAGACTACAATCTGTAGAAACTACGAACCACAGACTTTAAAGGGTTCACATGTGGGTTTCACAGATTAATAGAGTTCGTTAAAATATTACGAACATGAGAATGAATAAAAAACCATGCTAAAATATCATGTGAAGTGGCCCATTCACGATCGCTGCATCGCTCCACAAACAGTCACATCAGTTTGAAATCTTGTGAATGTTGAAACTGTTAAAACCATGGAACTAATATGTACTACGTACAACTGGAATGAGCTCTACGAAGAAATTTCGAGGTCCTGGAAATTTGACCTTGAAAACGAATTAAAAAGATAAAAGTAACAAGGACGTTAGTGGGTGCCATATTGTCTCATTCTGATTAGGGTGACAAAGTTACGTAGGATAAACAAGACCATAACAGGAACTTTTTAATTTTCGACTAATATCGAACAAAACTCTCTAAGCCAATCTTAACCCGTGACACTGAAGTAAACTTTTTTTACATGAGTATAAAGATTTCTGTATGTCCGTGTCAATAACCTATTCGTAATTTAGTAAATTAGAACCTTTAATTCGAACATTTGCCAAAATTGGTTTAGCAGATTTCAAATTAAAATGCTACAAACATACATCAGTATAATTATGGAGTAAAAAAACATACATGAATGATGGGAATCAATTTACATTCATTATTAACAAATAATTTAAATATTTATAAGGGATCATAAAACACGAACGTAAGCACTGAAAATGAGGTCTCGCGTGGCCACCGCGTAGTACAACTTGCGATAGCATCAAAAATACTGGTTGGATTTGTACGAAATACTGTTAAATCATCAAATTTACAAAAAATAAAATAAACAGCAGTAGCCCGACTCCTATCCACCTCGATAGAAAAGTAGAAGCAAGCAAACAGAAGTTCAAGAGAGCTAGTCACTAAAAGCGAGCAACCCGCAGAAAATATGATCAATCGACGGAGGCTTCTCACCTCCAAAATAAATTGTGAATCAGTTAGTAACTCTAAAAATCAAAGCTTCAAATATCGATATCTCAATCACCTTAGTAAATTAGCTGCATGCTCCCTTTATGTATAATACCCTTTTGAAAACAAACCTCCTATGGATTACAGAAATAAAGCTACCTAGAATGTGATTCATAATTGGATGGCTGACCGCCTTTATTTAGTAAATAGTTAAATCCCACAGAAGTAAAGATCCAAGCGCGACAAGTTGCGTAGGTACTTTTGCACGCCGAAGCCCTCAGAACTATCACTCAGAAAATATCCGTTGAAACGATCCCAATGAGCCTAAACACGTTATTAAAAAGGTCAAGGATTCTATAGATATATATGTTTGAAATATATTTCTCATATATATTGTCGCACTTCACCGCCTTGAGCGCACGTGGGAACTTGAAAACGTAAGTTCGTACAGGCAACCAAGCTCCTTTCTTTCCCGAAAAAACCCAACAATCTCAAAAATTCCCAATCATTCGGCGGATAAAATGGATTTAAAAGACTCTAGGTACCGAAACATTATTTCTAGGGCCGAAATGTCTCAAAATTCAACGTTGGTGCGAGACCTAAGGATCTCAAATATTAATATGATGGCCTCCTTCCTTTCAATTGGCACCAGAGATACGGACAGATTCAATACCCCATCGAAATCACACACACAAGTCTCTCAAATGCATATATGACGTCAAATTCATTACCCGTATGGTGTCAGATCTGTAACTAGAATGACGTCAGATATTATAACTAAATTATTTTCGTACTTTAACGAAAAACGTTTCTCTTTAAAACAATACATAGGTTTCCATCTTTCATATTCATTGAAATATCTGGCAACCTATTATTACGGCCACATCATAGGCAAAAGAGGGCAAAAGGCAACTACCAAAGTATTATTATTAACTAATCTAAACATTATGGACACCTTAGTATTATGACGTCAAAAACTTCCACTTTGACAAATGTCAAAATTCCCCAAATTCTCGTTTCAGTTGCCAGCATAAAACCATAAATTAAGACTTTCGTTTTAAATATAAATAAAAATTTTAACAAATATGAAATATACCATAACAAGCTTTAAAAATACTATTATCATCCGCATACCAAGATATATTAAAAACCAGAAGTCACAAAAAATAGAGTGTAAAATAGTTTATTACTATTTATTTCTATAAATATATATTAATAATTTAGGTCTAAGAAAAATAAGTTTCCTAGAAAAAAATCTACAGATTTCGCTCTTCTCGCAATTATCGGAGGAAATTGAACAAAATTGTACGACAAAAAATTTTCAAAGAAAGTTATGGACCAATTTTCGATGTGCTACCATACTTAGCCACGCAAGCTCTTGCATTTTTTGACGCTAGTGTTTTCGTCTACCTTTATAACTTCTTGAAATAAGGCCGAATCTTACTTTTTAGGGTAGCTAATCTGATAATCATTAAATGAAAGGGGCACATGCTCAAGTCAGGGTTTTCGACCGTTTTTTAAATTTTATTTTTCAAACTTGTAGACAATCTACCAGTCTCGGAGGGTTTTTTATTTTTTCGATATTAATTCTTCCGTTTTTAAAACAATCAATTTTTTGTCCGAAAAATAGGGAAATTTCGACTTTTTCACCGTTTTCGATTTTCCGATAAAGTTACGAACCGATTTTAGAAAATTTAGTATCTTACAATGCTCCGAAAGCTCTTGATTTTTTTGCCATCACTGTCTTTTGTCTATCATCATAAATATTGGAAATATAGGCACATTTATTACACTCCTACACGAAAACGATCTAATAAACATATTCATTGTTACAAAAAGTTTTTATAAAAATAATGATTAAGTATGAGTCATCGTTTATTCTGACAAGCGGAAATATGTACTATGTATTTATGTAATATATAATATGTATGTAATGTGTATTTATGTATTTGATATTGTGAACAAGATGAAAATAAATCAAAGTTACCAGCCGATTTTGTTATCTTTTATTGTAATAATTACTGTACTTACTCGAGATTGAACAAAATCTGTACCTACGTTATGGAGAAAAATTGACCTCATTTTCGGTTTCAACACACGAAAAAACATTAACAGTAGATGATATCAAATCAAAATTCGAAAAAAAAATTTTGTAGACCTGTGTAATATTAATATTTTGCTAATAGCTTGTCATCCTGCGTTGATGCTTTTTAGGTACGTTTCTTTTTCATTTATTATTAATTCTTGCTTAGTCAAGGGCTACTATAACTTTGCGTTAACGGATACCCAAATAAAGCTAAATTACGGTACCTAAATAATGTTTAAAAAGAAAAGAAAATAGATAGAAATAAAACTGCAAAAGAAAACAGAAATAAAGTTGTTTAGTTAAAACTCCGCAAAAACAAAGAATCGACTTTTTTTATTTGCTACAGCTTTAAATTAAAAGAACTGATTTCGATAATTCTTTCACAGTATCTACCCTAAGTTATAACATAGTGACTAAACACAAAAATTATCAAAATCGATTCAGAACTTTCAGAAATATTAACGGCCAAACGTGTTAGTCCTATTGAATTAAGTCAAAATATTTTAAAAAGTGATATTAGAACGCGATGTGAGCAATCATGGCATTGCATGGGGGGGGGGGGGGGGGGGAAGGCGCTATAATACATAATTATATGTTTTTAACTGTTCCGAGTTTTGAGGTGGTACGAAGTTCGTCGGGTCAGCTAGTCTATTTATAAAATTAAATGAAGCTTATTAGTCTCACTAAAACTCTAGAACGGTTGTACCAAATTGGCTAATTTTGGTTTTGAACTATTTCTGGAAGTCCAAGAAAGGTTTAAAAGGTGAGAAAATATAGAAATTGCAAGGAAAAATAATATTATAGTAAAAACCAGCAACTTTATTTTTCCATACAAACTATTCGTACGTGTCAAACAAGATGCGATCAAAAATAATTTTTTTTACCTACTCTTTTAACGGCTATCTCGGAAACGGCTCTAATGATTTATATGAAATTTTGTATTTAGATAGGTATCTATATTGTATTTAGATATGTAGGTAGGTTCCAATTTCTAAATAAGTTATTAAGCACCAGGGGGCGCTGTAGTAAATGTGTATCTTCGAAACGACTGGACTAATTTTGATTCGGTTTTTTGCATTATATAAGTATCACCTGCGAATAGATAATTACATAAGTTGTGCAGTCATGGGCCACCAGGGGGCGCTGCAATAAATATGTATCTTTAAAACGGCTGGGACGATCTTGACGCGGTTTTTGTGGTACATAGATATCACCTAAGAGCAGGTTCATAGATAAGGATTGCCGCTATGAGCCACTAGGGGGGCGTTGAAATAAATACATCTGTTTAAAACGGCTGTGATGATCTCTACGCAGTTTTTTGCGTTATAAACATATCACCGAAGAGCATGTTCTTAGATAAGGTCTGCGGTCATTGACCACCAGGGGGCACTGCGACAAATATTTTTCTCTAAAACAGCTCGAAGAATTTAGATACGGTTTTTATGTTATATAGATATCACCATGATATCACCTAAGAGCATTGTCTTAAATAAAGAGTGTGGCTATGAGCTAACAGAGGGCGCTGCAAATGCTACAATACATGTTATGTTCTGAAACGGTTCTGAGTTCTGAGGCGGTGCGAAGTTCGCCGGTCACCTAGTTGTGAAATAAAAGAAAGCTGCTGTCGTATTGATGCTTTTCTTAACAACTGGATTTGGGAATTTCAGCACATTATAGGATGTGTAAATCGGAATAGATTGCATCGATCCGAGTTGGATTAAGTTTGGCCATATCGAACTCGACTATTTATTTATTTTTATGAGACCGTATCGAACTCGACTATATTATTACGTGCTATTATTATACCTTCTCGTAACGTTAGTTCAGAATTCTCATTTATGCGGTATGCGTCTTTTCAATGGATTGTCCGTATCAGCTCAGTGTCTGTCAGTTTTGGTTGGACCACTAACAACTCGGGTATCTGTCAAAACCATACAAAATGACAGGTAGGCTTTCTAAAATGTAACACGCGACTATAAAAAATATTTCTCTTCAATGTTCTTAGTTGACTTTATTGATTATTTCAACAGTTTCCAGGCGTTTGTACAAACACCTGAAATTTGTGGAAAATAAGGTTTTTCCAACTGATTTACACAATGGTTTATACAATAGCTTCGAAGAGTTTGTCGAAAAACCTTTATTTTCACAAATTGTAGGTTTTGTACAAACGCTTCGAAACTGTTGAAACAATCAATAATGTCAGTTAAGAACATTGAAAAGAAATATTTTTTTATAGTCGCGTGTTATATTTTGTCAACTGAAACGTAGAAATGTGAACATGAAAAGAATAAAATAAAATTTTTTTATGTGGCTCCATCTATTATTAAGCAGCAATAGTATATTAGGCAGGCAGCGTCCCACCTTAAATACAAAATACGGTGTACGTGGGTGTACGCATCGTCACCCTGTTCCAGAGGACAGACGATAGATGGAGTTACTACCTTGCTACTAAATAAAAAACATATTTTTTACGAACACATTATGTTTCCGTTTAAAATATTGAGTTACTATCAAAATAATCCTTTTTATTATTTTCAAGTAGCATTATTGTTTATCCCAATATTTCGAGGCAATTGTTAAAAAACCAAATAGGACAAGGTTTTTTGCAAATACCTAGAAATGATTGAAACAATCAATAATATCAGTTAAAAACATTAAAGAGCATTATTTTTTATAGTACCTCTTAGTATTTCAACTAAAGAACACGTTCCGTCCGCTCAAACTGCAATATAAAAGCGTTTAGTCTACCTTAGGAATATTCGTCTCTTTGGCACATGCCTTTGGGTTACATAGGTAGGTACACAGGCCGTTTGCCATCCTTCTTGTATGGGCGAAGTCGAAGTTAAGTTAAGAAGTCAAGTGCGACAAAAATTAAATTAATCTCAAACCGGCTCATGAAAAACGATTAAATAGCTTCTGCATTTAAACATATTACCGTAAAACACAAGCACTAGTTTTTAATTAAATTTAAATTGTTTTCAAATTATTATTTGTATGCATCGGTGAGAATTTTACGACTAAACTTTTAGCAAATCGAGGGCATCACCCTATTAGTTAAACGCTCCGAGGTCAAACGTGTTAGTATGGGGAAATGGATGGGTCAAATTAGCCGTACTAATCCAAACTGGTTATCCATTTAACTTATCTTTAACAAAGTAGGTTAATAATAGAACAAAACGGAAAAGTATATGTAATCACAGATTTATTCATGTAATTCTTTTGAAAATTGTGAGACCTCACTACCCGTGCGCGAGCAGATGCGACTAAAATATTTTTTTTTAGAACTGAGTTATTTCCAATATTGCCTATTTTATGTTTGAAATAATTTTAAAACAATAATTACGGTATAATTCGAATACGAAAATATGATTACGACTTCGAAAGAATTCGTACACCATCAGTTTATTGTAGTCTTGTCTTGTCATGGCAACGCTTTGGCATGATGATGAGTATGGAATTGACATTATAAGTGGACATATAAGTGACGACCGCTCAGCTTAGTGGGTAGCGACCCTGCCTACAGAGCTGGAGGTCCCGGGTTCGAATCCCAGGTCGGGTCAGTATTTATATGATGAATATTGATACTGGTACCGGGTCTTGGTTGTTACACATATGTAGGTATGTGGTGTCTTCGCTTGGTACCCAAAACACAAGCTGATGCTTAGTTTGGGGCCTAGACGTTGTTATTTATACTGTACATGCATGTATGTATGTATGTACATGTATTGTCGTGTGACCTTATCGCATCGAATTATGACCGAATTGATGGATTACCATCATGGAGCTTTAACAGATTTCGCGCTACACCATGGCATCTGGACGCAAAATGAAATAGTAGAGTAGAGCGGCTTTCAGGCGTGCCCGCTGCTCTTACCACTCAGCTTCTTGAGGCGGAGTTCGTATATTATATTTACTCAGATATTTCCTTAGCTGAAAAATAAAGCTCTAAATGTTCTCAGCTTTATCGTTTATTTAGGTATTTTTTTCTTCAAATTTTTGAGAACAATTTAATTTTTAATCATAAATTACATATAATTTACATGTCACAACAGTATTTACTTTTACCTAATTTTTTAAAGAATCCTAATGCAACTGAAGAGTAAGTAGGTAATAACGTTGCAGCCGAAGAAGCTATGAGGTTAAGGCTGTATTGTATGTAGGCGGGGAGTAGGCCGCGCGCGCCGGAGTGCCATCCCGCCGAGTCAGCATGGCTGCCGATCGATAGTCCACTCATCTCACGCTCCCCGACCTCGCACGCAACGCGCCTTTTGTTCTAACTAATAACGGCTTTAGGTATACAAATCTCCGTTTTATCAAATACCAAATTTTTATTAAAATGTTAAAATTTTATTTAAATAGTTTCACATGTTTTCACCTCATTTAATTTGACAGACTTGAAGTCCATGTAATTATATACTACAAATAAAAAAATCTTTGTATATTTTATGCTTAATTAAACCAAAAGCCATAATTCTGCATAAAAAAATATCGTCTGTCAGTATTTATTAATTCCATGGTCATCAGATACTACACCTAAATATCGTACATACAAACATCTCCATTTTGTACGGTCCTTACTTCACATACATTTACTATGTGCATTTGACGACCGCTTAGCCTAGTGGGTAGCGACCCTGCCTACGAAGCTAGAGGTCCCGGGTTCGAATCCCAGGTCGGGTCAGTATTAATATGATGAATATTGATACTGGTACCGGGTCTTGGTTGTTATATATATAAAAAAAAAATATTTATATATGTATATATTATATAGAATATTTAAGTATGTATATCAGTTGTCTAGTAACCCATAACACAAGCATAATACTTGCTTACTTTGGGACTAGATGGCGCTGTGTGGGAAGTCCTATGTATTATTATTATATTATTATTATTATTATTATTATTTAAAAAAGCTATCGCCACAACAGTTTCACCACACGGAATTATGTATAGATACGTACGTGCTCATCGCGGTAAAATCGCGACTTAGCTTAATACGAGTGTATGCAATATTTATGAAGGCGAAAATTAATAAACCATTAGAGTGCAGGTGAGAGGCGCAGAGAGCTGTTGAAATTTTTTCAGCCGGAATGAAGTGATAACCGCCCGCTAATGACGTTCCGCCGGAACACGCCTAGTCACCGGTCGTGAGCCCGACTAGCGACTCCAGTAAATTAGTACACTTTGTGTCATTCGTGGAATATAAGTATAAGAAATTTGCTTAAAAGATTTAAGATATGAGCCTACATTACATAGTTCTATAATACACCAACTTGGTATAGGTAATGGCTTTAACCTTCTGAACTTATGATATATTTTTTATAAAAATATAAATCATAATATTATTAAAAATATGTTTAATATCTGCAACTTATGATTCATTGTGGATAGAAAGCATCTTTTTTTTTTTTTTAATTTCAATCATCAACTTTGCATATAAACTTTTTATAACTAATCACATTATGTATAAAATAGGCCCGTCACAAACGAAACATATACAAACTACGAATGAAGTTTTATCATGCATTATAATTTTAGACCGTGGCCTGAAAAATCTCCAGAAAACATTTTGCGTACATCTAAAAAGATTAAAGATCATTGAATGCATTTTTCTTTTGTTTCGGTGTCATTTAAGATGCATGCACTTTTGGGCATAAGGGTGTGTGTATTTTTAGGGTTCCGTACCTAAAGGGTAAAACGGGACCCTATTACTAAGACTCCGCTGTCCGTCCGCCTGCCTGTCTGTCTGTCTGTCTGTCGGTCCGTCTGTCACCAAACTGTATCGCATGAACCGTGATAGTTAGACAGTTGAAATTTTCACAGACGATGTATTTCTGTTGCCGCTATAACACTAATTTGTTTTGTCTGTTGGCTCTCATACAACAAACGTGATTTTTTTGCTCTTTTTTTATATTGTGGTATTGTATTGAATACTTTGTGTGCTAGTCCGACTCGCACTCGGCCGGTTTTTATATAATAAATTCAAAATCAGATGTAGTTTCCGTTGATTCCTGAAATAAAAACCAAAATTACTAGTAGCTATTCAAAATATGTAGTTATCTCAATCACGTGTTAGAAATAGAAATAATTTATTTGTCATTAATATTAACAGAGTAGTTTTCCGACTAGTTTTCAGAGTAGTTTTACTGATTTCCAGAGCAGTTTTGTTATTTATAAGAAAACTAGCTTTCCCGTCGCGGTTTCGCCCGCGTGGAATACACAGTTGTACCGGGACAGCTAAAGGGACGCGACGCTCTTGGACATTGTGAGACTGTCTAGAACATTTTGAAACTTTCCGACCTAAGAAATTTTAGCATTATTAATAGCTATCGTACAAGAACCGTGCGTTTTTCTGAAATGAAATTTATACTGTGTAAAACCTTAGAAAACAACTGTAATAAAAAATAGTCTATGTCATTCTTGAAAAGTTTGTTTTTATATCTGCAAAGTTTCGTTAAATTCGGTTCAACCATTTCGGACATTAGCTGTCCAGACACTACAGACACAGACAGACAATACATAAATACATCATACCGCTAAATTACACACAGTGTGTAAAATTTCATCGAGATCGATTAAGTAGTTTTGAAGTTCATCGTGGACAAACATCGTGACACGAGATTTTTATTTTTATCACCAACCAAATTTAATCCGAGCTTCAGGTATAATCTAAAGATGCATTTTTGAAAAAAAAGTAGGTCCGTCAAGTTTTTACACAATAAAAATATTTTTCTAGAAAGAATTATCGATAGAGCGTGATCACTAAGTTAAATATTAATAAGAAAGCTGCAAACACGGGTGAAGAGGAGAAAAGTGTTCCACCGGTGGCCGCTGATCGACGCAATTAACTTTGTCGCGCTATATGCAATATTTTTGTACTGAGTGACACTAAAAGATAAAACTCGTGTTTCGTTGTTTTCACTAAAGATCCTATTATTAAAACTTAGATGGTGATAAAAATTTCATCCTGAATATTAAGAATATACCTTTTATATAAGTTACTATTAGAAGAACTGTTTAGATAACCTAACTGTACTGAATAAATACTGTTGATTTTATAACCTCAACCGTACCGCCTGTTTTGGCACATTTCACTCTACACAGTCTTAAACCAGTTTGTGATTTTGTTTCACAACAAAATAAAGTTCAATTAAACCAGTATTTTAGTGCATCCCATATATCTGGACCGATATCCCGTATTATAGTAATGCTTTAACACACATATATATGCACACGTTTGCATACTTTTACTTTTCATGCAAATTTTACTCTCATTATTCAACTATCTCAAGCTAAGGTACAACAGAAGCATAAAACATCAAAAATTTACTAATAATTTCTAGGAAATAATTAAATAACACTTATTATTTACGTTTCCTCACGATTTTGGGAAAAATAAAATATCAAAAATTTACTAAAAATTTCTAGGAAATAATTAATTAACACTTATTTACGTTTCCTCACGATTTTTGGAAAAATAAAACATCAAAAATTTACTAAAAATTTCTAGTAAATTCATAATTAATTAACACTTATTATTTACGTTTCCTCACGATTTTAAGAATTAAACTACTATAATATGAACGGCCATAAATAATTAATTACAAATAATTTTAGGTATATATAAGCAAAACTTACAATTTTAATGTCTAGTAGGTAATCCACAATGGACTGATTCGAAGTATCACCGGTCGTTCTTGATCTGTGTTCTTGATGGCGCCAACTTGCGGGCGCGCGTGACATCCCATTCTAAGCACACGTTTACCATGCAAATGGGATGACCATCGTCCGCTTTTTAAATTCAACAAATATTTACTCCGTTGCGCCATTATCACGAGGCGACAGCACGCCCTATACGAACGGATTCAAATGAAGTAGCAACAATACGTTTCAAACCTATGTTTCTAACATGGTCTGTAACGAACATGGTTTTATCGCTTTTCTAATCCATATCGACTATTAAAAAAAACTGAAATGAAGTGTATCTGGAGAATAATTTTGGAAAAATCTTAATTGACTAATTCGTCATCCCTGAACCAAATGCCTTTACTGTCTGTCTGTCTGTCTGTCTCTCTGTTGGTCTGCTTTGACATATGGGCGTTGAACATACTTTTTCTTAGGAACGGGTGAAAGGATCAAACTGGAACTAATATCAAAATACGAACCTCTATGGCCCTATAATGCTGTAATAAAATCCAGTTACTAAGTCAGTGCCTTAACAAAATTTGGGCGTATTTTCTTCAGTATTTTTTAAATTGACATATATATCGTGCCTTTTGACAGTGATTAGCTTTATTTTTTCAGGTATTAACGCCTCTACTACTGCTGGGTATATTTCTCAATATTAAGTTAAGAAGTTTGGACCAATAAACCTTTCGTGCAATGAGAATTGGGAGATGTTAACCTCCACAGTCACAGAAGAGAAAATACCGGCGAAGTTTTGGGTTTTAATTTGACCTAAGTTTTTTATAAATCAAAACTCATCGGTCATCACACTCATGGCAGGGATTGAACTCACGACCTTTGTACCAAAGGTTAGCCACTCGGTTACTACATCTCTCTAATAGCTATAAATACGTTAATATACTTTATATAACAATAACAGAGTGCAAGTCCTACCTGGCCTTGTTTTTAAAGTTTATAACTAAGAATCATCAGACCGATTTTGGTTTGATTATTATTTGGTTATGTATATATATATACATTACGTTGCTATATATTTAAGAGCAGGGCGGTAAAAAGTCAAACGGTGGGCATGGGTGCGATTGCCCCCCTGACTCACGACCGAAGCTCTTTATTGTGAATAATTTCAAGCAAAGGAGCTTAAATTTTATCAAGTTTTTTTGTTTAGAACGAATTTTTTGGATGATAAGCAAAATCGTACAAATATTGTATATATAATACATTAAAAATGCCTTCTGAACGAAATCCTGTATCTGAGCCTGAAATCAAATAATGTAAAACCGAAGTTCACAAAATTGATCAGATGGGCAAGCGACTACAGTCCATCTTGAGATGTACGAGATATCTTAATAATAATGTTGGTTAACCAGCAAAGGTAGATATCGTTTGTACTATTAAGTCAATCGAAAGCCTCTAAATGCGAAAGCGAATAAAAATATGTCAATAATTCATGTTCCGTCATGTGCAGCAGCATTCTCGGACACCACCGTTACCAACACGCGAGGCCATTTACAAAATGTACCCCGGGGACGCCAGGGGCCGGCATCATCATACAAATGGGACATTAGCGCGGTGGCGGTCTCGCACCGATCGGCCGGACGCACCTTATCTCCTTGTAAACTATATTTGTTCTCCCCAAGATTTACCAACGGCAACCGCTATTAACAAATGTTAGCGTCCGTGGTCTAATGCCCTTTAATTTTATAGGGTCGTAGGTAAATCTTACTTCTTGTAATTATTAATTATATTATCTGGCCTTAGATATAATGTACTGTTTTAGAATAGGATACTTTGAATTATGATTACCGGTGTGAGAGTTTAACATCCTTGAGAAAAGTGTTCATACCATTAGTAGAATAATAGATGACCGACATCATAAAATAAGAGGAATACAAGGAGGAAAAACTGTCGACTGTCGTGATAGCTCGAACGCAGCGAATCCGGGCGTGTACCAATGAGTTTTTTCTGACTTAAGTATATTAACTATCAATGACTCCGTGCCTCGGAGAACACGTTAATCAGTCGGTCCCGGTCGCTGTCAATAGATGGCGGTCGTTACAATCTGCCAACCCACATTGGAGCAGCGTGGTGGAATTAAACTCTTGATCTTGAAGGGAGGCCTAATCCCCGGCAGTGGGATATAAAAAGGGTTGATAGAAAGGAGGAAAAATACGCCTTCTATTTATAGTTCGTATTGTAATCCTTGTACCGTAATTATACTGGTGTGTATTTTTTTCTTCACGCACCTCTTCCTTGTATACTATTATGTCAGTCAACCATTGCTCTACTGAATGTAGCGAATCATCATAATATAGTATTTAAATACTTTTACAGTAGACATGCGGAATTTTAATCTGATATCATAAAACTAAGAAAAACAGTCGACTCATTGTACATAAACATACACCTACGCCATCTATATAATTGTATAGATATGTTCTTCCAACAACAACTTCACAAAAAAAAAACTCCACGTTAAAGAAGTGCAAACACTTTTCTTGTAGAACATTCTGTCGATATTAATGTCCGCCATCATAAGTAGTCGGTATAGCTCAGATCTATAAGACGACTTTTTGGAATAAAATATGCAATAGAAATCATTCATTACTATTCTGTTTATGTAATCCCATAAAAGCGGTTAAAGAAATTCTCCCGTAGGCCTCATGTACGTAGCCACGATAAAGCTACGATAAATCAGCGTGCTTGTCGATGGCGCAGCGGGCAGCGGGGTGGTCGCAGTGCAGGGTGCAGGACTTCTGTCCTCCCACTATCCCAGGCGGCTTGATTTGTCGACTTACAAGTGAAGTACCTAATCTTTATCGATAAAGTAAAAAAAACCTGTCGAGTTTTTTATATCGTACCTACAAATCAATATTAATGTCAAACGAAGCAAAACGTATAATTCATAGAGGTGTATCCGCGAAAAGTAGCAGTTAAAAAAATACGTTTTGAGTGTTTCAATTATCTATGTGTGAGATATCTATCCCCAACCCGCAGTGGAGCAGTGTGGTGGATTTAAGCTCCAAGCCCGCTCCCCCTACCTTGGGGAAGGCCCTTGTAGTGGGGTAAAAATGGGCTGATGAAGAAATATCTATAAGTAAAGGGAAAAGCAATCAGTTCGAAAATTTTAGAAATATTTCTCATTATAAGTTAATTTTTAAATTTTTTAGGATAATTGACTTTCACGACTTTCTCTTGCCCCTTTTATCGATTTTAACAGTTTTATACATCTACAGCAAATTGAAAACGGGAAATAGGAACAATTCCATTCCATTCCATTCATTCCATTTCCATTAAAATAATCACATACCTACCTATCTAATCGATATTACAATCATCACGTAGGCAACTCTATGAAGAAAAATATCGAATGTTGGTGAAAGTCAACCCTACAGGTCAAGAATATCTGAAACTATTATTGAGCAGTCGTTTGGCCGACTTGCATAATCACGCGGCCCCACGAACATAAACTTAGTCAATGCGTTCCGATTTGTTTTCGTTCAAAATACATCCCTTTGCTATTGTTAGTGTGTAAGATATTCCTTTGGCAATACGGCAACATATTTAATAACAGCTGTATTTAATATGAGACCTAAACTTATGACTTGAACAATTTATTTATTGACCTACGATAATGAGATACAATCGTCGTGGTAGCCCAAAGCGCAGCGAACCTGTCTCAAATTTATAAGGCCATGGTTCGAATCCGGGCGTGTACCAATGAGTTTTTCTGACTTATGTACGTAACCATCACTGACTTCGTGCCTCGGAGAGCACGTTAAGCATTCGGTCCCGGACACTGTCAATAGATGGCGGTCATTACAATCCCCAACCCGCAGTGGAGCAGCGTGGTGGATTTAAGCTCCAAGCCCCCCTCACCCCAGGGGGCCTAAGCCCCTGCAGTGAGGTAAAAATGGGCTGATGAAGTGACGTGAAGAATGAGATACAATATAAAATGTATCCCAAATGAAACTATTATTTTAAATATTCTTAAAAAATCTACAGGGACTAATGGAATCCAAAAAAGGTATTGTAACTGGAATACCAGCCGCAGTATGTCAGTATAAATAGATCATGAGTGCAAATGGAGACATTGACCCTTAATGGATAGTAGCGCTAACTGTGACCCAATTTCAGATTAATACACTTAAGCGGAAGCCTCACCGGCGCGGGCGCGGCGTGATCCTCGCGAACGGGGGACGCGGCGGCTTCGCGCGGTCAATGCGCGCTAACGACGCGATGAGCCGCACAAACGGGCTAATAACTGGATAGCTTTATATTATTTTCTTCACCATTAGGCAAGTTTCGCGTCCTACTAGATTTATAGTTTCCGCCTCGATCATTATCCGCATTGAACTTCGCGTCCGAGCGCACATAAATCTGAATCGAGCCAACAGACTCGTAACTTTCTGCGACTACGATACAACTTTAAGAAGTTAGCGGGGATGGTTTATGTCAATCGTTTCGTAAATACGCAGATAGTGCAGTAATTACACTAACTGGTGCCCATACTGATATGGATATTTATGTCTACATTACAGAGATTAGCTTTAGTTATAAGTTTTTAATTAATCTATCAGGTAGCGGCTTCGGAATATTTCACATAATATAAGCTCTACATTTTTTACGAGTGAATAAAACGGCCTGGATCAACATTTAATTAACTTATATATAACAAATTGCAAAGGCAGATAAACTGGTACGCGTCGTTCATATTCTATTCAATTTGAAAAAGTCTTTATCTTATTGCATTGAAATCAATATAACCGGAAGCAATAACGATAACCCTTTGAGCTTTCGGAAAATATTCAATTCTTTTCCTATGTTGGCATTTTTGTAGAGTTAAGAAAAACAAGAGCGCAATAATTCTAGTGTCCCTGATCAGATAGGGTCGTAATGGCAGTAATGGATCCGCTGGTCAGCCGCCCGCATGCAAATAAATCTGCGGCCCGATGCAATGATGTGTGGAAAATGGCGCTCACCCCTTGCCTGAGCGCACCCCGCGCTGTCCCGCCAAAGACCTGTCCGCGCGGCCTTATAAAAATCGTAATGTATATATGATATATATATATATATATAATATTAAGCAAAATAAACTCTTAACGTTTTATTATTATTTTATTTTATCAATTTAGTCCATATTTTGTCGAAAAATCAAACCGTACTTTAAATATTATTGTTTAATAGATGGTAGCAGTTGTCTTTCTTTAAGCTAAATTCCTTGTGTATTTTTTTGTAAAATTGTATATACATGATAAAAAGTGGCTATACAATAAACAATGTTTTTTGTCACAACAGCCAAGGAGTGTTTTGACTCTGTGTATTATATAATACTTGAAATTAGAATATATAAAAAGGCTACTTTATGTCGTGAAAACAGTTGTCGTGGGGGTGCAATGCATGAAATCATAAATATTGTGTCTTGGCAAAAGTTCAAACTGTAGAATGCACACAGTTGTAAGCGGTGGCACTCTGTTACCCTCCATTTAAAAAGCCCATTAAATTGCTTTTGGTATAACATTTTTTTTATTATTTGGTGGGAAGTACAATTTTATTATAATGGCTTTTATCTGAATTTAAATAGGTATTTATAATATAATTATATTCTGAAATAGATTAAATTTTGAAAAAAAAAAATTTGCAGCAATACTTACGACATGGGGAACATTTTATTGGGGTGGAATAGTATAATAAAACAAATTAAATCGAATCACTCAGCAACTCTTTAGATAAAATGTTGATGCAAAATGATAAATACAAATCGAACTCGTGGAAAGAATGAAACAGTGTATAACAGTAACATGATCGCTTAAACTTCTAGACAGTTACAGGAGCGACGAGCTCCTCACGATTCTTAGAGACAATCACCTGTCCTTGTTTTACCCGGAAAACGGGCGGCGATAAAAGTCAGGACAAATGGCAGTCAATAAAATAAATAGCTATGGCAGGGTGCGTTCTGTAAATAAGTCGCGCTGCCCGGGGCGACGATCGCCTTTTTTATTGTCGCCTCGATCGCTCTCGAAACAACGAGCGCGAGCGACGCGGGCGGCGCATATTGCACAAGCACTGTCGACGCTGCAGATTACACTTTGAGATTGTGGATAAGACAATGCTGCTTCGATGTTGTATATATATTTATATTAATGAAAATTCTGTTAGTTAATATTTACGTACTAATGTGTAGAACATAACATGGAGACGATAACAACAAAAAATCTAATCAGTTGCGAAAATGACAAGCATGATTTAAATATAAACATTATAACTTTTTGTAATTAAACTATAATTAAGTTATTGTACTCATATGAATAGTTTGAATTTGTAGATTATAATGTATTATTTTATAAGTAGTTGAATATAAATTAAACTATATTTTTTTTAAACATTAATGATTATTACGCAAGAAAAAACACAAGCTATTAAAATTTTTTCGCAAAACCGGAAAAACTTTATCTATTTTATGTTTCTAGAAAGTAAATATGAATAATTTTTTTGTGTTCACTATTTTAGTATAACAAAACAAATGAAAAGGCATATCTGAAAGTTTGCCGATTCCATATTAGTTTTAATTTTTAGGAAATTATGACGAATATATGCTATGAACCGTAGCTGTCACTACTTACTAGTTTCTTAGTTACACAAACTGTATGTAGTGATAACATATTCCGCACGCATCGCTCTGCGGGCTCTCGCGGTCCGGGTGAAGATAGATGTATTAATTTGTAAGAATTTGTCGCCGGACCCTCGCCCCGTGCGTGCAGCGTGCATTCCAATCACGCACTACAAGTTCCCGTAATTGTACCTAATAATTTCTTTAAATAGCTGTATCTGAAAATAGGGGAACGTTCAGAAAAGTACTTTTAACGGTCTATATTGTCTAATGCTTGTCGACTGAAAATATTGAGCAAATGTTAGGTTATACTTATACGAACGCATAAAAGCGGATATGATGGGAAATTCTTACTACTTTCCAGAAATTGTTGAGACATTGTGTTTTATATCTTTTCTTTTTTTATGTTGTCGCTCTTGATTACCAGTTTTTATGTGTAAGGCATTTGTATTATTAGCGAGCAGAGGCGGTGTCGATTTGTCGCCGGCGGCGTTGTGTCCCGCGGGGCTCGTCCGACCTAATCCAATCACGCCCCGGCTGCCCTCCGCGTGTCCAGTGCGTCTTACTTTTATGGCCTAATCGTCAGTGACGACTAGGTACTATAATCCTATAATCCAGTGGAAGCAGCTCAGGTGTTAACGTTTGAAACACAAATGTCAGTTTGACACAAACAAGTTTAATGATTTAAATTCTATATTAGCAAAATAAATATACGTATTTGAATTTCAAATTGGTTTCACCGCCGATGCAAGTTTGTCAAACCATTGAAGGTCATCAGGTTTAATTAAAGTTTTTTGAATGTATGTTGCACATTTATTTATGTGGAACGCTTGTAGCTTAAACGGCTTGGTTCATTTATGTGGAGTCGTTAGATACCTCTTAATTATGGGAGTGACATAGTATATATTATATTTGAATATGGCGTTGAATATGGCTGCGAATTAAAAATATGAGGAAAAAAATTTTTTTATATAAATTATTTTCTTGTATTTCAAATTAATATTAGATTGAATCAATTAATTAAAATGGTATCCTAAATTCATAGTAAAAATTTATGTAATATAAAGTTTATTTAATAATACCCTAGCCGAATGCAATGTTCTCTTGGGCCCGCTACGCCGTAGCTTCGTAGCACGCTAATTGTCGCAGTAAGCGTCTTACCGCTATCGGTGCCCGCCCGTCACCACACCACCGCTTTATGTTAATTGTGCTGTGTAATGCTTTTATCACATTTCGTCGTCTATAGCTTCACTTATATCTTCTTTAAGACACCACTACAGGTTAACAGGGAGCCATAAATATTACTGGCAAGACGTGGATCGCGCACGAGTTCATTTCAACTAGTTAAGGTATTGTAAAACGACTCCCATAGTTAGACTTACATATGTATGTAAACTAGGAGATAAAAACTCCGCTACCTCTGCGAGGTAGTGGGCTTTTTGAATTTATTTTGCCTGATCACTGAGTGATCGATTAGATTAATCGATTAGATTCAATTGTAAACTGAAAAAATCGGTTGACCAACAATTGAAATTTAAAAAAAATTAAATTCAGGTTTGTATATACGTATTATTTTATTAATTTCAGTTAAAGAGACAGACGAAAAAAGATGTGACGACGTCGCACAAAATTCCAAAAGATGTTATGTAAATAATTAAATCTGGAGATATTGAAGTTATAAATTGAAAAATATTCTCCTTGTCAACTGTACTATTCATCACCTATTATTTATTAGACTAGCCAGCACCTTCGCTCAATTAGTCGTGAAACTAATAGCCTGTAGATAGAGGTGATGTTCGGAATCGACCTCCGCCGGCGTAATGGCCCGGGCCGAGGGTCGCCAACAATAAGTCACCGAATCCGCCAGATATCTCCGAATCACTGCCCGCTCTGATATGATACATGGGATTAACTAACGTTTATAGTTTCACTGTCCGTACAGCGAATTAATAACCGGAAATGCTACGTATAAAGCTTTTACAGGCCACCGGAAATGATATATCGCTGTGGCATGATTTTTTTTAATATTTACAGGGCTTCATAGAGAGGCTAGAGATGGAATACGACTTCAAGAAATATGTTTTCTAATGTATATGAATTTCTTATCAATCGACATATTTTATTACGAATATTGAGCCCTCTAGCTATATACGTCGCTTTGGTCTCTTCTATACTAATTCCTCAGCTGCAGTTTTTAAAAAAAATGCACACCCAAAATAACAGCGAGTACTGGCAACGCAAAATTCGAAATAGTATTTTTGTACTAAACTTAAATATATTATTGAATTGAATGTATTAATGTAAATAAATTAATTATATTATTAAATGATGTTTATTTTTGTAAAATTCCTCAATGATAAATAGCAGCCTGCGCCGTCAATGGGTACACAATTCTTAGATTTTCCAAAATGTACATTAAGAATCAATATTAGATTTACAAAATAAACGTTCAAAATGGCGATCGGGCTGTCAATATTGATATGATATGGTACTTACTCGTTTCATATTTTTGTTTTGGAGGGTGTAGATTAAGAAAATGACTTTGGTTTTGATAAATTAGTACATTTACTCAATCTTTTATTTTCTGATGTCGATTAAATATTCAACTTATCGATTCCCCGAAAGGAAATCGAAAATATTGCACATATTGTCGATTTTGCTTTCGTCTATGCTACAAAGGTATTCTTTTTTAACAATAGATATTCTTTTGTAAATAAAAAGCCGTAGCCACCTGTCAGAGGCAGCCCGAGCCCGCGGTCCGCGGCGGCTTGTTAGCGCGAACGTGCCGCGGCGCCGCCGGTAAACACGTGGGTAGATAACAATCGATTTGGATTGCCTCTATATTTCATTTTTCCCCCGCGCGTAGCAGCGCTAACTAGATAGAGAGACGCGTCGCGTCGCGAGGCCAAATTATGTCGAGGAAGTAAGAAAAGGAAATACGGGTCCGCCGCTTTTGAAAGGTGCCCGGTGTTCGGCGCGATATTTGTTCTCTTATTACGACGGTCTACGTGAATGCAGGTTATCCTACTTTGTTATTCAAGGGTAAATATTTTAACTGATGAATTTGTTACGGATTTTCGTTCGTTCCGGGGGTCGATTTGAAGTATTATTATTATTATTTTAGAAATTTTTTAAATACAATTTAAAAAATATAAAAGTATGTACGTATATAAAATTTAAAATACGAGAAAGTTTTAAGATAGATTGTAATAAAAATAATAATAAAACGACAAGAATATTTTGAGATTATGTTGTAATTTCTTTGACGGCTTACTTCGTACTGGTTGGGTAATTTTTGGTGGCCAACTTTATATTTAAGTGTACAATAATCGCATTTCGTTGCCCACTAAAATGTTTAAATTTTACCTCGTCACGCCCAAAAAAGGTAACTTCACAGAACATTGATACTTTCTGACTAGAATATATTTTGAAGAGTCAAAAAATACCAAAAAATAACTACTTCTCATTCACTATTCATTTGGACATATCGAAAATAACCGATAATTTTTTTTCCTTTAGATAATATTTTTCATCCAGTAGTAAGTACTTAGGCTTCGAACCGTCATCTACCTGACCCCAATAAAAACAATATTTACTTTTTAAATATTTTTTTTATTATTTTCACAACGTGTGTATACGTTGGATATTGGTTAGTTAACCGTTGTTTACACAGGGCGCGCTGGTCAGCTGATGTGTTAGGTACACACCTAATGCAATCACTCTGGGACACGAGCTCGCCTGCACGTTCACTGCATCTATAACCAAGCTGAATTGCTACCTCGTACGTGTATTTGCATAATTTTTCACAGAGTTTACGAGAAAAAAATAAAAATATAACATGTGATGTCAAAGTTATATATGTTATTTATGCTAACTACAGCTATTACACATGCAGACTTTGCTATTATGACGTACTTTCCTTGTAATTAAAACTTTGATTCCTTAGACCTTTAATTAAAGGTTAAAGATTTTGATTGTTCCTTTAAAGCAATTTTTGAAAAAGTTCTAATAATGACATCAAGTAGGTACCTATTTCAATTCTTTGGAAGGCATTATGGAAGTGAAGTGATTAATTGTTTAAACAATTTTTAGATAATCTAAGTTGAATACCGGAAGTACTCAAAGAGAAAGCTCGTCGTAACGTTTCCGGGTGACGAGCCCTGCCCCGCCGCACGCCGGGGACAGATAGGCTGAAAGGGTTTTTTAAGTGCGCGCTCGTTTGCACGCGAATGGCCCACTTAACCACGAAGGCGCACAAAACGCGACGTGAAACCTAGTGTCTCTCTATTGTGGTCGCCTATTGGTTTAACATTTGGTACGTATTTGATTTACTAAAACGCGGTAAAAGAACGAAAGTTCTGTCGCAAAATAATCTCTTTTTTGTGTTCGATACGCCAAGCGAGCGTCAGTTCCCTTCTCATTGTTAGCGTTACACACCTACTTGTACCAATATTTGAATCAGTAACATCAATAACATGTGAATCTGCCAATTCTTTTATTGTTACTCATAACCGTAAATTCTTAATTGTCAGTACTGATCTTTAGTTCGAATTTGTAAACGCTTATCAATTGCGTCTTTTGTAATCGATGGTTCAGACGTTCTCGCACCTTCCAGAAAACTCAAAGTTTCAGTAACCAATGTCAATATTAATTTTAATTTAGAAGAGGCTCTCGATTATAGTCACCACACCTGAAAAAAAAAATTTAGTTTTATTTTACTTGTAGCTACTTTACCCAATAATAAATTGTTAATATTAAGATCTCATAACATTACTTTCAAGATATTAACGACAATATAAAACGTACGCGTAGTTTACGAGTGGCGTCTTATAGGCCGATGCCCAATCAGAGCGGGTTCCATTGAGCAGCTCCGTACAGACAGAGGGTCGGCCGTAACACAGCACGTGACCGGAGTACAACGATTCGCGAGCGTTGAGCTGGAGCGCGGTTCCAATGTAACGTGCGATTCGTTTAAAATAACTGATGTGCTTGGTTCTTGAAATCGACATTATCACCTGCGATCGTCGAATTTATTGTGGAAAGGTATCTTCACCGGGGTTCGCAGATGCGGTTCAATAGAGCGGGTTACATGAAAAAAACTTCCATCAATACAAACTGTCCCAAAGTTTGAGTATTATACTTATTGACATTATTATTTATTTCAATATCACGGCATATTTAAAATCTTTTATTACACAGGCATATTTACAAACATTTTATATAATATTAATCAAAACACAAAGCGATGATCAAAATTACAGATTTGTCTGTAAATCTGCGTCTCAGATTTATCTCAGGTAATTATAATTGTTATTATATTAATGCAAAATGTATAAAAGTAAGAAAAGATATATAGGTACGCTCGATTCGGTCGACTGTTTTATTTACTTTATGTTTAAATGTATGAAAAATATTCAAATTGTCCAATAAGGTTTTGGATTCATAAAACAGTATGGAATCGGAGTTTTATACTGATACTGTATCGGGTAATCGGGTATCTAAAACGCTCTAACGTATCGTTTGATAAAAAACAATGAAAACGGTCAAGGGCTAGAGGCGCGATATCGCGAATATATGGTAGAAAAGCGCTGCCACTTTGAATATCGACGCTTGTCAAATTTACTGCTCCCTTTTTATCTCCACTATCGTTCAGTTACTGTCAAACCCCTGTCGATAGAGGTGAACCTAAAATGTCTAAGAAAATTTTTATGACGCGCAACTGAATAAAAGTAACTTATCGCTCAAACCTATCCAACATTATGGTGGCAGCAATAGAGAAAATTAATTTCACAGCAGCGTTTGGTTTTAATATGGTTTTGATAGAGTCATAAATGTCACTTCACAGTAATTTCAAACACACAAACGCAATTTTGCGGGGGTGAAAACCGGCGCACAGTGACTTCGCGCACTGAAACTGCGCGAGCTGAACTTACACTAGCTAGCTAGAGTATGAGTGGTTAGACGGTAAATGCAGAAGATGGCTTCTAGTCAATTCGTATTTTTATGGGGGCAGTAATAATTTAATATATACCTATGTGTAAAATTAAAATTGGTCTTACACAAATAATATTCTTCAACACAAACGGACGACCGCTTAGCCTAGTGGGTAGCGACCCTGCCTACGAAGCTGGAGATCCCGGGTTCGATTCCCAGGCCGGATCAGTATTTATATGATGAATATTGATACTGGTACCGGGTCTTGGTTGTTATATGTATGTGGTGTTTTCGCAAAAATATTTATATATGTATATATTATAAAGAATATTTAAGGATGTATATCAGGTGTCTAGTAACCCATAACACAAGCATAATACTTGCTTACTTTGGGACTAGATGGCGCTGTGTACGAAGTCCTATGTATTATTATTATTAAACTAAATCTCAACTAAGTGAGTGTGCTACGTGTACTCAACTAAGGATGCAAATGCGCATAGAATTTTGATACCGTGAAATATTTGTAAATCGTATACATATAGTCATAAATCATCCACAAAAGCACAACAGTAACAATTACGTTTTAACTCTTAGTTAATTGTAGAAACGAGACTTGGTGTCGAAAATCTAAACTGCAGCCCCTCAAGTGATTTCCTTGTACTTTGTGGCACTTAAACATGATGTAATCAACGCACACTCGCAAGAGTGAGTAATTTCTGGGCTGGTTAAGTCGAATGCACACTTACCAACACGAGAGTGTCGCAATCATTGTCGTCAAACTGATCCGGCGGTAGGGCGCGGGCGACAAACGCATTTGATTCTTATTCATTGCGGGCCGCGGGGTCGCCGAGGGGCTGCGACCGCACCGTAACGATTTGATAATGTATTCACTTGATAAAGCGGAAGGTATTCCGCGAGTGCCGCATTAAAAAACCAATTACAGTATAACTAAGGCGCGCTGCTGCTCGCCGATTTGTCAACCTCCCGCGCCCCGCAAACCAAAAAGTACATTACAAATTTAATTTCACGCAGTTTATAAAATTGGGGGACAGTCGGGAATGTTATTTTTGACTGTAGCGCTGTCATTTGAGTTAATTAATCGGTTATTATACGAACGATTTTTATGGGACCTTTATTTATGTAATATAGATGCATGCATTTTTTTTTATCATTATAAATGGGTCTGATGAAAACTAACAAAATTTTAATATTGTTTCCACGACGCAATGGAATAGTAGCTCGAACGTCGTAAATCTTAATCGAGTCAATATATTAGCTATTATTTGCTGCCTGATTAAAAAAAACGGGTGTATTTCGCGTAGTGTTTGTGATTGTAATATGCGACTCAGCGATCCCATACTCTTTCCAACTTCGCTGGACCCATCTGGTTCAATATATTTTCCACTTTCGCATGGCTCGAGTTCTCCGCTCTTCCCAAAACACTTGTCTACGCTGTGAAAGTTGGTGAAAGCCACCAAAGTTAATAGTAAAATGCCAGAGAGAGGTTTAGTGGGTTTTAGACCCAAACTACGTGCAGATCGCGCGCGTTGTATCTGGGTAAACATTTTCCTCTACCTTAAAAAAAAGTGTGCTGGTACTCAGAATACTAATTGAACCGAGTGTCATTGGTATACAAGCTTAACAAAAACTAAAATCACGATAAAAACGTCAACGCCGCCTTTAGGTTTTAAGATTAATATTCAATAATAATATCTGGGGCAATCCACACAGCGCCATCTAGTCCCAAAGTAAGCAAGTATTATGTTTATATTATGGGGTACTAATCAACTGGCGTACATACTTAAATTTTTTTTTTTATAATATACATATATAGATACTTTTCTACACCCAGACACCGAATAAATAAATATGTTCATGCACACAAACATTCCCGGGCGGGAATCGAACGCACGACCTTCGTTCTCAGCAGTTAGGGTCTGTAACCGCTTGGCTAATCGGTCAATCGAGGTGCTTCAATCTGGCCTTCATCGTAACAAGCTCGTATCTTGTCACGATAAAGGACTGATGGAAGCCGGTATACGTTGCCGATGTGTGTTCAACATGCGTAAACGTACGTTCTTATAAACATGAATTCTATGTAAAGCATCATAAAGATTTACGAGCCTCCATCAGTCTTTAGCATTAATGAAATTATGATGATCATTAAATAAAGAATTGAAATCTAAATTCACCATTTATATGCTTCGGGCTGCTTTAAGATTGGTCTCGAGGGACGTCGACGCCCCATCTACACGCCGCCGCCGCACTGCCTACGTTCGTTTAAATAGCAGTAATGAGCCCGCTAACATATTATATCAGATAATTACTTAAAATTCGTCTACTAGATCAGAAAGTGTAGAATTCATCAACATGCTTAGAATTTAAGGTGGCCCTGCATACACGTGTAAGTGCGTGCTTGAATATTATTTCTTGGGAACGTCATACTTATGTAACAGTAATTTTTTATGCCCAACAAATGTATGAAATTGAAACTATCGAAGAATTAATTATTTTATGTAATGCAATCGACTTTCCTAAAAATCGATTTCATTCCATTAAGAAAATTGTTTTCCTCTTTTATAATTTTGTTAATTTAGAGGTGTATCCATAAAGAAAACATATCATTTTCATTTAATAAAAACCGACTAAGCTAAAGCAGACAATCTAGGTTTAAAGAAATTTATTTCTCAAAGAATTCATTTTACAATTCACTTAAAGAGAAATACAAGTAGTCATTTAATTATATAACTCTAACTGTTAAAGAGTGACATCAACAACACACCATTAACACTATTTGCCCAAAATGTAGGCTTTTAACTTATTTTTAAATACATTGAAAGTCTTTGAGTCCTTTACATCATCAGGTAAGTCATTGTACAGCTGTACACCCTCAAATCTTATATTTTTTTTGCCAAATAATGTCCTAGGTGTGATTTGTTCCAAATTATTTTTGCTTCTTGTTGTATCTATCTAATATATCTTTCCGAACCCAATTTTTGCTGTAGATATATTGCCTAGCCGTGATAATCTTTATTTAAAATTAAATAATTCCGTTTTTAAGTTGGTAGAACGAAACGAATTTTCTTTAGCTTTTCATACAACATATACTAGACCCCCCTAAATTACCAAAACATTGATTCACAGTAACCCATATTTTTACCACATTGTTGTATTTTTTATTTACGATAAAATCTAATAATTTTATTTGAAATGCAAAATATTATCCTGACGGAATTTTAAGGTCATCGGTGTATGAGTTACGAGAAATCTCGAGGAAAAATGTTTTCTTCACGTGTAAGCATATGGACTACCCGAGTATAGGCGGCTGCCGGTGCGGGGGCGACTGCGTAACAAACTGCCGCCCTAATACAATAACGGGCGGAACAAACTGCGCTATAAAATATCAGCAGTGAATAAATCAGTTTTGCCATGACACTGCTTCGTCTCACCCTCGCCACTGTATCTTACGGCCCGACGCCCGTCACCTACAAATAATTATATGCACTGATTTTTCTCATGAACTGTAGCTGTGTCACTGTCAAAGAAAGTACTTGGTGACATACCAAAAATAAGGAATTTATAAAATATAAATTTCTAAAAATTCAAAATAAGAAATTATTGCAGTGAAACATGAACTATAATTTTTTTAAATTAATTTGTTGCTCTGACTAAACAGAAATTATTATTCTACGAGTAACTAGCCGCCGCCTGCAGCTTCGCTCGAGTGAATTACACGTTTTAATTTCAGGGACCTTTCTGTTTGCGGAATATCCGCACTGACTAAAAATTAACCCTGTATTTAATTTCACAATTGACGGAACTCCTTGAAAATGACGGAGTTCTCGTATAAACTGTCATCACTTATTCCATCAGATTAACAGTTAAATTTACAAAAATCTTGAAACACGACATATTCACTTTCTGACGGGTCAAATACCAATTTTCATATATTTAATTCACAATTGACAGATTTTAATACAAACTTACACCTCCCATTTTACCCCCTTAGGGGCAGAAATTCGCAAAATCTTTTCTTTGTGGACGCTCATGTTACAAAACAAACCTACTATAATGTCTGAATTTTGTATACTTCGCTTCAGCGATTTCGGCTTGGCGTTGATTATGAGTGAGTGTATGGTATTTTGATTCTATAAAGGAATAATAGCGAATTGGCATATATTTTAAAACCTGACCCTCCTACCGGAGCGAGAGCAGGTGACAATGAGGGTTATAGGACTTTTTTCAGTCACTGTATGCCACCACTTTCATCTAACTTTATACGATACTTGACTTTTGGTAATATTTGATGCGTATTGTGAAAATAAAAAAAAGGGATTTACTTTAATTATATGATTCGTCCAAAATAAAAAACGGGCCTTTTATAGGATGACTCTGGTGTCTGTCTGTCCCTGGATCACAGCTATTTTCTCTACTATCACTACTAATGTACTGGAAAAATTTTTGGGCCACCAAATTCTGTATATGAATTTTTTTTTAGTTAGTTAGTAGCGAGTTTTAGTCCGCGAGGTCCCCGCGCGCTGGTCTTCACTCCCGCCAAATTGCTTTTGACATTTTCGATACTGTGAAGTGACATTTATGACTCTATTAAAACTAAAAGCAAACGCGACTGTCAAATTTATTTACTCTATGCGCAAAATAGAAAATAAATTTTAAAAAATTGTCATGCATCATGAGTCAGCAAATGAAAGAACTTGTAATGACAGTTGCAAATATTTTTATTTTATTATTACAAGATGTTACTTTAAAAAAAACAATAATACATGAGACTTCCCACACAGCGCCATCTAGTCCCAAAGTAAGCAAATATTATGCTTGTGTTATGGGTTACTAGACAACTGATATACTTTCTTAAATATTCTTTATAATATATACATTTATAAATATTTTTGCGAAGACATCACATACATATAACAACCAAGACCCGGTACCAGTATCAATATTCAACATATTAATACTGATCGCACCTGAGATTCAAACCCGGGACCTCCAGCTTCGGCAGGATCGCTACCCACTAGTCTAAGCGGTCGTATATTGAATAATACCAAATATGTTGAAGGAAATATAACAAAATCGTCTACTGCCCTCTTCTTATCTCCGAAACTACTGATCCTACAATTTTGAACAAAGCGCGAAATATAGAGCCTCCCAATTTAAAAAAAGTCATATATACTGAAATTCCTACGGGAAACGGAATATATTCGTCCATAGGAAATGCATATAATTTCACCGAGGAGTAATTTATTCAATCGGTCTAGAGGTTACCATGGTCGCCTACTCATACGAAGGAGTCCGGTTTAATATCTATAGCTTCAATTAATGTGATGATTTATATGAACAGTAATTTATATAGCACGTAACCTTTCCACGCATATCCGACTCGCACTTGACCGTTTTTTTTCATCTTTAGTTGAATAGCACAAACGAACAAAACGACATTGAGGATACATTGAGTATTTCTGATATAAATAACAAAATATTTCGAAAAACACTTTAAAGCTTGAAATGCGAATAAATAACTTAGGAAAGTCTATTTGTATAACTTTGACAAATACCTTAGTTGCTAGTGGCACGAAACATCGGTAGCTAATTTGATGATCCTCTTCCAAGTTTTGTGATATTATCAATTAAGGTGGCAAACATCACTGTAGAAATAGCATGAAACTGAGGAACTGATTATGTTGGTCGGAAACAATATTCAGTTTTTCTTCCCATAAGGTACCTGTTTAATCCTTACACAAAGGCGGTATCGCATGAGCACACTAACCGAGCAATAGCGGCGTATACGGCGGGCGCGAGAAGTTAAACGATTTGAAACAATTTAATAGAGATCAAAAATTCGAGCCCCCGCGACGGCCGCGCTAACTTTTGAAGTTTTTCCCTCGCTAAAGGGATTATCGGCGAGTGGAGCCGTTTAGGGTGGTATCGGTGGGATATTTTATAGGTTTTGGGGGAAAAAATCTCTTTTATTTTTCAATTGGACCAATAAGCTGACTCATGCACAAATTAAAACTTTACACATTAGACGTGATAATAAATGATTTTTTTTAGTTACGTTACCTAAAGTAACATAAAAAATGATAATAACGAGAATCATGTCATCGTGACTTGCTATCCTTTTGTGATAAATATAAAATACACAAAAAATTTGTTTTATTTTATTATTCATTTTAATGTACATATTTACAAAAATCCTCTAATTTCACGAAAACCTTTTTTTCCGAAACACATAACTATTTTCTTTTATAGTAGTGGAAGGAAAAAATTATAGAGCTTATAGCATTTTCACTTCCTTCGCCTATTTCAGCTTCTGAGTCCTGACTAATACAAGTATTTTATTAAAAAAGCTCATCAAACGGACATTTTGCTTACTTCTTTTTTCACTTGAAATCCAATACTACAGGTATTGGATTTCAAGTGAAAAAAGAAACTAATCACAAATTTTTATTGCTTAAACAGAAAAGAAGAGATTTATTAACTCTACAATTTTAACATTTTTTAAAGCAAATGTAGTAAAACTGTTTGAATTTATTACGAATGCTACAAATATGAACGCTTAATAGCAAACGTTTTCATAGGTATTCCCATAAAATATGTTCATGAAATTGATATCGATGTAACATTTATCGGAGCTTTACATTATTACAGCCCCTGATAGAGTTCACGTACTCTGCTTCTTCGGTAGGAGGCCATCAATGTAAAATATCTAAGAGTCTGGTCTCAATTTAAACGCACATGGGTCTATTTGATCTAGGTTATTGTTTTAGAACTGTAACTTTTACGAAATAAGGTTGAAAATTGAATACCGGTTTCATATAGGATTTTGTCAGCTCGAGATCTGCAATGGATGCGATTGCGTTATGATAGGATCAGGTTCAACAGAGCGTACTGAGACGGGGGCGGTTCAAGCAACCTCGCAGCACGGCTCTGTATGACGCTAATGTCATTTCGAATAGTCAGCCTATGATGCTGTGGAAAATTTATAGTAACATCTATATAAGCTTATATCAGGAGATAACGTCTCATTATAAATATTCGTGTTTCCCTATATCATTCACATTATGAAACACATTGTAATATTAAAAAAAAAACTGCTCATATTACGTATTTCAATACGTTACAGCTACGTATTGAAAAATATGCTTACAAATTATACCGACTTCCGTTCCATGAAATTCATTACAATTGCATAAAAATTATTTTCCTTGTACGCAATAATGACACCTGCAGCCGTTCGATATATCCAGATGTCATTATTACAATATGCATTTTACAAAGTTATCTGTTTTTACAAAAACTTTTATTAGTGTAATATTTAATTTCACATTGATTTTTGTCAATAATTTACTTTTTTATTGAATAATTCGAAAATAAATATTTGATTATTTAGCACATAAAAGTAGCAAAACGCGCCCGCCCCGCTCCCCACTAGAACGACAGCACGCTATCGACAGGACGACGATTCATGCACCCCGCTAGTAGTGTGTGCCACCACCGGTCGTTAGTTGGCAAATGCCGGTTAACAAGTATTTTATCGCATAAACGACGAATTATACAGTGAAATGTTGTAAAAACACGTCCAAAAACAGAAAATAACGTTGAGTGGTGTAACTTTTCATGTGTAAGTACAAATTGCGTGAACGTTTCCCCGCGCAAACGCGTCTCACACCCCCGCTAAATATAACACTGCGTTTTGTACACTAAATGTCTGACCGTGTCTCTAGTGAGGAGGCGGACGGTGAGCTTTCCTATCTCTATGATTTTGAGTGTGGACCTTAACGATTAATGCATCTTCACAAACATAATAATGATCAGTGTCGGTTTGCTTATTACAATACAAATTCATTTGGGATATCGAATAACGTGTGAGCTATGTATGAAGATTCTCGTCTTTCAACTGAAATTATACAAATATAAATTACTTGCATGTATTTACCGATGCACCGGCCTCAATATTTTCTGTCATTTTGGCTTCTAAAGACAAATCTAATATGAAGAAAAGGTATAAAATGCTGACCATTTGAATTACTTATTAAAATGCTAATAGAAAAGAAAAATCTAATTGACAAGGTATTTAAGATATGAAACTCGAAAACGAGAGCGTTTATGTAGATGTTAATATTGTGTGCTGTTAGAACTTCGATATTACTTCTTATTTTCTACAGTTTGAAGTCTTTACATGAACCATCAACAATCAACTTGGTTTGAAGTTAGTGACATATTAAAAGACGCAATGGAGCAGAACAGCGGTGGTGGCCCTCAGAGGCACACGACACACGGGCAACGGCCTCCCGCGGCTCATCCGATAAGCACAGTGGACCGGAACGTACTCCCCCACGACATCAATTCCACTATCGATTCCTTGCAAGAGTTATGGGCCCGTTTGATTTAAAATAGAAAAAATATTTTATTGTCAAACTTATTTCATAGATGATAAATATAAAATGCACTTGAAAAGAAAAAAGATGTAACTGGTAAAGTTTTTTATTTACCATTACTTGCAGCGCCAGTTATTTGTCTGTTTGTTTCGTCTAGCTCCAGAAGTTGAAGTTGAAATTTCTCCTAGCTCCAAGCGTCCTCATCCCGAGGAGAAGCCTAAGTCCCTGCAGTGGAGGATAATAGGCTGACATGGTAGTACACAACTATCACTGACCCTGTGCCTCGGAGAGCACGTCAAGCCGTTGGTCCCGGTGGCCATGTCGTGAAAATCCAGCAACTGGCATTGAAGCAGCGTGGTGGATTAAGCTCTAAGCCCTCTCATCCCGAGGGGAGGCGTAAGCCAATTGCAGTAGGGCATTAATGAGCTGATGGTGTGGTATATAGTTTACGAAGTCGGTGCCAAATCATTCTTTTTATATTTGTTCTATATTTGTAATAGTTGTAAATATATCATTGTTGTAATTGATACTACCTAATAAGTATACATTTAAAGTGACTGAGTTAGCACTGACTTCATAAACTAGCTATATGCCGCCTATCTTTTCTTTACAGTTAAAAGTATTATTACTAACTTTATAGTTTATGTTTTTGAAGTCGGATTTTATTTTTTGTTTTATTTTATTTTTCAATGTTTAATGCGCAGTTTAAAAGAAACAGCGCGTATGGAGAAAACTATCGACAAATCGCAGCATCATCCCCTAACCTTAACCGTTAAGGTGTGCTGTAGCTATCATCAGCTTAGCAGAATGAGACGATGACTCCCAGACGTAAACACCTGAATAATTAAAAAATAGAGCTTAAACACACTATGCGTGCCTTTAAAATTAGAGGATGTTCGATTTCCTTGAAATTTCATCATCAAATCTTAACTTGGTGACAATGGGGCCACCTCGGAAGTATACCGTTTCAGTTAAAAAATAATTTTCCAAAGCGGGCAAAATATCGGTGACCATACATAAAAAATACATACAGACGAACATAGAACCTCTTCCTTTTTGTAGTCGGTTAACAATCGTCTGGAAATGACACCCCACATGTATAGATACCAATGCTATTTGATTTAAGATGGCGATAACTTGGAATTTGTATTTGATATTCGATTTTTGATACAAAAACATCTAAAAATTCCACCTTCATTGCCGTCTGAAGATTTTCATAAATGGCCATTTTTAATTTTAACTTACAGTTTGTGTTTTTGAAACAAAATCATCTTAAAATAGGTACGATTCGGAGATATCCAAAATGGTGGACATCCGTGTTTCTCTTTACTTCCTGTTTTCCATTACTCCCACGAAATACCACTGCAAAAAATACCGAAAGGGTCTTATTCTCGGTAAGTGGTATGTCGTGCTGGTACACATCTAATTTTTAAAACTTTTAATGTAGCTTGGTAACAGTGAGAATCACAATCTAGCCGTCATAACATGGTGTCAAATAACAAGATACGAACGTTCATAAATGACATCAACTCATAAGCTCACTGCATCGCAGCATTTATTTTTACAGGCCGCAATCTCACGGGACTATGTTTTATGGAATTCAATTCTTTAGTGAGAACAAATTTAAATAAATTTAATGACGTACTTGTGCATCAACAAATATAACTAATTAACGATTATTATATTATTTATATTATACTAGTGACCGCCGCGGCTTTACTTGGATTACACAGTCTTAGTTGACACTCATTAACATTAGGATGATTTTACAAAAACTTTGAAGTGTGTCATTTTTAATTTTGAAACCAAAATGTAAAATACCAATTTTAATTACGTGTATTTTACCCCTTAAAGATAATTTTTTTTATAAATACTAAATAAAACTTATCATTTAAATTTCCAACCAAAATGTTTAACTGGTACCAATTTTACTATTACATTAAGGTAGATTTCTAGAAGAAATTTTCTAGTGAATTATGACACTTAATTACCTAAGAAATCTCTGTATAAAATTCATCAAAATCCAATTAGCCATTTTAACAGGAAGAAAAATCGTGTCTTTATCCGGGATAGAAAGTTGTCTATATGTCACTCTCTAGGTCATAAACTATATCTATGCTACGTGAAAGAAGGACAAACCAAGAAACACTCTTTCGCATTTATAACGTCAGTTGGGAAGGATACAATAATACAATAATACATGGGACTTCCCACACAGCGCCATCTAGTCCCAAAGTAAGCAAGTATTATGCTTGTGTTATGGGTTACTAGACAACTGATATACATACTTAAATATTCTTTATAATATATACATATATAATTTATTTTTTTTATATATATAACAACCAAGACCCGGTACCAGTATCAATATTCATCATATTAATACTGACCCGACCTGGGATTCGAACCCGGGACCTCTAGCTTCGTAGGCAGGGTCGCTACCCACTAGGCTAAGCGGTCGTCAAACGTCGTCAAAGTCAAAGGTCGTCAAGCGTCATCAAAGGATAACAACCTAATTGTTCATAATGATTTTTTTGTTTAATTTATGATATATGAAATGTAAATCTTTTATGTAAATCGTATTAAATGTAAAACAAATTCTGTAAATTAATACATACGACAATAAATTCAAGACTAACTGTATATCTTAGATACATTTTATTTCGTAAGCATTATTTTTATAAGCTCGATTATTTACAAAAGGAAATATTGATTTGTGATTAATTTGTGTTTTTAAAACTTAATATGTCTAAAAATATCGTTTAATTAGTTAAATCAACATTAAACATAAACTAGAAAGTTTAAATTACTTAATTTAATTACATTTTGATTTAAAGTTTTTAAGTACTCGTAATATCGAACTTTCCAAACGCACACACAAAAAACACATTTTTATGACGGAAAAGAAACAAATCCTTCTATTACATGAATTGGATCCTTTGTTTTTTGCTGTGAAGTTCTAGAAAATTTTGAATAATGAGTGGATCTAGTAACAAAGATTGTAATTGAATTAAATCTTCGTTACATACCAGATTCACTCATTTGATGAACTAAACTTTATTCTGGAAAAGTTGCGTGAAGGATGTCTGAAAGCCTATGAATTCAGCAATTTTACAATTTTACTATGAATGCTATTTCACATCACTAACTCAAAAAGCGGGCCTTTGTTCCTTAAAACTTGTGAGCAAAAGTAATTTAAAGTTTTTATGCAATTTTACGCTTTCCGAACACACACAGAAAACAAAACTAAATGATGAGAAATGAATCCCGTCAATTAGGTTTAATGCTTTTTGCTATGGAACTATAAAAAGTTTTGAATAGTGAGTGAATCCAATATTATAATTTAACACCATTAGAGTTAAAAAACAAGTTTCTAATGCCAAACTAAATTTTCTATCAGAAAAGTCACATGAAAAATATCTGAAAGATTATGAATTATTTAATGATCCGAGAGTTGCTCAAAGCGCAAAGATCTGTTCGGAGACTGTAAAACTAAACGAAATCAATGTGTTGTACAATCTATTTACAATCATTCTTCTATATCTTGTATTTTTTTGGTGGTGACGTGAAAGGTTGTTATATGAGCAAAGTAATTTGTTTCCCAACAAAAACACATTTTATTTTATTTTGTTCGTCCATTTAAATAATTTTAAGGCTCAAATTAACGTTTTGAATATTATGCTTTACTCAATATTTTTCCAATAATCGCGGCCATTTCGCAAATAATTACTGAAAACAACCAAGTCAGCAATTCACAATCCGTAATACATCGAAATTGATAATGCAAACGTCGAACGTTTATGTAAAATGTATATTGAAATATCCAACATGAATATACTCAGGTATAATATCGAGGGCAGGTCATTTCAGTGCACTGAACTGAATTAAGACATCCATATTGATATTGATCAAACGATGATCCTTTTAAAGTCCGTAAAGGCATTCACTAAGATCGCTTTTCATTCAATCCCTTCTTCGGACGCTGAAGATTGAGATATTAAGAAAACCGATCAGTTTCCGATTGCGAGCACTCTATTAAAATCGAAGGGGGATTAGATTTTTGTACCGAAAGATAAATACAATCGTGACTAATCGGATCTCCACAAATAGCCGGTCATTTGAGAGGAACGATAGCCGTCTGAGAGAATGTCCGCGGTGCCTATCTAAAGTATCGAGATAATAGGCGGTCAGCGGACGGAAGGGAGAGCACGCTTCGGGTAATGTAAGTGTCCAAGGCGACATTTGCGCCGAACTGCCGCCGACCTACTGCTCTTACTTATACGGTTTTTACTATTTTTATTGTAATACCCTCGGACACAGCGGCTGCGGTGAGGGTGGGCCGGCCGTATGTCAGTTCAGATTCAATATCCGTCAAAGTACTCTGATACTTATTGGATTAATCCTATTCCTTTTCTAAAACTGCTTAAGTAAGTTGGCAAGTATACTTCTATTACGTAAATATATGGTCAGCAGCCGTTAGAGTTTATGGCAGGTTTCTAAAAATGAATAGATTTAGATAAAACAAGAGCCTTGAAATTATACATTTGGAATATTTTCAAAAAATTATGGGTCTATGATTTTTCGCGACACCGAGGAAAGCGTTTATTATTTATTAAAGCGTTTTCGGTAAAGATTCAAGGGAGCATGTAAAAAACAGCTGCGGCTTGTCCCCATGCGACACGGCGACACCGCGCTGACCATTATTGGCGGCCGTTGCCCACTCGCGCCATAAAACGCGCTATAAACCACCCACGACCACCGCCTTCCCAGATACATATCTACAAAGTTATTGAAATTCGTCATTTCCGATTAGACATATAAATAATGTAATATTGTCACGCCTTGCAATTTCTAGTGCTTAAGAATATTAGGGACTACCCTTACCCTGGCACTATCTTAAACTTTCCATCCGTTTGTCATATAACGTGTACATGCTCTCGACATGAAAGTGTATGATCGTAGAGGTTTGATGAGATCTCGGAAATACTATTCTTAATAAATACAATCTAAGAACTAGATTTATCTACTTCCAAAAATCATAGGAAGTGAACATTGTTTATAAACTTTGCCTTCTACGTATTGAACAAATATAAATTAAATAGAATTTCCATTTATCAATAAAAAGTCCACGTGCACGTCTGGACATAATATATGAGCTGAAATAAAATTCAGTCTGCGCCCATTTATGGCGAAGAAGTCCTGTTATTAAAATGTAGCGGATCGCGACCGGGGGCGGCCGGCGGCTGCGCGGCGTCGCACGAGACGCTCTCTGATTTATGTCCGGACCGTCCGTATTTTATTCGGCGGGCGCCTCAAGAAAACTATAAGTTTCCGGTCCCAGAGCCCGGGGGAGTAGCCCCGTAAATATTGTCTTCGCCCTCCGTATCAATACGTAACGTCCGATCGGTAAATTTATAGTAATTAGGGAGAATTAGAAAAATAAACTATATTGTTTAGTGTAACAATTAAAATACAATAATATATAAATGTAGTAGTAGAAAATAATAAACTTAATAATTTAATCTTAAATTTAATCTATTGCGTTATATTTCTCTTAACTTGTGAATATGCAGTACAGTTTAAAATTTTCCGTCTGTATTAAACTATTTATAAGAATGCATATCGCTAAAGGCACGTCATGGAGGCGGCGTTCCGATAGCCCGCCTAAACGAAGGCAATTTGTCCATCAGACGAAAGCGCCGCCCAGCCGCCCAGTCGCCTCGCGAGTTATACTACGTGCTCACAGTGACACTCACTTAGAGAGAACATATTGAAATTTAGCATTATCGATTTTATTCCATAGTCTGTTTGTAATGACTTAATACATTTAAAACTGTACCTTGCACTTATACATTTATTATTAATTTTTTTATTTTGATAACAGACAAACAATTATTGCAATTATTATGTCCCTCGTCAAAAACATTCTTGTAAAAGTTATCTAAGTCTCGCAATATTTTCGCCGTAAAACTTTCATAAAAGCTCCACTTAATTTTAAGTTAAAAATAAAAAAATATCTGCTTCACGACTAACAAGCAATCTCACAGTTCAGTATATCCTTATGCATCATCAGTAGGTAGGTCTATTTATGATGAAAGTGTAGTGAGAATAACTTGGTTTTTTATACGAATGTTTTTAATGGGGGAGCTTAATTGTTCTTGAGAACTATTTTTTCCGTTCTTCTTTTGGGCCTATGTTATATCATGAATAATGATCAGTGATCAGTGACGAGCTAATATCGACGATTTTACCACAAATATTATCAGCGACAGGCTCACCCACTATATCGCAGGTGTTATATAAATATTATGATCAATACGAGAAGCTCACTGATTATATCTCTTCATTGTACAATTTTGTAATGGATGGTTTATAAAAAGTTTCATTTCAAAAAAATCATAATTTAAGGCGTTTTAAAGTAAGTAAGTACTTTAGAATTTCGATTATCGATAATTCGGTGTATGGTGAATGAAAATAGTGAATATTTATAGTAGATATTTTCAGAATTATATCGAATATAATTTTTCTGTTTGTTTGTTGCTTTATAAGCCAAGAATCAATAAATCGATTTTATTGAAATTTTCTTATTTAAATAATAGATGACATCACTTTTCTACGTACTGTGTATGCCACATCATCGCAAGAAGAAAAGTTCTATTCAGAGTTTCAGAAATAGATTATTTATGTGGGTTTTAAATTTGAGACAGGTACGTTGCGCTCCTCTTCCCTCCTCACCCTGAGGAAGGCCTAAGCCCCTGCAGTGGGGTGAAAATGGACTGATGAAGTGGGTTTTAAAATTCACAACGCAAATAGTGAAAGCCTTGCTACGTTGTAGAAAAAACCTAGTTAGTACCTTTGTTATACAATAGCTTCCTCCATCTAAGTCGTATCGGGGGCGCGTGTCACGGCTCGGCTAGGTAGGTACCGGGCTCGCGACGCTAACGACCCCCGTCACTAGCGTCGATCCGGATCCCCGAACAAGGGTTAACGGTGACGTCACATCAACGTCACTCCTAACGAAACTGAAATGCGATAAAAATCCTTTAAAGTGCCCACCAAATGGTCGGACCAAAAAATAATAATGAAAACTGTAAACGTAACGAACTGTACACAAACATTTTTACAATTTTGCGATCTAATTTTGTGGTAAATCCGTTAGTAATTTGTGCATTACAAAGTATGTCATACTAAATACAAAAATTGCTGATATCGTTATGTTCGTACAAACGGCACGAGGCCAATGTGATCGTTGTATAGAGTTATAGAACTATAGGCATCGTCGAGATGTTTCGCGAAACGTCGTGTCACGTATTATTTTAAGCTTTGTAGTAGGTAACATAACCACAAACTGTAAAATGCTTGTTAAATGTTGAAGATAAGTGTAATGCAGCTTTTGACTTGGAAGGATTTCATGATTAGATACTTAGTTTTTACCAAGCTTTCTCTATCTCTCTGCTTCACTTTGTATATAAATAAATATTTGCCTTAATTAATGTTTAAACTGCGTAGGTATTAAATACCACATTGAATGTTTATATTTGAAATAAAACCTCAAAGCTATATATATATATATATACATGTAAAATAATTATTAGCTTTTAAAACTCAAAAGTATAGATATTAAACTCTTCTATACTTTAGAGCTTTAATAGACGCTAAAAATTATTTTTTATATTATATTTCTATTCCTTTTGAGCTTTAAATGCTAATAATAATTTTTTAAACTTTTAGTTCAGTGTTTTTAAAGAAAAACTTGTTTTTATAAAGGTAATAGTAGGTCATACTAGTAGGTAATTAATGTAATCCATCACCCAACACGAAGCTATCTTCCTTCATCTTTCATTTTGATTTTTTAGTTTTGTATCCGATATCTTCGTACAAAAAATCACGTCGTTTCATTGCTCCGTTACAACTTAAAAAACGACATATAAAAACACTTTCAAATATAAAATATTTAGGTATACTTACATCAACCATAGTTATCATGAGTCAATAGCTGTGTGTAATTGCCTCTATTTACACGTATTTATCTACATACAGATGCGTGTCAAAAAACGTAGGTAAAAAATCACCTAACTGTTCAGATATCATTCACGCACACAGAGGCTATTAGTACATGATTAGTACAGGAAAGATGTCTGTTTAATCACACATACAAGCATACAAAAGTTTTGTATTGCGTAGTTCTATCTAAGAGGTAATATAAACAATGCGGAAAACGTATGCGGAAACATTTAAGTTTAGTTTTAAAGAAATGCAGAAGCCCGTCGGCACGCGGCTTAAACTCATTACCCGGTCAATGAATTACGTACGGTAAGTCCAATTATGTGATTGGATTAGCCGCCATCCGCCTTGGATAATACTCCTCGAGTCTTCAAGTGCTACGAACAGACTTAGGACAACAACTAATTATTAATATTGCACATTTTGCTTTCCTTTCAGTTAAATAATTCGTCTGTGTTGTAGTCAAAATCAAATTCTTGACAAAACTATTTTTCCAACTCAACGAATCATATAAGTAGTGTTTTTTGTATATCTAATCTTTTTGCAATAACGTACTCCGCATTAATTTCTTTCTTACTGCTTTGGTCCTAAATATAACGGCGTGATATTTCTGCTTTATACATATACCTACTCTATGTGTGCTGTTTAACCATCCATTGTTATAATTAAATTTTCACCCGATATTTAGTAAAAATTTTGTATACTTACTAACCGATGAGTCCAAACTTTGTCTATATAGTCAGTTTTGATCAAGAAACATAATTTTGACCATAAACTGAAGCTGGAGCCAGTGTTGAGGGAACTTTTCATAAATATGATTATATTGACTTGAAATTTCGCCGAGTCATTTAATGCAGATGGCAAAACATAATTTCAACCATGACCTGATATCGAAGTCAGGAAACTTCTATGTAATTGATGGTATGGACTCGATTGTTACGTACAATTTATTAAATAGTTTACACAAAATTCGGAAAACTTTAGTTTTGGTTGAAAGGTAACTTTCTCCATCCCTTACACAACAAGGTTTGTTCGCAAAAGAAAATTTTTCAGTTATATCGGCGACATTTCACTTCTATGCTATTAACAATGTTCTAGTCAGATAACAAAAAAAAATACTTACTTTTTTGTACTGTCCAACGACATTTTTCCTATATTTTTCATTATCTATTAAAGTGCATGTGTTATCGAAATTCGGTTCATGTTTCATAAGCTGTAAGTGTTCAAATAAACATATTTATAACTTTCGATTACAATGAATTTTCCAACGATAACTTTCATTGCCAGATATCAATCATTCGGTTACAGTTTTATAGCAGTAGAATAGATTTATTTATATAGATATAAATTTTTCTAAATCTTAAGTAGTTGAAAATTCAGAACTATTTAATAATTTATAAATGTTTAATCAAATCGACTTTCAGTAATTGTCATCAATTTTTATATTTTAGCTTACAATAATAATGCTAAGTATAAAGTAGGTGAACCAAATTAGTCAGCTATCACAAAATTATTGCCCATAATGTATTTTTGCTTTAAAAATTAATTTACCTCAATTCGAAGAGGTGAATGCCCTGGATAGCGGACATGTCAACCAAATCGTGCCAAATTATGTGTTGCAATAATTATGGAATTTTCCAGTGCCTTCGTAAAATTGGCTTCTAAATTTTCAGTGCTATGAAAATAACATACGTTTTAATTTATGTACAAAGGATGATTTCAGGTTAATTATGGATATCATCATATGTAAATATAGTATCATTTCTAAAATTCGATTAAATTGTCTAATATTAAAATAGCTCCTTTCATAAATGGATCAGTGTCTAATGTCGAGTATTAGTCGATGAGCAAATCTTTAGACACTTGCTGGTGTTCCGACGATAAACTACTGAAAACTTACAATTTCACTCTGTCCGGTCGATTAACCACAAAAACGTCCGCTACAGTCACTTTCTGAAATCTTGGTAATTTTTGGATATGTATAAAACATATTGGTTTAATCTACTAAAGTTATACAACCCTATAGTGATTATTACTCTATAAAATTGTATAAGTTTGAACTCAGCTTACTTTTATGTGACTTTTAGTGATAGTTACTATGTGATTAAACTAGCTACCTATGTTGTAGGAACCATTAGGAGCCGATTGTTTTGGCACGCGGCTGAGCGATTACGGGCACGGGAAAGCTGCTAGCCGCCGACCGCGCGCTGATTGAACCCTTGTTTCATGTAATTACTAGACAACCTCTAGGAGTGAATACATTCCATTACAATAGTTACTTCTGTTAACAATTATTAGGTATTTATACGTTCACTTTAAAAATGTTATTTTAATAGTATTATTACAGTCCTGAAAGAATAACAGAAAAACATATTCGTGATAATTCGTGTATTCGTTAACGTTGAGCTTATATTAGAAATTCGAATCCAGAATATAGCTGAATAACAATTATAAACACGTTACAATATTGTTCATTACTTGTAGTAAATTACATAAGAAAATCTTCTACGCTCTATAGTAATCAAAAGTATAAAATATTGTGTTTGTGCTATGCTTAGATAGGTAAGAAAAAATCTACAGATTTCGTGCTTTCCCGCTATTATCGGAAGACATTGAAAGTGAACATCGAAAATAAAAACATAATAAATACTATACATTTTTGTCAAACGAATTTATTTAAATTTTCGAAAAAAGTTATAGACCAATTTTCAAAAATTTGGTACCATACGATGCCCTGCAAGCTCTTCCATCTTGTGACACTACTGCCTTTCGTCTACCTTTATAACTTCCTGTAATATAGCCGAATCTGACCCTCTGGGGTAATTGATCTGACGATTATTCATTGAAAAGGGCACCTGCTCAGCATACAGTTTTCGACCGATTCCAGAACTTTCTTTTCCAAACGGTAAACAATATATCTACCTTGAGAGTTTTTTTTCCATTTTTTCTATTTTGGCTTTCGTTTTCGAAATAACTTTTTATCCGGAAAATCGGGAAATTTCGTTTTTTTTACCATTTTCCGAAAAAAGTTACGTAGCGGTTTTAGAAATTTTAATAGTTTTTCGTCTATCATCAAAAATTTCGGAAATATAGCCGAATTAAACACCCCCACGAAGACGATCAGATAAACATTTTCAATGTTAATAGTATAGCAATACACGTACCGAAATATCACAGCTGAATAAGTATAAATTTTGTCTTTAGGAGTATAGATTTTAGTTACATTGCCAAGCCAAAATTAAAAATTAAAATTAAAAGAAATCTTGGAAGCGAAAGTAAGATTTACTAACAACTTAATGTGAAATAGAATATTCCATCTTAAAAACAAAGAATGTAAAAAAACTCGCAACCATAGCCTGCATTCAAGCAATAAGTATTATGTAACCTTCAAGAACGATCATTTCATATTACAACTACGTCGTATTTTTAATTAAACACTTCAAAGTAGCCGGTGGCCGCTTTTTAATCGGAAATATGTTATGCAACGATCGCCTTCGCTTTGTGATATACAATTGCCGATGCATTGTTCCGAAGAATCCGACACCTCAACAACCGCACCGCGGACATTGTGCACCTCTTTCTCCCACCAACAACTTTCTGCTTTCCTGCGATATTAAAGTTATTATAACTCTTGTTTTACATAGCTTATATGCTAAAGGGTCGTCCATATATTACGTCATGATTTAGTTTGCGGATGATGTAACGTGACGCAGGATGAGGGACGGCCTAGCCAAACAAAATAGCCGTTATCTAGATTGGCAGAATTAACATGTGTTAGAACGCCATTAATCGAAAAAAGAAGAAGAAGAATCTTAGAATGTAATACGGAAATTTAAAAAAATAGTTCCTTTTTAGTTTGAAATTGTTTTGAATATTCTTTGTATTTTAGTGTAAATTAGATGTACAAATATTATTATACTACTTCAACATTTGCCATTGTAATGTCGCATAAAGACCCTGGACATGCCCTGGACCTATACTCAGTCGTTGACTGAATTGTCAAAGAAAAGCCATGGAGTTGCTTTCTGGAAAGATGCTGCAAAGTACGTCTTGCCACTCAGAGTATTAATGGGATGGCCAAAGTACAATGCTTCACAACTGCAATCTTCTATAAGTATATTGGAGGCCTGGAGGTAAAACTTGGTTCGTAGATTGACTTCGCAATTACCGGTGGTTTCCATGATGATGGGAGCAAGTGGAAAGTTAGCTCATATGAATATAAATTATGTCTTAAGTGTCCCGATGCATTAAATTCTGTCTGTATCGAAATTTCTGTATCTAAACCTGTTTTAGTAAATGACTGACCTAACTTAAGTCTCACTCTTTCTTTTATATCCTTTTCTTATGTCACAACCCTGAGATCCACTACTCTTCTTCCATAATAATGTGACAGTGTAAGTAAAGTTGCGTGTCGATCTTAATTTTAGGTTTATTTTTACGCATTAATATATATTGGTGTTAAGAGGCAAATAATGAGTAAAAAACATCGATTTTGTAATAAATATAAGGCTAATGGAAATTACTTCAAATTTTTACGAGAATGGGGGGTGGGAGTTTGTTAGAGTATGAAGGTAGGATGATTTTAGGCGAGGAGTCGAAAATCGGCAAAAATCGATGACGTAATATATGGACGACTTTGAGATGTTGTTATCGTGTTATACAATTTAATGTCTGTCTATCTGTAATCGTGGTTTGCTATTTTCGCTATAGATTGGTTGATTATACGAAATGAATCTGAGAAGTTTTAGAAATAGATATGATTCTGATAAAACTGAGGTATATTAAACATAGTGACAGATAAATCTAGAAATACTTTCATAGCCCAACCACTACACGTCAGGCAAGTTACACAACATGTCAAATAACATTTTTAACGCAATTCCTAACACCATTGCTGCAAATGACATCACAGTAATGGTTATAACTGGAAAATTTCATTAAACAGATATTTTATAATTGAAGTTTTCTTATTATTATACTAATGGATTGGTAGATCACGCGATGGTAGGCAAAGTGTTTTACAGTAGGTACGATTGTACCTACAGTCTTGTTAAAAGCTTAAAGTACTGATTGTTGAAAACTAATCGTATTTATTGTTATAAACTTTTGTAATAGGTAATATTACAAAAGGCAAAGCAGTTTCAATGGAAAAACTGAAATCTGTAAAATGTTTCTGTCAATACACAAGAAACACCAAAGTCCCGTAATAATCATCGGCTGAGACAAACCGTTGGAAAATTAGACTTTCGGTCAATAGTCATGCAGAGCTATACAAGATTTGACCCAAAATTGATTGCTGATATAGGTCATCAATATATATTCTAGCCTCAAACAAGTCATTATAGATATTGGTTTAAATAAAAAAAAACTTTTTCTTCGATATACACATATACGTACGTGTATTTTAAAAACTCTAAAAACAAGCTCACGCAAGTAGAGCGAGGGCACATTGACTCAGAAAATTTAATGCAATATTGTCACGTGTAATGACCGGAAAGTAATTTTTGTTTAAGGCTACATATACATTGTACAAGTTAATCTTCAGTTATAATTATTACTGAGGCGAAGTTTAAAAAATCATATATACCACAGGACATGTAGGTTAACATTCGAATTCAAAAAATACCCAAAAACTTATATGACGTAGGATGAACGTGGGAGGCTCGCTGTATCAGTCTGTGTATCTTACATTATTTTTTCTTAATAGAATGAAAACTATAATAATATCGCTTTGCATTGCATTGTAACAAAGTACTTAAACAAAACAACGTTACGTAAGCAAATAAGGAGCTGTACTTATTACCTCATACAGTAAATCATATCTACATGCGTAACATTTACGATTTTTCCATATTTTTTCAAACTTTTATTTCAGAATTGAAGCTTTAGAGAAAAAAATAATAGAATCGTTTATATTTTATTAACGGAGGGATAAATTATTATGACTTTAATACGATAAATTCGGCTTCATTGAGAAATCTAAGCGAGTTAAACACAACGCTGGACGATTTCACTTGCCATACAAATATAAAGTTAAAGGTAAATTAAAAAATATAATTGTTTGAGGGACGCTCCATTTATGTATTTCCATGTCGTCTTATAAACAGTTTCCATTTAACAGGAGAGCTTAGATTCGTTCTTCAAAACACAGAAAACTTGAAATTCCAATGGGCTTGGAGCAAAATTTTTAACACAGTTTTTTTCTGAAAATGTAGACCAATGTAAACCTTCCTCTTAAAATAAAAATAATAATAAGTCTGTTATTTTTTTTTTATTTTTTTTCCGAAAATTCATTAATAAAATATGTTTGTGGCGTCATCCGAACAGCTGTTTACTATTTACATTATCTTAGACTAAAAATAAAGTCATACTATTTTTATTCATTAATGAAAATTACAATTTCATTTGGCATAGCGACTTAACCTAATTATTTTTTATTTAGTTTTGGCTTTCGTTTTTTAATATGGAAAGCAATGCTATAATTTTGTTGAAAATTTCGTCGTTAGATAAATTTTCAATAATAACTGGCAAATACCACAGCTCTTAAAAAACTAAATTAACATAACTTATGAATACATTTGATAGTAAATATAAAAATTGATATTTAGAGAGATTGTTCTAGATCTTTATTCCTTTTAATTTTAAAGACCATCAGCGCAATTGTAAAATTTTTATCTGAGCCCATTCTAAACTGGAGAGTGATTTTGATGATAATTATGTTAGAAGTTATTTAAAAGTAAAACTAAAAGTATTTACAAATTAAAAAATACTGAGTAAATTATGATATATGACAAAATTTTAAATAGACGATGGGTTCAGGGTACCAAGGATGCTTGCCGCGTTGCCGCGCTGTATTGCGACACTGATCCTCTGAACAAAGTACTCGCTCAAAGGATCCCCTGTCAACAGACACAGCGCGACACCCAAATCGTTTATTATGTATACTGAAAAAGTGGTTATTTTAGATGTAAATGTCTAAAAGCACTGAAACCATTACCAAGAGCACTGTATTACGGAGGTTGTTGACTTCTGTTGAGTAATATTTGTTGTTATCACCAAATCGAATTACAGAGACTGAATTACTATAAATAAACACCGTAATACGAAGCTTTCTAGATAGAGCGTACGATCGCTAATTCTTGGTACTGTACTGACACACGACGCGTGTAGCCGCTCGAGTACTTCTTTGTATTCGTATGTAGGATATTGTATTATACTGTCATAATTATATATATCTACTGATTGTATTTCAAATGACTTTGTCAGGTACTTTTGAGCCTTTTTTGTGGTTTTTATACAAAAGAATTTACTGTGTTCTTTAGATGAAAAAATAAATTAAATCATGAAAAGTTTCCAGTCGTTTATTTAGACATGTATCTCACTCTAACAATATGGAAGTCGAAAACTGTATGTTTTATAAACGATTACCGCCGAGGAAAATTTGATATTAAAATTTTCGTAAATTACAAAATAAATGATGAACAGCGTACAAGTTTTCAGCTTGCAGCTTTCATTCCTAATATTTTCATAGACAATAAATGCTGTAGACATGATAACTACAAAACGTACCGTAAATAAGTACCTATCAATAACAATATCTACATATTTATTTTATTTGAAACCTATGTTTTTATATTTGTTTGTTTAAAGTTACATTTTCTTATGTCTAGTTTTATAATGTACTAGAATCCTTTTAGTATTCTCGAGAGAGCGCTAGTTCGTCACAGGTGGGCGTAAGCGATCGTCGCTTCATTTGGCGACAATCGCATTTCGCGCCTGCCTCCGGCGCACGCTATGTGGTTTCACGCCGTTGCGTTGTATAGCGCTTCAATGCATCCGGAAGCTGTCTTATACGGAAGAAAACTCCTAGAAAATATTTTTAGAGAAAAAAAAACCATTGATTTCACTACATTACATGCGATACCTATTTTTTAGATATTCTCGTAGAAGAAAAGCGAGACATAGGAGAAATTCTTAATCGTTTATTAAAGTCACTAGATCATGCCATTAATGAATCAATTTTTATAGCGTTTAATTACTCATTAACAAATCGTTAAAGTGCTAGGCATGTAGGGTAACAGAAATAAATAAATACAGAGATAATGGAACAAATAAACTCCAGAGACTATTCGTTGTTAAAATTAAACACCATCTGAATTAAATTAAATAATTATAAACTGGAATCTATAAATCAGTTAACGAACAATAAACGAACCTGAAATCTGTTTATCTACGTTGCCACAGACAGAATAGTAGCTGAAAGTCATACTGATTAAACCAGTATTCAAACAAGAAAAAGCGCATGAAAATCGTTATCAGTTTACCAGTTTAGAAGCTATGATACCAAAGACAGACATACAGATAGCCAGATAAATAGAAGTTTGCAACTTATAATACGTCACTCTTTTCCATCGGCCGTTAAAAATTAGATTGAACGTTACCTACTCTTTGGTATTATATTATTTACGTATTATTTGTTATACAGCACACATTGCACTATGACATAATTTTTTCATGGATCAGGTGAATGTTCCTAGTGAAATGAAACTCTCAAATATACATCATTTAGCATCCGATATATAAGTTCATATCGCAGTCCTACACAAACGTCAAAAAATATATTGGAACGTGTACAGACGCAAAAATCGAACCTAATACATGCATTGCAGGCAGAGTGCTTCTTCAGGATAAATATAGAGACCTTTATATAACCATTTTTAGATATAGGTAATACATATTCTGACAAAGTAATATTCCAACTTGCCCATCTCCATCGAAACCAACGCCGCTTGTGACAAGGAGGCTTTTGACGTGGTTCCTGCGATGCGTTAAACGACGTTCGAGAGCAAACCGCGCCGTCTGCCCCTGCCATGCCTCCGCCGCCGCGCCGCTGGAGGGCGTCCTAATTCACTTAAATCACGTTCTGTGCCTCTCTTTGTACTACGAGGGTGAAGGTTATTCACCACCACGCTATTACTGTCAGTCATTAGCAAAAATCGTCTAAAACTTTAAGTTGAACGTTTTTTAATTGACAATTTTTGGTTCCGGATTGGTATTTTTAGGGTCTTGTCGCAAAGTTACAAAAAAAGGACTCAGCATGGTGTCTACTAGTATACTGTCCACCTTCACAAAATCCCACTTGGTTAGAATTTTTCCGAACTTTCGCTTTTTTAGAGATCCATCCATCCAACGAAACATTTAATTAACGCTCATACCTCCGCCTTCTTTTCGTGAAACGGATGAACCGCCATACTAATCTATAGGATAATTATGAAAATTAAAATTTAACTTAAATATTAACTCTCTTGTAATAATGAATGAAAAAAATATTTCATGTTACATATCATTAGACAGTTCTTTGAGCATTCAATGAAATTTCTTTAGTAAATTTTAATTAAACCGTCTAACTGATCACTAAAAACAAGAAAGTGGCACTTAACAAATACTTTTAAGTAAAACGATTTCGAACGAGGTACCTACATTGCCAAGTATTTGGGATATACGAAATTTCCACTTTTCAAACGCAAAATTTGTGCGGATGATAAGGCTGTCTGACACAGTGACTGACGACCGCTTAGCCTAATGGGTAGTGACCCTGCCTACGAAGTTGGAGGTCCCGGGTTCGAATCCTAGGTCGGGTCAGTAATTATGTGATGAATATTGATACCGGTACCGGGTCTTGATTGTTATATGTATGTGGTGCCTTCGCTTGGTACCCAAAACACAAGCTAATGCTTAATTTGGGACCTAGACGTTGTTCTGATGTATACGTTACTCTTATTATTATATTGTAAAAAAAACGTAAAAAATATCTAAAATGTCGAAAAATTGGGTATGAAAATTTCGGTGTGTGTAGTGCTGTGGTGTAGTGTAAATAGTAGGTTAACTTAACCTCATCATTGGTGAATTCCTTCAGCTCAGAAATTCAAAGATAATCCTGATTTTATTGCTTTTTGTTAGTTTACACATCAATTCATAGTAAATTTTTTGTTATTTCTATTGCAGCCGATTAAGTATTGGTCCTGGTTAGATATTTATTTAATTAATGTTAATTATCTTTTTCAGGTAAAATGGTTTTTACTTAAATAATTTTAATTAATTTGTTCAGATAAAACGTGTAGGCACAGAGGTAGGGATGAAACAAAAACCCGATTTGCCTTAGTATACAGAAGTATTTCTATTTCTTTTTATTTTATTTATTCTATTCTTTTTTCTTTGTTAAATTTAAGAGTGTATTCACTTAAAACTTGTTCTTGTTGCCCACATGACAGGCTTTGCTTAGTGTGCGGAACGTTGATATATTGTGTTGCATTATGTGAAGTTCTTTTGAAATAAATGATTATGTAATAAAATAAATCATAATGATTTATCTTTTAAATTTAATTTCTTGAAACCTTTTGTAAAAAAATAACCTCACTATAATTAATATACTTTTAAATATTTTCCGCCCTCTGAAGCGTTTTAAAGAATTTGTGGAATATTTTGACGACCTCTTAGCCTAGTGGGCAGCGACCCTGCCTGCGAAGCTGGAGGTCCTGGGTTCGAATCCCAGGTCGGGTCAGTATTTATATGATGAATATTAATACTGGCACCGGGTCTTGGTTGTTATATGTATGTGGTGTCTTTGCTTGGTACCCAAAATACAAGCTAATGCTTAGTTTGGGACTTAGGCGTTGTTGTGATTGTGTGTTATTATTATTATAGTTATACTGTAATGACTAATAGTTGCGATTTTCGCGAATTGTCTACAATTTATGAGCATAGGGATACTAGACAAAATAAAATTAATATTAAATCCCATTGTGACATATAGCATCCAATCTACAAGTAGGTTAAACAAAAAGTGATATCAAAATAGCTCATCCCTGCGCACGCAACCAAATAAAGAAAAAGGTCCACGTAATCCTACCGCACGCCAAATAAAATTCCAATTACACCGGAAAGAAATGCCATATTCGGTTTGCACAAATCCTTAAAACGTCATCCAGATATCCATTACATCTCTATTAAATCTTACGACATATATTTGCGGGGGCCTAGTCAGCAGAGCTCCCCTCGCAAACACGATGCCGCGCCGATTACGCGCCCGGCCGACTCAAGTAAACGAATATAAAACACATGCGGGAAGACGAATGCAAAATTCACTCGTCAAGCTTTTGCATAGGTAAACAGATACGCGACCCCTTTCGCGAATTGGCGCCACGCTGGTAGCCCGCGACGAACAACAAATATCATACAGCATCAATTTTTTTCTTGATGAACGTCGGGATGTTCACGTTGGCAAATAAGAGAGAAGAGTTCATCTATATTTATGATATCGTGTCATGTGAATATTTTTAGGGTTCCTTATGTCAAAAAAAACCGAATTCTTATCAGATCGCCCTTGTGTCTCATAAACCACACAAATCTGCAAATGTCAACAGTGCACTTGAGCAGATATTGCAAAGATCTAATATGAATAATCTTTTATTAATGCGATGCGGTCCCGTGTTTATTGAACACATAGTGTTGTGTCGCAATCCACCTATTTGGGAAGATTTCGTCTACGGATCGGAAGGTAAATTCAAAGTAATCGAATGACCTTCAAGATCTCATGGCCGAACTGCATGTGACTTCTTTCTAAGGAGATACATCAAAAACAAAGTTTTTTTTTTGACAAAAATGGATAGCATAGATGAACTTAAAAAAGACATTAGGTTGAGCATCGTCAAATATGTTTTCAGGATGTACTTGGCGGATTTGGTTGGCGAATTCGTTTTTAAAATACCTTTCAAAAGATCACAAAGTCATAAAGTACCCTTTTCATTAGAAAAAAGTGAAGTGTATATATAGACACTATTTTTATTTATTTTATACTGAACATGCGACTTCGATTTGATGCACTTCGATTGAATGGATTACACTTGTGTCTTAGCATTTATTTAGGTTTATTTCACAATTTTACAAAAACAAACACTGACAAATTTCATTTTTAGCTTTCAAACTTTTGGCTGGTTAAATACACATTTAAACTATTTTTTTCCCTTAAGGGTTAAATTTCTATTAAAGCTACAAAAATAGTTCTTAAATTCCTAACTTTAAGCTTCATGCCAAATAATAAATGTTATAGTTTTAATTAACTTAAAGAATGGCGGAAGACGGAAGACGGAAGACGGAAGACAAAGCTTCAACTCATGTTTTACTTCCTTAAGGTTTAAATTCTGAAAAATATTGAAACACGATTTATTCAACTTCTAACGCAAAGGGTATAATCCTATTTTCATGCATTTAATCTCAACAATGACGGATTTTCATTCAAAGTTACCCTTATTTTTCCCTCTAAGGGATAAAATTTAGAAAAATTCTTTCTTAGTGTATTCTTCCTATTTCATGTGATTCGCTTCAGCGATCCTTATAAATTACGTAATTCCCTTACATACTTTCATCTCCTATTTTACCGCTATAAGTGTTAAATTTTCAAAAATCTTGATACACAACATATTTAATTTCCAAACCAAAGGCCAAATCAATTCTTATTTCGTTCCCTTAAGGGATAATTATTTTTAATTTTGAAACACTTGTTTAGTTTCTGCCCCAAAGTTCAAATACCAACAGGATGTGTCTATTAGGTGACTATTAGTTTCGAAAAAAATAGTTTTCAAAAAATTGGTCATGTGGTGACATAGATCTGACTAAAACTTTTATATTGAGTATCTACCAACACAAGTCTGTGACTAATCGTTTGAAATACACTAGTTTTTAAAATTTGGTCACATGGGTAGTCTACGATAACAAAAATTATATGTGGGACATCTCACAGACGGTCATCTAGTCCCAAACTGCGCAGGGTTTATTTTATGGGTATTCAACAACAGATACTGATACTTAAATATCTTTATAATAACTATCTATCTATCTATCTATCTATCTATCTATCTATCTATCTATCTATCTATCTATCTATCTATCTATCTATCTATCTATCTATCTATCTATCTATCTATCTATCTATCTATCTATCTATCTATCTATCTATCTATCTATCTATCTATCTATCTATCTATCTATCTATCTATCTATCTATCTATCTATCTATCTATCTATCTATCTATCTATCTATCTATCTATCTATCTATCTATCTATCTATCTATCTATCTATCTATCTATCTATCTATCTATCTATCTATCTATCTATCTATCTATCTATCTATCTATCTATCTATCTATCTATCTATCTATCTATCTATCTATCTATCTATCTATCTATCTATCTATCTATCTATCTATCTATCTATCTATCTATCTATCTATCTATCTATCTATCTATCTATCTATCTATCTATCTATCTATCTATCTATCTATCTATCTATCTATCTATCTATCTATCTATCTATCTATCTATCTATCTATCTATCTATCTATCTATCTATCTATCTATCTATCTATCTATCTATCTATCTATCTATCTATCTATCTATCTATCTATCTATCTATCTATCTATCTATCTATCTATCTATCTATCTATCTATCTATCTATCTATCTATCTATCTATCTATCTATCTATCTATCTATCTATCTATCTATCTATCTATCTATCTATCTATCTATCTATCTATCTATCTATCTATCTATCTATCTATCTATCTATCTATCTATCTATCTATCTATCTATCTATCTATCTATCTATCTATCTATCTATCTATCTATCTATCTATCTATCTATCTATCTATCTATCTATCTATCTATCTATCTATCTATCTATCTATCTATCTATCTATCTATCTATCTATCTATCTATCTATCTATCTATCTATCTATCTATCTATCTATCTATCTATCTATCTATCTATCTATCTATCTATCTATCTATCTATCTATCTATCTATCTATCTATCTATCTATCTATCTATCTATCTATCTATCTATCTATCTATCTATCTATCTATCTATCTATCTATCTATCTATCTATCTATCTATCTATCTATCTATCTATCTATCTATCTATCTATCTATCTATCTATCTATCTATCTATCTATCTATCTATCTATCTATCTATCTATCTATCTATCTATCTATCTATCTATCTATCTATCTATCTATCTATCTATCTATCTATCTATCTATCTATCTATCTATCTATCTATCTATCTATCTATCTATCTATCTATCTATCTATCTATCTATCTATCTATCTATCTATCTATCTATCTATCTATCTATCTATCTATCTATCTATCTATCTATCTATCTATCTATCTATCTATCTATCTATCTATCTATCTATCTATCTATCTATCTATCTATCTATCTATCTATCTATCTATCTATCTATCTATCTATCTATCTATCTATCTATCTATCTATCTATCTATCTATCTATCTATCTATCTATCTATCTATCTATCTATCTATCTATCTATCTATCTATCTATCTATCTATCTATCTATCTATCTATCTATCTATCTATCTATCTATCTATCTATCTATCTATCTATCTATCTATCTATCTATCTATCTATCTATCTATCTATCTATCTATCTATCTATCTATCTATCTATCTATCTATCTATCTATCTATCTATCTATCTATCTATCTATCTATCTATCTATCTATCTATCTATCTATCTATCTATCTATCTATCTATCTATCTATCTATCTATCTATCTATCTATCTATCTATCTATCTATCTATCTATCTATCTATCTATCTATCTATCTATCTATCTATCTATCTATCTATCTATCTATCTATCTATCTATCTATCTATCTATCTATCTATCTATCTATCTATCTATCTATCTATCTATCTATCTATCTATCTATCTATCTATCTATCTATCTATCTATCTATCTATCTATCTATCTATCTATCTATCTATCTATCTATCTATCTATCTATCTATCTATCTATCTATCTATCTATCTATCTATCTATCTATCTATCTATCTATCTATCTATCTATCTATCTATCTATCTATCTATCTATCTATCTATCTATCTATCTATCTATCTATCTATCTATCTATCTATCTATCTATCTATCTATCTATCTATCTATCTATCTATCTATCTATCTATCTATCTATCTATCTATCTATCTATCTATCTATCTATCTATCTATCTATCTATCTATCTATCTATCTATCTATCTATCTATCTATCTATCTATCTATCTATCTATCTATCTATCTATCTATCTATCTATCTATCTATCTATCTATCTATCTATCTATCTATCTATCTATCTATCTATCTATCTATCTATCTATCTATCTATCTATCTATCTATCTATCTATCTATCTATCTATCTATCTATCTATCTATCTATCTATCTATCTATCTATCTATCTATCTATCTATCTATCTATCTATCTATCTATCTATCTATCTATCTATCTATCTATCTATCTATCTATCTATCTATCTATCTATCTATCTATCTATCTATCTATCTATCTATCTATCTATCTATCTATCTATCTATCTATCTATCTATCTATCTATCTATCTATCTATCTATCTATCTATCTATCTATCTATCTATCTATCTATCTATCTATCTATCTATCTATCTATCTATCTATCTATCTATCTATCTATCTATCTATCTATCTATCTATCTATCTATCTATCTATCTATCTATCTATCTATCTATCTATCTATCTATCTATCTATCTATCTATCTATCTATCTATCTATCTATCTATCTATCTATCTATCTATCTATCTATCTATCTATCTATCTATCTATCTATCTATCTATCTATCTATCTATCTATCTATCTATCTATCTATCTATCTATCTATCTATCTATCTATCTATCTATCTATCTATCTATCTATCTATCTATCTATCTATCTATCTATCTATCTATCTATCTATCTATCTATCTATCTATCTATCTATCTATCTATCTATCTATCTATCTATCTATCTATCTATCTATCTATCTATCTATCTATCTATCTATCTATCTATCTATCTATCTATCTATCTATCTATCTATCTATCTATCTATCTATCTATCTATCTATCTATCTATCTATCTATCTATCTATCTATCTATCTATCTATCTATCTATCTATCTATCTATCTATCTATCTATCTATCTATCTATCTATCTATCTATCTATCTATCTATCTATCTATCTATCTATCTATCTATCTATCTATCTATCTATCTATCTATCTATCTATCTATCTATCTATCTATCTATCTATCTATCTATCTATCTATCTATCTATCTATCTATCTATCTATCTATCTATCTATCTATCTATCTATCTATCTATCTATCTATCTATCTATCTATCTATCTATCTATCTATCTATCTATCTATCTATCTATCTATCTATCTATCTATCTATCTATCTATCTATCTATCTATCTATCTATCTATCTATCTATCTATCTATCTATCTATCTATCTATCTATCTATCTATCTATCTATCTATCTATCTATCTATCTATCTATCTATCTATCTATCTATCTATCTATCTATCTATCTATCTATCTATCTATCTATCTATCTATCTATCTATCTATCTATCTATCTATCTATCTATCTATCTATCTATCTATCTATCTATCTATCTATCTATCTATCTATCTATCTATCTATCTATCTATCTATCTATCTATCTATCTATCTATCTATCTATCTATCTATCTATCTATCTATCTATCTATCTATCTATCTATCTATCTATCTATCTATCTATCTATCTATCTATCTATCTATCTATCTATCTATCTATCTATCTATCTATCTATCTATCTATCTATCTATCTATCTATCTATCTATCTATCTATCTATCTATCTATCTATCTATCTATCTATCTATCTATCTATCTATCTATCTATCTATCTATCTATCTATCTATCTATCTATCTATCTATCTATCTATCTATCTATCTATCTATCTATCTATCTATCTATCTATCTATCTATCTATCTATCTATCTATCTATCTATCTATCTATCTATCTATCTATCTATCTATCTATCTATCTATCTATCTATCTATCTATCTATCTATCTATCTATCTATCTATCTATCTATCTATCTATCTATCTATCTATCTATCTATCTATCTATCTATCTATCTATCTATCTATCTATCTATCTATCTATCTATCTATCTATCTATCTATCTATCTATCTATCTATCTATCTATCTATCTATCTATCTATCTATCTATCTATCTATCTATCTATCTATCTATCTATCTATCTATCTATCTATCTATCTATCTATCTATCTATCTATCTATCTATCTATCTATCTATCTATCTATCTATCTATCTATCTATCTATCTATCTATCTATCTATCTATCTATCTATCTATCTATCTATCTATCTATCTATCTATCTATCTATCTATCTATCTATCTATCTATCTATCTATCTATCTATCTATCTATCTATCTATCTATCTATCTATCTATCTATCTATCTATCTATCTATCTATCTATCTATCTATCTATCTATCTATCTATCTATCTATCTATCTATCTATCTATCTATCTATCTATCTATCTATCTATCTATCTATCTATCTATCTATCTATCTATCTATCTATCTATCTATCTATCTATCTATCTATCTATCTATCTATCTATCTATCTATCTATCTATCTATCTATCTATCTATCTATCTATCTATCTATCTATCTATCTATCTATCTATCTATCTATCTATCTATCTATCTATCTATCTATCTATCTATCTATCTATCTATCTATCTATCTATCTATCTATCTATCTATCTATCTATCTATCTATCTATCTATCTATCTATCTATCTATCTATCTATCTATCTATCTATCTATCTATCTATCTATCTATCTATCTATCTATCTATCTATCTATCTATCTATCTATCTATCTATCTATCTATCTATCTATCTATTTATCTATTTATCTATCTATCTATCTTTCTATCTTTCTTTCTTTCTTTCTTTCTTTCTTTCTTTCTCTAACTAACTATCTTTATAACAAATAGGCGTGTGCGTGCGCACAGTCGGCGTTTCCGACCACTAGACGATGAATTACATGAAGTTTCTGTACTATACAACACATAAACACAATAGATCAATGACGAAAATATTAGCTTTTAAGAATATGGATACGTGGTCACATATATGACGTTAGAACAATTAATTTGTGTACCATTTCGGAGGTATTAGCACTATTTATTAACTTTTATTTATTTCCGATAATAATAAATAATAATGAATATAAAATATTTAATGACAAACCCGATCCCCTTTCGCAAGTCTATAGACCATATCCAGATGCTGTCGCTATTTCCCATCTATTTCTTGAGATTTCTAAGACGTCATCCTACTCTATGGCAGCACTACTGAGCTTATGCTATGCAAATGTTAACGAATTCGTCAATTATTTTTAATTTCTAGACAATATGAGCAATTCCTTTCAAGAAAAGTGCCAATGACAAACAGATAAATGGACGGATGCATAATTCACTACCTAAACCGTAAGAATAAGCTTTATCTGTTTTTCCATTTTGAGGTGTCTAACACCTAAACAACGAAATAGGTACCTTCAAAATACTTCTGAGGCACTTATTTATGTAATTCAATGCAAATTTATTTATCAAAATGTTCCACCTCGTGAGAGTCAGATTCATAAAATAGAGTTTTCTCAAAGATGCTACGATATACGACCACACCTTGCACAACCTTCTTTGGGATAAATCATACTTGCAGTACCGGACCAGAAAGTGTCCCGCAATTTTTTAGCAGACGAGCTCGAACTTTTTTGAACCCGAACATTGATAGCTAAAGAGATAGCTCATCTGAGCTTTAATTAAATTTCGAACTGGCACAACAAAAATAATGCGCCATTAAATGAATTTTAAATTTTAAAAAGTAAAAAAAAAGAAATCGACATTGGAACGCGAATTGGGGGCGAAATTACCTGAACTATTTTTATTATTGTAATACAGTTGTCAATATAATTAGTTTATGTTAACTTTACCTACTATAATTTTATTAAAAATGAGTTCTACGAGTGGTGAAGACATTTTAACACCACCTGAAATACAAGAACCTGCAAAAACAATTATAGAAAACTGTTTACCACCGAAATCGAAGGACAGATAGGTACATGAAAACGTATGAACATTTTATTCAACGGAAAAACGAAAAGAACTATAAATCGTTATCTGAAAACCTTTTTTTTAGCTTATTTTGGTGAAATAGCTACAAAAGTAAAACCAAGTAGGTACACTTTGGGTATTATATTCCATGTTAAAATGTACGATACTAATGAAACATAATATAAACTTGAAACAATACCAACAATTGACTACAATGCAGTTGGACGGATATAAACACAAAAAATCTAAAGTTTTGACATCATCTAATAAGAAAACCTATTTCAATGAAGCATTAAACATTGAATATTTAGACCACAAAATATGTTTAAAAATGTCAGCATTAATATGTAGATAACAGACGTAGTATTTCTGTAAAAAAAAACTTTAGTCTTTGTTGCACGTTGCTCTTACTTTTTGCATATATGGAGTATAGAAGTAAAAAAAAAATACTAACAAACATCTCTAGAAATGTTTCGAACTAATGCCATTCCTGGGAAAACCACTTTCAATTTTCAAAACTGGACTTTCACTCATTATATTTTTATATAAACATTTATGTTATTATGTTATTGTTTTAATTTACACGCATCTTTTAGAAAAGTACTACACAAGCCTTGGCCACAACTGTGCATAACCGGACTCTGTGATGCATGCATCGGCTGTGCCTCGGCCCGCATACTTATGATCGTCCGGTTATGCTGCACTTGCGGGCCGCGGCAGTAATTACAAGAGGTAGAGATATAAAAAATTGCAATTCATAGGAACTCTTACTGTTTGTGTCTCCATCTTTTACAATTTTTTTCGTCACTTAACATACAATCTCGATAGATACAATGCAGACACTTGGTTTGAGGTGTATATATCGGGTGTTTGGCTTAATGTATTAATGTAATGTACCGCATGTTCAGTTGAACGTAGTCTAAACATAGAGCGTGTAGAGCTTAGCGAATTAAACAAAAAATTTCAAGTGAGAAGTTTTTTCAAGTATGATTTTTTTTCAAGCTCTACACGTACTTAGCGTACTTATAGTTTGTACTAACAAACTTCTAGAGCGTATTTATAGTTTGTACTAACAAAGTTATAGAGCGTGTAGAGCTTGAAAAAAAATCTTCCTTGATAAAACCTCTCACTTGAAATTTTTTGTTTAATTCGCTAAGCTCTACACGCTCTATGTTTAGACTACGTTTAACTGAACATGCGGTATGTAGTATATGATGGAATCATAACTATATAAAGAATTTGCAAACAATTTAAAATTTTCTGCAATCAATAAACGCACCTCAATCAAGACTTTTTCTGCGTGTAGATTTAAACAATTTAATATAATTTTATCCCTACTAATATTTTGAATCGTTGCATAGATTAAATTATGTATACCTATAATATCAAATTTTTAATTTGGTTATATGGATCCATAGGAGACCTGACCTACATAGTTAATTCGAAGGACATCAAGAAAAGGAGAGTGACCTGACGCTGCCGAGTAAAGTGATGAGTCGCGCGTGGCGCTGGCGAACGATCGTACGCTGCCTGCTCAAGTAACGACCTATCGATTGACGATACTGCCTAGTTAGCGATCTGGGACTCCCCGCGTCACCCCGCTGCTGCTGCCGGCTAGTGACACGCGTTCGCAAAAACAGGAAATCTTTATACGGAGTGCATTATAATAATAAACTATATTCTCATACATCATTTCAGTTAATGTTTTGTATTAATAAATTAATCCTATAATGATTTATGTGACAGACGTAAAGAGATTTATAAGATTCCATGTTTAGGTACCTACTTGGATCGAAAATATTAGCGAATTGTTGTCTAAGACAATACTGTCAAATTCGCTTCCAAATTAAAAAAAAAACTATTTGATAAGTAGGTACCTACTCAGTTATTTCACAATTCGCATCGTATATATATTTACTTCAGTAATCAATTTAATTAATTTTACTAAAGTAGGTGAAGTAAAGTAGTAAGGTAGGTACCTCATAATATTTTATTTTCATCAAAATAATTACATGTGACGTTTGTAGATTATGTTATTTTAATTTTCAATGAACTATTTATTGTGTAACATTATGTATTAAGTACTTTTATGACAAAAACGTATTTCTGATTTAAAGGTACGTATTTTATAATCTACATTAAAATTCTTTTTATTATGAGATGTTCTAGTACTTTCAAAAATTTCGTCAGTCTCAATGGCAAGTTTTTCGATTTCACGTTCCGACCTAGTAGCGAGATGCATCGATCGTCGACCCTGCCGAGCTGGCAGTCTTCGCGCGCGCCGCCGCCAACTCAGGACCACGTAAGCAAGCGGGGATCTAGATTTCAAGAGTTGGTTAACCCTGTCTCCCCCCTATGCTTTTTTCTAACAAATTTTTTTGTGTTTCTGTTGACTAACTACTATGTGTTATCGGTTAAATAAGTATTTAACAAGAATGGTTTTTTCGAGCCCAATTCTTATTTTTTTTTTTTATACACCGAAAGTTCCAGTCTCACCTAGGAATCTCCAAGCATTGAATTGCGAATTTCGATTAATATACACAAATAGATGAGTTCTTAAGGTAAGTATTTACAATGACACGTATACCTACTTACTTTAAGTAGTATATCGAAAGTAGGTAAATTTACTGTTAGGTACATAATATAAGTGATACAAGTGATTATTTTGTATTAACGAAGAAATAACTTTAACATAGCTTGGCGTAATGTTTTAATTAAGTCAAAGTTTTAAAAAGCAAGCGCATCTAAAGTGCGGATCTTTAATTAAGACCGAGCTATATTAAAATGAAATTAGAGACTGGAACCGTAGGGGTGCAGAGAGAGAGAAATGTTGGGCGTGACGTCACCGCCCGTCGCATCGTCGCCTCCCAGCCCGACCTTGCCACTAGAAAAATGTGCCGCGTAGCCCGAGCTCAGCGGCACGCCAGCCACGCGCCGCTCTGCTGCCTCATCACATCGCTTGCTCTCGGTCAGCAGACGCCCCTATATCTACTTGGATGGGAGGAAAACTCGAACAAACAAAAACTATTCATTGCGAAAACTTAAGAAGTAAAGAATTATAAATTACAAATTTTAAAAGTGTCAATGTACATCATGACCAAGATTCATTATTTAACAATTGCATTAACAATAATCATAATAAAATCCACCTCAATTTCATGCTATCATATCAAACTATTTTAAATTATTACCTACCTAGGTAGTAAGTAGATATAGATAAATATGCTATTAAATTTATCTTTTTTTTATAAAGTTTTACAAGAGTTTACCTATTTTCAATGTTATAATTTTAATTTGGATAGATGTAGCATTGGTCTTAAAACTGGAAGACCTATTTGTAACTAAAGCATTATTTGCCAGAAAAATATCCATAGACTGAAAGCAGAAAAAATATGGATTTGGTTAGATTTTTTTATAATGAATATAAAAAATTACGAACATGTAGTTCTAAATATAGCTATAGAGATAAACAAAAAAACACTTTAAAAAAAATCATATTTATTTAAGAAATTAGATGAAAATTATTCTAATTTTGTTCAATTTTAAACAAAATATACTTTCTCGTGTAAAAATCAAACAAATGCTATAAAATTGCTTACCTACATTTCAATCACATTAATAAGAATTTAAAATTTATTTTGTAAAATAATACAACAAAAAAATTGTGTAGTACTTAGGTAGTTAAGACAAAATCGTATAAGTGCACGTATGAATGCATTCCAAATTGTAATTGATTAAATATTAAGATTTTGCTGCTAAGATTCAATAATGTCAGAAATGGTAGTTGGAAAAGCCCGAGTGGCATGAGGTAGGCGGCCATGGTCCGGCGCCCTGCGTAGTACACGGAGAGGCGTGGCTAGGGTGGACACGCCCTACGTGCCCCGCCCCGCGCCACACAGCCGCCAGCATCCGAGACGAGTCTACAAGCCAACAAGAAAGCATTATTCCCACATCGCTACATAGTATCGAGTTCATAATTAGACAGTTATTGACGATCTATACATTATCCAGGTGTGTTGTTCCTACGTACTCCTACTCACGCCCGTAGTCTCTACCATAGAGAAAATAGTCTTTCGACCGTCTTTGATTTTATTCCGTTAAAAAAAAAATAGAAATACTCGTAGATAAAGGAAGCATCTTGTTTTTGTGTAAATACCTATCTACCAATTTGATTATTTCGGTTTTAGTTAAGAAGGTAACTAGTTGACATATCTTTTCCGATGGCTGTGTGTGATAAATGAAATCTGAAGTACAACTTGGTATTATGACAACAGAAGTACCTACCTACGACGAAGGGCATGGGCATGTGTAAATAAGAAATAGAGGGAACATTCTGTAAATCAGAAATAAATACATTTTCATAAAATAATTTATAGTTACATAAATTCTATTGTAAGCTGACGTGTACGTGACGTGGTACGAAGATTTTGCTGCTATTGTGGCGTTGGATTATGTAATTTTACAATTCCGTCACTACCTCTAATTGGCTTCCTGTTTTTATTAAGGTTTACTATAAGTATTTATTATAATAATTTACTATAAGTTGGTTTTCCTTAGATAATAAAAATAAAAAATTAAATAAAAATAAAAAATACTGTGAAAATCAATGAAGATAGGACCTTTAAGAAAAAAAATGATTTTTAGTTCCAAAAGTAATGAATTAATGTGCGCTTTTTAATAACGTTTTTAAAAGTGTACAAGTGTTTCAGATAGTTTGAATAAATGTAACTTAAGCGATTTCCTGTATTAATGAATTTTTTAATTTTTACAACTTTCCTAATATCTCACAAACTCGCAACTTTGATATTCTGAAAGCCGTAATTCTAAGGTATGTCCGTCTTAATTGATCCGAAAAGAGGTATACAATATATAAAAAATATCCCTATCGCCGTACCAAACACCCTGTATTGGGTTGGGAAGAAAATATTCTCGTTTATATGAAATTGTAATCCAACCTTTGGTTGTACTTTTTCTAACTGGCTGGTTATAATACCATTACAAAGGTGACATTTGAAAAAAGTAATAAATTAGAAAACTGTCTACCACCATTATTCAACTGTTTTTCTGTCCAAGAAAATGAACAGAGAAATGAATGTAATGTGATGTAATGGGACAAAAAAGATGCTTTAATTGCGGTGTTTAATAACAGCAAAAACTTGTAGGGAGGCAAGAAAATGCCGTGCCGATGCGTACTCGAAGACGAAAACGCACGCGGCCTTCTCCCATAGATTCGGTCATCATAACCGCAAGGTTGGTATGGCCATGGAAGGAGGAGGGTCCTGTCTAAGAAAATGTGTAAATCTATAGGTATAACCATAAAAGTACCAATCGACTAGAAGCTCTCTTCTGCGTTTACTAACCACTCATAATCTAGCTCGTGTGAGATGGTGAGTTTTAGTCCGAGTTTCAATGCACAAAGTACCCGCGCGCTGGTCTTCACCCCCGAGAAATCCCCGCGCGTCAGTCTTCGACCCCATAAAATTGCGTAATGTCACTTCGATAATGTGAAGTGACATTTACGACTCTATAAAAACCTTAATTTACTCTATGGGTAGGTAGGTATAAAAATTTTATTACAAAAAAAAGGAAATATTGTGACCTAAGCCGTGCAAAAAAATTGTGTCGTTTATGTATCTAAAGCAGTAGCAGTTTTCGTAAGAGTAGCACACACTTGATGTAAGCTTTTTCAATTCATGGAACAAATTTTCAATCCGGAAAATTTAATGTTAAAAGTGCAGAGCGAACTGCGCTCTGCTATGGATAAAGTTGATGCCATTTATGAAAAACTGTGGCAACATCGACATCTCCGTAATTACGACATTGCTAAAGAACTGAGCATTAACTGTAAAATAGTTTTGACCCATTCGAAAAAGTCTGGGTACTCTTAAGCTCAATGAAAGAAATCTAATGAATCGTGTACCTAATCATTTGTAATTCTTTATTAAAACGTAATAAAAGCTCACTATGTATTTTTGAAAAGATTTATCACTGGCAATGAGAGGCACGAGTAGATCAGTTACGATAAGAACGTACGCAAAAGCTCATTGTGTATATTTAGTCATTCTGCTTTGCGTTTGTTTGCTACCGTTGATATCTTTCTATAAGGAGTACTGAATATTACCACCGATGTATGTCTGTATATACTTACTACATTAACTTCATTTCCGTAAAGTCCTGTTCCTATCGTCATGATAGCGTTTCCGAAATCCAGCGAATCCATAGGTAGTTATATTATTTCCTTACACCTCCCTCAACATATTCTTGTTTTGTTTGGATTCCTTATCTTAACTTTATTGACGATATGACGTATTATATGACGACCGCTTAGCGACCCTGCCTGCGAAGCTGGAGGTCCCGGGTTCGAATCCCAGGTCGGGTCAGTATTTATATGATGAATATTAATGCTGGCACCGGGTCTTGGTTGTTATATGTATGTGGTGTCTTCGCTTGGTACCCAAAATACAAGCAAATGCTTAGTTTGGGACCCAGACGTTGTTGTGATTGTGTGTGTGTTATTATTATTATTATTATTATTATTATTATTATTATTTAGGTAATAGCCTCAGTTAGTCATTCAATTACAAGTACGAATGACTAACACCAAATAAAAATGTATGTACTGCAATATACCAGAGCCTTCTTTATTTTAATAAGCGTCATCCTGCTATGTATATTCACCGTAGTTCTACTGTTTGCTCTAAGGCAGCGTAATGAAAACAATACCATATATTCTACTACAAACCGGTGTACTCTAATAATAGAACAGATGGAGAAATAAGTGACTATCTGTATATTTTCTAATTGGTTTGGGTCTACTATGCATTTTTCGCGCACCTCATTTTCTGGACTATCATTAGACAGATACCTTATATCAAACCTTCGTCGAACAATAGAGTGCAATGCTCTGCTTTTCGTATATGCAATGTATGAGAAGGCAGTTTCTTTTATATTGATGTCAAGACCGATATTATATTATTATAAGTACTTACCTACAGTTTTTGGGAAAGTTCTTAAACATTGAAATAAGATGTACATCACTCATTGTAGATTAAAGTGAAAATGGGAAACTGATAATCTTTTACGTAGGTATCATAACTTATTACTAGTTTTACAATTTCAAAGAAAAAAATTTTAATTAATTAAATTAATATAAACAATTATACGTCTTATTATTTTAGTTTAGTAAAAGAGTTTTGACATATAAAGACGGATGAGCAGACATACAGGATATAGTTACAACATAGTTTGATATAAGGTAACTATCCATATATTTTCTAATTGGTTTAAGTCTACTATGCATTTTTCGCGCATTTCATTTTCTGGAGTATCATTAGACAGATCTTCAAAAATGCAACGAGGGTATTTTAGTGGCTTTTTTATTTAGGTGAACATTTTGAGAGATAGCAGTTCCTAAAATTGTTAGGGTAGTGTCCCTACCTCGGCCTTTTCAATTGTGAGATTAAAAAATCTGTAAACAAGGAAGTAGCGCAAACACTTTCAATGAAAACTGTTTCGAACAAGATGCGTTGCGAAGATTTTGAGATATACGCAATTTTCAGTTACCAGCAAGAATTTCTGTGATTACTGATTACTTGTAGTACCTAGATGATATGGGACCCTAAGTTACTGCGTGCCCGACACGCATTTAGCCGGGTTTTTTTAGAGAGGAAAGTCACGTAATATTATGTTATTAATATTTTTTAAATAAATAAATCTCAAGCATTTTATTTTTTATCGTTTTGCTATTTAAGAGTATATAATTTCTTTGTCATCTGTTCTATGATGCGGAAACAAAAGTATGAACCAAAGAAAAGCATTCTTTTTAAATTTAATAGTACTGATTTCTTGTCATACTACGTAGTACAATAGATTGTAAATTATTTTTCATTACTCATACTCGGAAAGTACGCTTGAAGTTACCTGATCAGAGGGATGAAAGTAACACTTTTCATCCCTGGGAAACGATTTTCCCTGCTGTCAAATAAATTAAAACAATAAATATGCAAGCCTTGTCCCAACTTTTAAATTTGTGGAAACTTGTATTGGCTTGTTGCAACATCGATCACCGTCTTTTTTTCTTAATGCTCATATTTTAGTTGTAATTAGCTGTAAGTTTTCCTTAAAAAAATATTTTAAAAAAACACTTGATTAGGTATACTATTTATGATTGAAGTTAAAATATATTTCCAAAACAAGAACTTCGCTTAAGAGTCACTAAAAACTTTATATCGCCTCAAACTACAATCAATAAATTGCATTGTTACTACAAAACGTTGCATCACATGAAGTCGGCTACTTGGTAACTTTAAAGGCGCTATGTAATCCCACACCCGTATTACTTTGTAGGTACGATTTCTCGGAAAGAACTGTAAGTCGTGAGAAGTATAACTAAATAGCTGACTATGGCTCCTTATCGTCTACTTGTTTGATATGTTGGGTAATATATAGATTTTATTAAAAATTTAATAATAGTTACCATAGAGTTTCAGACAAAGCACTAGAGAAGTCAAGGTTATCTGCACAGATGTCTATTTTTGAGACTGTTTGGCGGAATAAAGTGAACAGACAAACTTTCTTGTTTTCCGATTCCTTGCGTCCAACGATTGGCCAATTTACATGCGTGTCCCTAGGTCATATTACATTGGCTGAAAGAGTGTACCTATATATGCGCGCTTTATCTTTACCACTGCCGTTCAGACTTCAAGTTTCTTGCTTTTAACTACTCTTACTTGTATGTTATTGTAATTTGGAAATGAAACCTCCATATTATTAACTTAGAGAGGCGGCTCGGTTCTGCAGCTTAACACTTTAAAAAATATTCACTTTCTTTTAGACATAGCAACCTCGAGACTAGTGTGTTTCAGTGGATTTCAAAGTTTGATGCGTTATGGCATTTTGCTGTGGGGACACGATGCTGATATTGACACAATCTTCGTGCAAAAGCGAGCTGTTCGAGCGTTTTATAAACTAAGACCTAAATTATCACTTAGAGAAAAGTTTAAAAAAATTAATGTAAAGACATTGCCAGTTCAACATACCTACGTTTAAAAGATAATTTGTGTGAAAAAGAATATTGTATTATTTAAAAAAAAAAATGTGATTTGCATAATCTTAATTAATACAAGAAGCATAGATAAACGTGCTTAGTGACCACTTCAATTGAAATTCAAAATTAACACTTTACCATGTTTAAAACTACAATAAAATGAAAGCTTTATGCAAAAGCTTATTATTATAAAATACCAAACAACATGGATGACAAAAATGGATGATGAAAAAAATAAAATAGGTGTAACCGCTCGCCTATCGATTTGTTTCAACAATATTAATATTTGAGTACTTATTGTGAAAACAATTGTTTATTTGTTTTTTTTTTGCGTATTCTTTTGAGAGGGAGCCGCAGTTCTTTAAATGCGCTTTCGTGGGGCCTTTTGCCCATAAATTAAGAACTTAATAAATTCGTTTTTGTGACGTATTTCAAGATTATGTTAAATAAGTATGAAATAAAGATATTTGAATTAATTTGATTAAATAATAAGCATATGTATATTATAACACTTTTATTTTGACATAAACCAAAAACAGTGTGTTTAACGCAAAGACAGTAGGTACGTTATATCTTGTAATTATATAAATATGTTAAGTTGAGTTTATACATTTATATTAATTGAAAAAAATGGAAAAACAAGCATTGTTCGATAGAATCTGATTTGAACAACGTATAATGCACCATGTAATGTTTGTTTATTCGATACCTACTTAAGCAGATATTAAAATATAATATCATATGAATATGACTTGAACGAAGGAACGAATAAGGTATTTGCGGGGACAAACCAACCAGTGTTTGGTTGTGGTTTTTATGTGAAAATAACAAATAGGTTTTGTAGGTTTTGATTGTCTCCGCCTGCAATAAGATGGACGGTAAGTCATAATAAATATTTTAAGTAAACCTTTAACGATGTAAGCACACCTACTAAAAAGAATCTTTTAAAATCTAGTCCTGAAGGGGGGATCCAAAAAGATATAAACAATTTTCTTATGGGATGCCACATATCTATTTTGGAATTCAAAAAAAAAACTACGTACAACGAAAAGCGCACATAAAATATAACAAGTCCTCAAAATATTATCTCAGAATAAACCAAAAGATGGTTTAAGTTTGAATACATAATGGAAACTACAACAGAAAATGAATGCAGATGACGGACGATGAAAATTACCGTAAGACGTTGCGGATATCTGAAACAGGATTCGTGGCGCTATCAAAAAGGAAATTCGGAATGAAATTCAAAATGAGTTTTGAAAGATAACGTGACCAAGGAAAAGACAGAAAAATAACGTTGCATGGCACAGAAATGAAAGTGGAAACAAGAGGCTCCCTGGTGGCCTATAACCGAAAACCAGTCCAAGCACCTGCTCTTAATACGAATAACCATATAAAAATCGGCCCAGCTATTTTAGAGAAACACATTTACTGCACCGCCCGAGATCCCCGCGCGCCGGTCTTCACCCCCGCAAAATTGCGTAATATCACTTCTAACTGTGAAGTGACATGACTCTATTAAAACCTGAGATTAAAACCATACGCTGCTGTCAAATTAATTTACTCTATGTATAGAGGAGTATGAAAATTTTTGTTTATTTCGTCTATTAATTTCTATGTTTTTTATGTGTACATAATATTATTTTATTTTTGAGATAACTCTTTCCAAAAGTAAATCCGTACCGTGCTAACAAGACAATTATTTTTTTTAATTCAAAACCATCCGTAATACCACATAATATAGGTATGTCTCTACCATAAAGACAGTTTGATATCTATGTTTCAATACCGACAAAACCACCAGAAATACAATCCTATATTTATTTTACTCACGTTGAACTGAGATTTCTACTGTATAAAATCGGTACAGAATAAAGGATACCTGAAACCGTAACACACCTGAAACAAACCTCTTATTACAATATTTTCTTGTTTTTCATCACTACACTGAGACTTGACTGTTACTTAAGTGTTCTTAAATAAATAATTTACAGTCACCTATTTCTCATCATGTTGAATGCGAAAAATAATGTACTGGAAAGAATTCCTAATGTACTTGTCATGTTACTTACCTACCTCATACCAATGCCAATTTAGGTCAGGCAAGAACGCATCGCCGATTTTCATATAAATAACCGGCCAACGCATATACGCGTATGTAGATATGATTGTGAAATGAATGTAATGATATAAAAAACAATACATGTCATACACGCATTTTTTTATTTGTGTTTCTCTAGGTGCGTTGAGGGTGTAATTTTAGTACGCAAGGAAATGAGCGCACGATCCGACGACGCTATAAAATTAGCCTCGAAAACTTGACAAGTTAGCCATGATATAAAGTTACGTCTGTATATTTTTTCTCAAAGATGCTACGATACACGACCATATCTTGCACAACCTTTCATTCAGCCATTTCGGAGATTAGCCGGAACAGACAGACAGACAGACAATACAATTTTATTAATATAGATGAGTTACGAATGATGAGGACATTTTAACACCACCTGAAATACAAGAAGCTGCAAAAGCTAGTATTGAGAATCGTTTATCACCGAAATCGAAGGACAGATAAAAAACGTATGAAAATTTTATTAACGTATGAAATCTAAATCGTTGTCCAAAAACGTTTCCTTAGCTTATTTTGGTGAAATGGATACAAAAGTAAAACCACGTAGGTACACTTTGGGTATTATGTTTCATGTTAAAATGTACGATCGTCCGGTTATGCTGCACTTGCGGGCCGCGACGGTATTCTTATACCGCCTAAGTTCACTCCTATGAGTTCCAATAATAAATTAAATAATCAAAGAAAATACATAAACGTTTTAAAATATTTGGGCTAAATTTTTTGAAGTATTAATTCCGTAAGTTGTAGTTTTTATTTTCCAAACGAGATTTCCTTACCAGCCAGCCTTATCTAAAAGTACGATTTCGCGCACAGAGTACACACGCTAGATGCGAAATCGTACACATAAAAATGTTTTTAATATATTTGTTGTAAATGTTTTCACTTGAAAGATGCGTTTACGTCGCATTCTGGCGCTGAGTAGATAAACACGTCTATATTCGTTTATAACTCTATGGAACACAAACCGACTCACATTTGGTAAGTTTTTTATAAGACTTTTTATGCTTCCACTGCTGGAGTAGAGACCCTTTTTAACACTGAGTCTTAACTCAGTCCGTCAGAGTCCAAACTCTTAAGTTTAGATCATAAGCACACCACGCTGGTCCAATGCGAGTGATGATGTCGTGCCGGAGCTTGTGATATCTATACTTAACTAAAGTATCTATAAATTAAAAGCCTATTCGACAATAAATAGACAGCCTATGGCTGAAATCGATTCCACAACCTTTGTATTAAAGACAGAAGGTGCTTAGTCCTTCGGCCACAACTCTCTAAATATCTACTACTTACTAACAGACCGTCGGCCGAGGCCTTTATTGATATACCATATATGCCTTATATCATGCCTTATAATAATATAATACAGCAGATATGGAAAACCTTCCTCTCATCAGATGTGCCTGTCTTTCCCGTCTGACTAAATGCCGTCTGATTAAAAAAAATCCTGTCGGGTTTCCATTTGTCGTTGTCGGTGGCCGATTTGAGACCATAAACATAATATTATGTAAGACGATTTACAGCCTTTGCAGGTGGGCAGGTAGCTATGGTCAAAACTTCACTTCACTTCATCAGCCTTCCCATCAGCTTGGAGCTTAAATCCACCACGCTGCTCCAATGCTATCGATTGACCGGGACCGACTGCTTAACGTGCTCTCCGAGGCACGGAGTCAGTGATAGTTAATGTACTTAAGTCAGAAAAACTCATTGGTTTGTACCAATATGAGGTTTTCTGAAACTCAAAAACTTATTGGTACACGCCCGGATTCGAGCCATGGCCCTATGGCCTTATAAATTTGAGACAGGTTCGTTGCGCTTTGGACTGTCACGACACCGTTATGTGGCATGGTCGTGGTCAAAACAGAGAACATCAAATTCTGAATTTTTGAGGGTAAAAATTATTCGATTTTGAGTTTCGATTCGTGTATTGGGAGTCAGAGAGCTAAAAATTATCGTTTTCCAAAGCGTTTTTTTTTAACTGCTGACATTTTTATACGGCTTTTTTTCGTAAATCTTCCTGAACGGAGAGAAAGACGGGCGCATTTGATGATTAAAAAGTTTCACAAATTATTAGGCTTAGTTCATTTTGCCAGAGAAGATACATTAGAAAATCGACCTTGGTTGACCGGCGATAGTCGTTTTCATGGTTTTTCCTTTGATTTTCGACACAATATTCATTGAAGAGTTTCGATCGAGACGATTAACTCTATCGAATCTATAGATTAGCGCCATAAAAATACAAGAAGGTTCGACTCGCCCTATTGTTTCGATAACTTAAAATACTTTGTAACTAATTTGTTACTTTATTAATTACGTTCAAAATTTTTAGATCCATCAATTAGATAACTACGTGTGCAGGGAGGCACTCTGTGAACTTCTTCAAAAGCTCGTATTTCGCCACCAAGGGTCCATTTCTCTAATAACATGTTCGGTTATATTTTCTAAAGTATTCCTCGGACATAAAAAAATAACAGAAATAGGAAACCCGTCAAATGTTCACCCTTGTGAATATTAATACATTTGTACCAGGTAACATATAAAATTCTTTCTTTGTATGTATGTATGTTCATTCGGATTTAGCTTAGAAACTTAACTTTACCAATTTAAATGAAACTTTCGTAAATGTTCTTTATAATTCTGGAAGTGTTATAGGATGTATTTAACCGTCTGTTTATCTGTATATCTATCTGTTTCACGTTTTCACAGCTAAACCGCTAAAGTGATTTTAATGAAATTTTGTGTAGAGACAACTGGAATCCTGAGGAAGGAATATTTGTTATCTTTCCACGACTAAAGTGTTGAACTGATCGTGATGAAACTGATGATCGTGAGACTTGAAGGAGATTCATTAAGTTTGGTTAATGAAACTGTGTTCTTGGGCATTACTATCGACGCAAATTTACAATGGGGTCCTCATGTTATGAGGGTGGCTTGTAAACTGAGCTCTGCTGTTTTTGCAATTAGGCAAATAAGAAAACTAACCGATGTGCCTACAGCGAGGCTGGTTTATTTTAGCTACTTTCATAGCATAATGTCATATGGCATTCTGCTATGGGGAAAGGCCGCTGACATTCAAACAATATTTGTTCTGCAGAAAAGGGCTATTCGAGCTATATATGAATTAAAATCTAGAGATAGTGTAAAGGCTCATTTTAGAGAAAGTAATATTTTGACAGTCCCTTGTCAGTACATTTATGAAAATATAATTTATGTACATAAAACCTTAAATGCTTTCTCTAGGGTGGGTGATGGCCACAACTTAAATACAAGACATAAGCATATGTTATCAATTCCCAGGTTCAGGCTCTCAAAGGTTAATAATTCTTTCATTGGAAATTGTATCCGTTTTTATAATAAAATTCCAAAAGAAATGTTAGACTTCAATTCTAATCAATTTATAAAGCGAGTTAAAGTCCAACTCATGAAAAAAGCTTACTATTGTATTAGCAAGTATTTAAATGATAAGTGCGCATGGACATCATTGTAATAGTTGTAAGCACTTTAAATAAAAAAAAAAAACAATTAAGAAAAACATATATTTTAACAGGGAGGAGTTTCTTGCCGGTTCTTCTCCTCCTAGTTTTTGAACCGGTACCTAATCAATTTATCTTGACTTTCAATAAGTGTGTGTAAACATCTTATATTGAATAAAAACTTTTTGATTTTGATTTTGACTGCTAGGGAGAGATATCTTACAACCATTAGTACATTATTTGTAAAGTATTTTTTTCTTCAGAGTCAATCGGAAATCACTTAAATTAAGCAAGTCTTCTAAAATAGTCGTAAAACCAAATAATTACGTATATTTTATTCCGAGTCGGGTGATGTAAAGATTGATAGCGTGAACTGATCAAAAGAATAGTGCACATAATTTGTCGTTATTAAGACTTAATTACACAAATCATGGAAATATAAAGTTCGTCAAAACCAATAATAACGCAGAATCTAAAAAAGGACTTAAATTTGTGATATGCAAGTAAACTACGAAATCTTCAAAAAGTTAACATCACAGATGGGCAAATTTATAGCAAATTGTGTTTCCTAAAAAAAAAAAATGAGAAAACCATGTTTGAACAAGTGTGCCCAAAAAGTTTTTTTTTTAAATAATTTCTTTTTAGTCTGACATGCGGTTTAGGCATAATAAAATAAAATAAAAACTAAAACACTAATGTATAGAAATATTTTATTAGGAAAACACAGATCCTAGAATGATCATCATTAATTAATGATTAGTGTTTATTTACAGTCGATATTTCGTCTGAAGTCATTAATTAACGTATGTATAATTTTATCATTGTAATATATAAATTGTAGATTAACAAAGCTATGCATAATTTACGACACAACCATATATTTAACACGGGGCGTTCGATAGCGACTAGCGCTGGGTCACCATAGTTAAGAGCGGTAAAACTGGAACTGATGGAAAAAATAATCTTCAAACTTAACAATAGTAGGCCGCAGCCGCAGCGTCTCCGCGAGAGTTTGCAGCGCTCAATATCTCTGCCAGGCGCAGGCCGCGCCCGGACCCGAGGCACTAGCTGCAGCGGCGGCGGACGCGGCGGCGGGGGCGCCGGGTCGTTGCGCCGCACCCTGCCGTCACAGGTCCGAGAAGAACTCGGGCGAGGAGTGCGGCGTCAGTGGGGCGTGATGAGGCACTGTGTGCTCGCGACCCATCATGGCCAGACGTTGGCGTAGCATGTCGCGCTCATGTGTCACGCGAGCCACTTGCAGCTGCAGCATATGCAGCTCATCCTGCAGTGAGCGATTGGTTAATTCAAGCTCCTGGCGTTGTTGAAGTCGCTTACTACGGCAATTCTGTGCGTATCCGCGATTTTTGAGTGTGCGCCTTTTTTGCTTGAGTCTAGTGACGTCCTCACGCGGAAATCCATGTAGACGCTTATTAAGCTCACGAACGCTCAACGTCATAAGTAAATCGTCGCTTATAAGATCGTCGCCACACATGCTCGGTTGGTAGGGTTGGTGCGGACCGGCACGCGGGGACAGCCCCGAACACGAGCTGGCCGGTCTCAGTGCTACCTGCTGCATGTGATGCTCCTGCTCGCGCCACTCGCGGCGGTCCCAATCTTCGAAGGTGCCGTGAACGGTACGCATGTCCAGCGGCTCTCGCATGTGCGGCAGCCAAAGGACGTCGTCAGCGAGTCCCGGGCGACACGGGCTGCGGCCGAGGGGTGCCGGCGGTGTCTCAGGTGGCGTACTTGGGTCAACGGCGATGGCGAGATGCGGTTGAGGATAGGGCCCCGCGTCTGGCCAGGCACGATAGGCGCGTGCACACGATGGTGGCTCGTCGAGCAAGTCGTGCCAACCAGAACGTAATGGTTCGCGTTTCACTAATTGGTGATCTTCGAGATGATCCAGCTCGAAATTTTGCACGTATTCGTCCGCGAGTTGCTCCTCATCGGCGTCATGTGGCGCCTGCGGGTGCGTTGGGAGAGTCTGCATGCCGCTCGTTTGAGAGCAGTCTACCAGAGAGTGCTCCACCATGTGCCCGTGCAAGACGCGCGCGGTCGCTTGCGGACTGTGGTCGGCCGGGGGCGGCGCGCCGGCCCGCCCTGCCCCCGGTCCAATGATGCCCGCCGACGCGCGCAGCGCCCCCGCCGCCCTGCGTCTATAACACAACTACCTTATATTATACAGCCTTTATTTTCGAGAATAAAAACTCAATATAACATATATAAATAATATCGTACATATACGTACATAATATCAATATCATAAAACAATTCCATTTAAAAACTTTCTTTTTAGACTAACAGCACAGAATTATCAGTTTTTATCGTAAACTCTAAACAGTTCAAAGTTGCCCCACCTAATTAGAATCCAATTGTGAACAAAACACAAAACTGTATTATTTTTAAAAAAATGCACTACTTTTTCCCGCTAAAATGTATCCGCATATTTGTTACCTTTTCACAGTTAATCCAACTGACCAAATTTTATGAAAATTGACAGGTAAATATCTTGGATCCTGAAGATGCGTTATTATGGATATATATTATATAAAAATAGTATAGTATAGATTATATAGAGATACCGATTGTGTCGTGTCTATAAAAATGTGAGCAAAAAAAATACGCCAGAGACTAAATATACACCACGTAATGTTTTGACATATTCACTGTGAAGTAAACTTTGTACTGGAAATACGAACAGAGATTCTGAAATCTCTTTTCATGTGTGATTTAACAAAATGTTTAAAGAAAACAAAAATAATGATATACCTATATCTGAGTCACGATATGCTCGGGTTTTTGATCGTTTCGAAGTAGAGACGTTCTCTAGTAATTAAATTTTTTTTTTTTTTGTTGTTTTCTAAACACTTCCTAATTTTAATTTTACGCTTGGAAGCGCATTTATGTCACGACATTGGAAGTTGTACAAAATGATAACAGCGTGCAGTATTATTATAATAATAGATATTAGTAATAATGTCATTAATTACAATGTTGTACAACTTTGTACAGTCTGCATAACTTTATAAGTATATCTAAATGTTCCGTCTGTTGTTGCGTAAGTACTTAGATAGAAGTGAATGACTTGGCACCCACTTCATTAACTATATGTCGCCTGTTAATGTTCCTTTCTTTAAAGTGAAAATTTTATTTTTAACTTTTTAGTTTATGTTTTTGAAGTCGGTTTTAATTTTTTTTTTATTATTTTATGTTACCGAAAATTAGATTAGAGATAAACTTAGAGGCATACGTTTTACGAGCCCTGAATCGGCGGCGAGTGCATTCCATGAAGCTATTGAAATGGTGCAACTGCTTTTTACAGTGGTTCCACCGAATGCAAAAATGTGTCAATTATGGCGGCATATACTTTGAAAAACAATAAATGTATCATAAGTAAAATATCAAGTCTTATTTATAGGAATCCAGAAAGTTACAATATGGCCTACGTATCAAATAAAAGTGATTGTCATGAAAAGGAATACAAATATATTTTTTAATAGTTATGAAATGGATGGTTTCAAAGATATTAAAACTAAGCACTAAACTATCAAAACTATCAAAAATAAAAACAAAAATCGAGCATTCCTTTTTCTCCGAAATTACTGAGCCTATAATTTCGAAAAGAAACTTGTTAAGGGGATAGTCTTTCTCTCCGCGGCTTTAAATTGGCATCGCTATCTTCGTTTCAATCCTTCTTCCTTGACCTATTCCTGAGTGACAGAGTGACAGAGATGACAAGAGCAAATTGCCAAAAATACCTATAAAATACCCGTCGAAACAGCTTGCAGGCCGTGACTGTTTCCACCTCTGAAATGTGTATGAATGGGAACCAAAATTTGCAGGGTCATTAAGAAAGGATGTCGCTAAGGCGGTATGTTCTTTTTTTTGAAATTCATATTAATATTAAATTTACAGCCCATTATTTTCAAAAACGAAGGATCGACAGAAATAATGTTTTTCAGGAATTTATTCTTAAACAACTAAACGTGATATCAAAAAAAAAACAAAAACAAGCCGCCCTGTGATAATATTTTTCTTATCACATATTTTTTTTTCTGTAAATATACAGAAATACAGCGAGGATTAGACACGGGCCCAACTCTCTTTTGTGTATAAAAACCTACCTCCTCTAAAGTGCGAATCATGCTCGTGTGAAGAGAGTAAAGCTCAAAATCAAGATTGAGCTTATCCATTTACATATTTTTTAAATAAAAAAAATATTTTATTATGTAAAATTCAATATTATGTAATGAATAACCGACTCGAAGGGTCTAGACGTGATTGAGTATCCCATTCTACTTACTTTTCCTGAGAATTTTTACATAATTCTGTTCGTCATTCAATTTCAAATTACATTTATATAAACATTTATTATACGTTATTGAGTTTAGAAGTAAATAGTATCCGAAAATAGGATGAACAGACGAAACCTTAAAAAATGAATGAATGTAAAATAATAAAATAAACAAGAAAAATATAGGCAACCTTAAGATAATTATCGGGCAACTACTTTCAGGAAAGTATTCCAGGTTAGTTTTGTTTTATAAGGTACAATTTTTACAATTATACAATACAATTAGCTACTTAAAAAAAAAAATCAACTTTTACAATAAAATTGTACCTACCTTATAAAACAAAATTAACCTGGAATACTTTCCTGAAAGTAGTTGCCTGATAATTATCTTATTTTAACTTTAACTTTAATTTTTTATATTATTTTAACGCCGTTTGTATGGTTTTCCACTACACTCCTCTAAACTGTCTTAACTCTGCGGTTACATTTTGCCAAGCATGAGCTGAAATATGAGTATTATATTATTATTTTTTAAGTTGCTAATAATATAATACTCATATTTCAGCTCATGCTTGGCAAAATGTAACAGCAGAGTTAAGACAGTTTAGAGGAGTGTAGTGGCAAACCATACAAATGGCGTTAAAATAATATAATTGTGGTATTCAGGCCAGCAAAAACTAGGTTTATAGATATTTAATTTTTTTAAATATTTTGATGCAGCATAAGAAAAAAAACTTAAATGCTTAGGGTTTTTCTCTGATCTGAATACCATATATATTTTTTTGCGGCAATCGGTTAAGGTTCAATGGGGTGCAACCGTTGACGCCGTTTGTATGGTCCATCACACACTCCTCTTAAAAGGTCATTTCACTTGACGCGTGGACTTCACACACTTAAGTTGATTTTTTTTCACAAGTAAATACGAATAAGTACTCATTAAAAAAATAAAATGGCAAAAATATTTATTTTTTATTGCCAATATCAATTGTCAAACGTACCTATCTAATTATTTCTTACCTATGTTTCATAAAAACACTAATGCAAAAATTTCTGTGTTGGGCACGGGGGCAGACAAAACTTTTTCATAATTTCACAATCGTATAATTGTTTCAATTAATAACAGTAATGAATAACCGTAACAACGGGGCGGCGTGGTGTGGGCGCATAGGGCCGGGCGGGCGTCTGCAACGTGATTTCACGCACCGCCGGCCGTGGAAGGGTTAACATTTCTGCTTAATCTCTAATTATATTTAATCATTGTCTATCCACCAACCCTGACCTGTAACCACTTTGAGCGCTCCCTCACCTCATTAAATTTTAGCTAGTAGCACGCACCGACTTCGCGTATAATGGTTTCGCAGATTAAAGTTTAATACTTTTACATAATCGCGTTAGGTCACCTGCCTCCAATATTTGTTTTACTTGAACGTACTCATGCAATTACAGCGAGAAATCCATTATTAATCTACTGCTATTCTCATTTCAACCCTGTTACCAATGTCATTTTGTGCAAATTGTGTCTATTAATACCTATATTGTGTGCCTACACTGAGAAAAATGTACCTACCCCTATTTGAACAGCGAATCCTTTAGCTAAAATTAACTCGTAAATTCCGACCTCTCCGGATAAATCTGCAGGAAAAAGTTTTCTGCTGTACCACAAGAGGAGTTTTGTTGATATTAATGATTTAACAAACGAATTGTCATCAAAATACTACTCATGTGTCTTTATGTACATATTATTTGATTTAGATCTTGCACGATCGAGTACTTCAGAGCCGCATAGAGAGTTTAATTTAATTATATCTAAGTTCGTCCTATTAAAGGTAAAAATCCGAACCATTGTAGGATCCCTTTGTTGTCCGTCTGTATATTTGCCATCAATGTTTTTCTTAAGGACGGAAAATATCAAGATGAAAATAATATAAAATACGGAAGTCTTTAGCCCCACTGTCCTATTATTACGGTAATGGAACGTCTTTAAAACCTATAAAATACTCTCTCCCTTCTGACCTTAGAATCTTGAAATTTTGATCTTAAAATCTGAAATATGTCAATTTCTGATTTTAAGTGGGTTTTTTTAGTAAGTTTATTTTTAAACTGACACGTATTTTCGAGCCATCTAGGAAATTTTTGGGAGTGACGACTAGCTATAAATATGTTATATCAGTGTGGTACCCTCAGGGCGCGAACCCGACCCGCACTTGGCTTGTTTTTTCAGTGTCATAAAAAAAATAGTTTACAATATATGTAACTCTTTGGTGCCTGTCCGTTACGCGGATCTCGTAGTGGGTTGGCGGTGTCGGGGGTGAGCTGAGCCTGTGCGGCGAACCGTGGGCTGACGCAGCCACCGCTGTTTGCGAGCCACAGTCAACATTGTTAACATCCCCCTCGCCCCTCATGCAAGCCCCCCTCATCCTATCTAACACCCCTGGACCACCGCAAACATTATTACATGATTAGCCGCGCGCCGACACGTATCAAAAGTTCTATTCGACCTCGGCTTGTTAATTGTACATTTCGTTTCCGTTTGTGTACCCAAAGGGTTGTTAGAATACGACGAGTATAAAATTATATGACGTGAAAATATTTCTGACTTAATATTAATTAGTATTTTCATGAATAAAATTAATAACGCACACAGATACCAAAAATATCGTCTTTTGCATGTCCATAATAATATTATAATTTATTTTCAACGTTCTCTATAATTTTATCTCATTGTGCAAAGGGCGAGGGGAGGTGATCGCGATACAACCAAAAGGCTTCTAGTAAAAAACACAAAATACGAAAGATTTGTTGGGGTACGTACAGCGGCTTCAGCACGTCCGTGCCTATCGTGATACTTCATCAATTGATTTCGCGCACTTGTGCGGCCGACGATCCTATGGTCCGCGTCAACGTTGGGGCTAGAAACTTCCCCAAATAAAGCTGAATTTAAAATTATATGCTAAGTAACTCGGCCCGCGGCTTTTCCCGTGCGAACGTCAGACTAAGTTGACAAGAATTAATGGCACAGATTAATGGCCCATACTTAGACTACCTATCGTCTTAATTTTTTTTTATAATTAAACGGTTTTTATAGAAAAATGGACAATATTGTGTACGACCTAGAGTATGTGAGGTGCAATTAAACGCGTGGATAATTTTGTAACTACTTAATTATTTTAACAAATAATTAATGAAATAATAAAAATGTGATTCGTATAAACATTTCTTTTATATTGAAATATTTTTCTTCATTAACACTCTTATTGAAACCTAAAAAATACGAGTGGTTAGGTACCATGACAAGTTTAAATGAGCATTTTTTTTATAATGTCGACACAAATGTCATCACGATAACTAAATATATAATTACCCATACGGGCCACGGGCGCGGCCGTCGAGACTGCGGCACGGCAGACACACCATAAATATGCCTCCTTAGAGGCCACTTATGATTTCGTACCATTTGCGGTTGAAACAGGAGGGCCTTGTTGCTCCGAAGCCGAACATACCTAGCCCAGCGCATCTCACTGGCAATCCAACGCGGAATCGCGTTTAGCGCGGCCTCATTTGGATTAAATGTTTAGGGGCACGACCTTTTTTAATCAATAGTTAATTTTTATGTTTTTCATATTCTTTTGTTTGATACGAATAGAAATAAAATATATTGGAATATAATTTAAACAAAATATATTATACATTACCCATTATTGTGCGTTGTGTTTAAATTATAATAATAATTATTATTATTATTATAATAATAAATAATAATAATAAATTATAATAATCATACCTGGGATCACGCACGCAGCGCCAATCCCCAAACCAAGCAGAGCTTGTATTATAGGGTAGGTCTAGATAACTATATACCCATACTTAAACATTGCCGATAAGCTGTAAGTTCGAAGAAGTTCCAAACTATCTGATTTGCAACAAAATTACCCTGCCTAATACTGAAGAGAAACTTAAAAACGGGTCAAATGCATGTCGAGTCACACATAAAATATGGTTCGATGACCGCATGCGAACAATAAATATAAACAAAAAGCATGAGTTTTCAACCCGTAAAGCAACCACAGGGGTAGTTAACGTGTGTATCTGTGTGTCTGTCTGTGGCATCGTAGCCCCCAAATGGATGAACTAATTTTTAATTCGGTTTAGTATTTTTTAATTGAAAGATGACATATTGGATAGTGTTCTTAGCTATGCTTCAAGAAAATCTATTCAACCGTTTGAAGATCATTAGCTCTTTTCTAATAGTTGATGAAGGGATATGAGCAATTTCCAAAGGTCTAATCGATTCGAAATTTGGTATTCTGTTACTTTAATCATTGATTCACCGTAAGAACATGGTGACCTTGAGTTGATGCTGCAGCGCAGTAGGTATCACCTGGAATCTGCAGTAGGTAGCGACGCACACTTAACTCCTCGCCAGCTTGCAGGTATCGTGTTTACAATGAATGGTTAAAGATAAATGGTGGTCAGAGTCAGATGATGGAGCAGGAAAGAGAAATAAGGATAAATTTATGAGGGATTCTAAGCTAATGTCACTCGTTAAATCGATATGTTGATACTGATATATTATAGATACGATGTACGTAGTAGGTACCTATACCTACTGTTTGTATCGAATCAGTGTATGAATATGTGAAGCGAATGAAAGAATGAATTAGTAAACGGGAATCCATAAATAAATACAATTAGATATACGTTGCTGAATATACCTACATAATAAGGCACGGTGGGATAAGACGATACGCACTACGAGCGTAGGAGGTGATTAGGTTGGATTTAGTGAATGTATGATTACGATTTAGTATTATTTAAAAAATCATCATTTGTTCATAATTCAGTTTAAAAATCTTGAAATAAAATTGACATTCAAAAACTTTCTGACATAAAAAAAACTAACATTTATAAAGTCTAAAATAATACAGGTTAATTAATTTTAAAATAATCTGTCCGCAATACAATATATACTTACCTATTTAAATTTTGAATTTAATTTTATTTTTATTTTTGTCTTCCGTGTCATGATCTTCTCAAACTAATAACGACATCTTCATAAACGTTAATATATATCTACCTACCTGTCTATTTGAAGAGAAAATACGAAAAATAAAGAATTGTAATCAAGTGAAACAAGTGAAATAGCAAGTGCTGGATGTTAATACATATAAAATGAAAGATAGTCTTCAATCTGTAGGTGGTAGTGTCTAAGTCTTTGAACATTGTTCCCTGTGTTAGGTAGTGGAATTGTATATACCTAACAGTATTTTATAGTACCCTACTTATTTTTAAATTTTTTTCGAACCAACAGTATTCTTACTTATTAATTTATTAAAATTGCATCCTCAAATCAAACTCGTGTTCAGTGTACCTACCAATCTATATTTGAGAATATCGAAATACATTTGGGTTGTGCAACTGCGTCAGATATTTGTTTATTATTGTTGATTAATAGATACTGACCTTTATCTCTCTGAAGGCTCTCTGGATAGATAAAAGATCATTGAACTGCCACGCGTGGTGGTCAGAGATTGCACGCTCTGCTCTTCACGGCTACAATGCATGTCGATAATTAGAATCATCTTTCTCCTTCCTTCAGAGAACTAGCGTGGATTTAAGTGACATAGATAAACGTCATATTTGAATCCCACATCAGGCGATTAAAGATAAGAAAAAAAAGCCGTGGAGCCATCGGGGAAACCTGTGGGATGTGGGATCCAAGATGGCAGAGCGCATATCGGAAACAGAAGCAGCCTTATAACACAGCTCTTAGTTTGGTACTGCATCACAGTTTGAACGGACGGAACAGAATTATTTAGAGAATTTCATAATTAGGTTGCTATTTCAAAGCTCAGTAGGAGTAGAAATAACAGTAGATAATAGATAATAATATACACGGGAAATATATATCAAGGAAATAAAAATTATGTCCTTTTATAATTGTTTATTGATTCATTTTATAAATAAAAAAGTACAAACTTATAAATTGTAAAAATTATTACAAATATTGATGAAATATATTCTTACAAAAATACAAATTATCCTTATTTATGTCCATTTCAATTGATGACAAATAACTAATCGTTTCAGAAAAATTTGTGCTAAACTTTAATTCAGAGGGGTGTTGAGAAAGAGATGTTTACTCCTTGGAACAAAAGAAATTAAGCCGTTTGTAACTAACAAATCTGTACAGATCGCGTCAAACTTTATGGCGGATCGTAATACAAGGATTTAAGCGTGCTTATGCGCAGTTATGTACCCCTCGCTCTATCTTATCTCTCAGGACTTATGCCTACGTTCGGATCCGCCATAAAGTTTGGTTGTAACTGTAACATTTGTGAGAAAAAATCTGATTATGTTTTGTTTTTTAAACTAGAAGTAATTTATTTAGGTTCGTCTTTTTGAAGCGTGTGTGTGTGTGAAAACGGAAAAAACGAAGTTCACGTGCATTTAAACATTTTTTCCATGAAAATGGTCACTACTTATGTAAATCAGGACTAACAAGATACATCAGATATTAATGCTTCCCTACATTCTACGGTCGAACGTTGGTGTGATGAGTTTAAATGTAGAAGAACTTCAACCAATGATGATCCTTGCTCAGGACGCCCTACGACCACAGAGACCCAAGAAATTATTTAAAAAGTTGAAATAAACTGTTTTGGCAGATCGTTTCACAGTTCATGTTATTGCTAAATAAGCCAAGATCTCGATGGGTAGCGCGCATAGCATTTTACATGCCCGCTTGGGGATGAAAAAGGTGTTAGGCACTGCGTGTTAGGTACCTAGAACGCTCACGGATAAGCAGAAACAATAAACCAGAATAATGATTTCGCTAAGGTTTTACAAAAAGGTCAAGTCTTTTGTTGCTTGTATCCTATGGATGAATTATGGATGAAATATGGCTTCACCATTACCACCCTGAAACAAAACAACGACCGTCATCACGAATTGCTAAAAAGTTCAAGGCAACTCCATCCGCCGGTAACACCGGGGGCTTTCATTTCTGGAACAGTCAAAGGTTGAATACATCTATCATAAAACTACAATAACGAAAGCGTTACATGCAGATAAAATAAAAAGATTACGTATAATACGCCAAAAATTGTTTTGTTTCAACAAGAAACGCCTCGGTGCACAAGTCCAGAGTTGTGATATGTGCTATTGAAAAAGCTCACCAGACCTTCCCCCAATAATGTTTTTTTCTATTTTAAGATCAAAGTAACACCCGAAAAGTAGTAGCCGCTGTGAGGGTTTTTAAGTGATAAGATTGAAACGGTTTTTTTTGGAAAGGGTATTTGGAAAAAATATTAAGGATGTTCTCGCATATTAAAATCTGACGTTAATAACGCATATGATTTCCAGTGCGCAGACAGATAAAAATGTTTCATGTCTGCCATATTGGTTTTGATATAAGTATGAAGGTATAAACTATTGATTTTTTTTAATGATATATCTTGTTTTCGTAATGTACTTTAGAAAACCACATTAAAAAGTATTCAGCAATATTTTTTGTACCCAAAATGGACATGTTTTGCTATGTTAACCATCGATTTATCTCTAATCAAAACTGCATAAAGTACATTCTTGTTTATTAATACTGGTAGGTATGGAATAGACCATCATCTTTATGTAACTATTATATACATTTGAGAAACTTAAAGTTTAGTTTTAAATTGTACCGTAGTAAATGGTAATTCTGTGATCCTTAAACGCATACACATAATAAACCTAAAAAATTACTATGTTGAATAGGTACTAAAACAACATTTAATAGAAGCTGTGCCATAGGTACTCATGCTGACTTCGTTTTGAAAACTCCTCGATAGTGAATTAACAAATACCAAGAATACTAAAATATTCAATTGTATTATAAAAATTCAGGTGCGGAATTAGTACAATTTATAATATCTTAAAAAACATTTATACATTCACTACAATATTTTTTATGATTATAAAAACATATAAAATATAAAATTTGTACAATTCCCTTTTGTGTTCTTAAATTTACAAAAGATGAAACAAGAATACAATTAACCTAGTCATTTCAGTAATAAATACAAGTTACCTATCATTTAGATATTTTAACGGTAAAAAGTCTGCTTCAATATTATGCTGTTGTTTATAGATATTCAAGGTGAAAGGTTCCAAAAACGATTTTGACTCTCTTCCTATGGATAGGATATATGGATATACTACAAAATGGTAAGTCAGACAAAACATAAAATGACTGGGTCAAATGAAAAATTTCGTTTTCAATGGAGAACAAAACGCATAGCTAACTGTACAGGTCGCTGCGGACGCCTGGGTTTAGATTCGACCACTGTTTTTGTTCTTATTTGCATTTACTTTTTTTTTATTGTTGGCCTACGAAAATGTACTTGTTTTATGATGACTGAGTCAGCTAAATAATGAGTTGAGGAAACAAATTCCTTCTATAACTGGAAAAAAAACTGCTATGGTGTACAAAAATGAAGACACTAAATTTTTAAGGTAGGTTCCTTTGAGAATACACGTTCTCATCTGTTTTTACAACCTTAGGCAACTTATTGAGCTTATATTAATGTTTTTTAATGAAAGAAATTAACTTTGTTCACTCAGTTTGTATGGCGTATGACTGGTTAGACAGTTGCTTTAGGTACCGTCACCTATGAACCTTCTGTCGCGTTAAAAAGCAGTTTTTTTCCCCGTAACTTTATCAAACATTATGGCAATTACTAAGCAAAAAAACTATATTATTTCTATGCTGCATAACGTAATAAAACGCAGAAAAGCGCGTGCATTTATTTTCATAGTAAAAAAAATTGCAATTCCACAATGGTAGATTTTCGCGTCGTCCTATGAGGAACGCTTATAGTTTCTCCATGTCTGTCTTTCACAGATATTTTACTCGCAGACTATTAGTAATTTATGGCTGTTTGGCATGGCTATACGTACGAATAATTTTAACCGCGACATAGATGTGAACTAAAATTTTGAAAATAAAAGCTTTTCCAGGTTGCTTATCTGTATGTGAAAACTGAATCCGGGAAAAAAAATTACATACACCCCCAAATATGGTCTCGTGGAACAGCTATTGTAAAATCATTATTAGGTTTTTACGTTTTTCTAAATTAGGTCACGTTCACAAAATATTCGGCTCTTAAAGTGGCCGTTTGACGTAGTTGTATATTCCCATTCTAACGGCTCTAACTCATGAACCATATTTTGGAAAATATGGAAAAATCTGCACCAAATAGTAAATAGTAGAAACTTATCATGGTTGTCTAGGTTCAACTAGTTCACGAGTCATAGACGATAAAGTGAATGTGTAGTTCAACTAATAACACATGATTTCTGATTTAATGGTAAGTTTGTTGTTGGCATGGCTACAGAGCCTTTCTTTATGCGTGACTCGACAAGCACTTCACTGGTTTTTTTGTGGATATGATAATCTTTGCTATGCTAGTAAAGTATTGATCTGTTTTTAAATCAACATTTTTTTTTTGTAGAACCGTCTTTCATTTATAATAAATTTATTACCAAATTGACCAAGCATTGACTCAAAAATTATTGCAGTCCAGTTTAATATTGTTTTCCATATGAATTGTGAAAAATCTCTATTAAAATTTTTTAATGTGAAATTACTAATTAAATTTCTGATGATATATTATAATACTGGAAATGTATAAAAAAAATATGCACTTTACTTAATCACATAAGTGTCCTTATAAACTATGTATAAATAAAATATAACAATTGCCATAACCCAACAATTAAACGTATTAGCATACTATTTGTAAACAAAAATTAATTATCTAACAACGTATAACAATTTGGATATACCTACTTACTTGTACAGTATGTGCAATCGATCAGTGCGGCTCTAAACTTAGTCACAAAAACGTCGCAGTAACATCATTTCATAGAAGTGTTGCAATGGGAAGGCGGACTAGCACAATTGGATATGTGCATTGTACTTCATAGTCGCACAGAACGGTTGCACATAACGTAAGGATAAATAATAGATTATATCTTTACTACAAAGGTCGAAATACAGACGATATTATTTATTTATGATTATATTATCAATAAAATTAACTTATTGGCATGAACATTTTTTATAAATTTATTTACTTGTAAATACCTGATTAATATCATCACTTTGAGTTAAACAATTTATACGATAAGCCTACCACCTCAACACAATGTCGAGGAAAAGCTGTACTCTAATAATGGAGACTTGACAGCCAGACGATGACCTGATGGGCCCCATCATTACTTTAAATTAAGTAGAAATATTAATTTCAGTCATAATCGCAATGTCCATTTATGCATTTTTTGAGTAACGGAAATGACCGTTCAGTTAATAGAAAATGTTAATGGCTGAATCACACAAGTCAAAGGACTTAATATCAATATTAATCTTGAGTAATTCATTTGAAAGATATTTATAAAATTTATTGTAATATATATTTTACTATTTTAATATTAATAAAGTGGGATCATGTTATCAAATGTCATGTAGTATTTGTGTTGCAATGGGGGCTATTGTGCTTCCACGTCCACCACAAGGAATCGTTAATATAGTGTGGATATCATCCAAATATCTTGATATCAACACGGTGAGGTTGATATCAACAATGCAGAGAACAATAACTTATAACAGCTCTCTCTGCAGGTGGCGAACCGTCTGGTAAGCTTCAAAACGATAGCCTCTATTGACTTGAACCCACAGATGGGCTGAACTTCAAACAAAAAGTCCACCAATTATGGCAAGAAATATCACATAGTGAGCACATATTGCCACCCTTTTGCTATCGTTTTTAATTTTAAATGCATATATACTTTTTTATTTTAAACTTTAGCTATATCATACTATTTGTCATAATATTATTGATTTCTAAAAAAAATCTCACTGTGACCATAAATTGTTAACTTAAATTGTTAATATATTCGTTAGTCTATCAATTGCAATCATATTACCGATTATCGTAATTTCTCTCAATCTCGCTCAAACAATTTTTGGACTAATTATCTTTTGATAAAAACAATAAATTCGTGGTCGCACTATAAATGTTCCAAATACAGTGTTGCCATTCTTAAATATATTCCTTAGCCTATAAAACAATAGCCTAACAGGTTTATTTATACCTAAATGCTTATTAATGTTTAATGTGTGCGATAGCATAATCATGGTAGTACATCATTAAAGCTAATGGTTGGCCGAGTACGAGAGAGCTCCAAACGATGAGGTTGCCCCAGCGCGGTCCAAAACGACGCTCTGCAATTTGTGACACTATTGAGAGGGGCACCTGAGCCATCATGCCCAAGAAGGCCCACACGCGGAACATCTGCAGTGGTACACTCACCTGGAAATTAACACAGACATTGTTACAAAAAATATTGAATTAATATAACAAAAAAATCGTAAATAATAAACTAACTAAATATTTGTGCATTGTACTTTTTTTAAGGGTAAAATTTCCAAAAATCTTGAAACATGACATATTTGGTTCCTGCCCCCCCAAATACCAATTTTCATGCATTCAACTTTAAAATTACGGATCGTGAAATGAAAACGTACCCCTCCCATTTTACTCTTATAGGGGTAGAATTTCGAAAAGTCCTTTTTTGGTAGACGCTTACGTCATAAAACAACCATATTGTATAAATTTCGTGTGATTTAGCAGCGGCGGTTTCGCTGCTGATTATGAGTAAGACAGTGAGTGAGTGGTGTTTCGATTTTATATACAACCAGCGACCCGCCCCGGCTTCGCATGGGTAGATAGAAAGATAAATTAGTATTCTAAACTAAAATTCAAACTAATATGACTCGATTGTTTCTAATTTACAAAAACAAAATGTGTAGGTAACTAATAGACGAAGCGTGGGGCTGTTCGTTCACACGACGGCATTTTTCTTACTTTTAGCATTCTTATAACCGTCATAATTTGTAAATGAAAGGTCCGATTAATTTAAATAAAAATTTACATGTACATAATAAACCTTGATTATGAAACTGCCTAGTTGAATAAGGATTAATATCATGGTACGAATGTCATAATCTTTCGATTCTACCCGTGTTTTGATGACAGAACAAAAAAACTATTATTGTGACTTAATTATAATTAGACATAATTATAGCTGCATTAGACCACACACCACACTACATTAGACATATAGGATTTTTTTTGTGGATAATGATTAGTATTATAAACATTTTTTTCCCATTCCATCAGCCCTTTGTATACCCCACTGCAAGGGCTTAGGCTTCCTCTCAAGCTAGCTCCAATGCGGGTTGGCAGATTGTAACGACCGCCATCTATTGACAGCAACCGGGACCGACTGCTTAACGTGCTCTCCGAGGTACGAAGTCAGTGATAGTTAATGTACTTAAGTCAGAAAAACTCATTGGTTTGTACCAATGAGTTTTTCGTGGCCCGGATTCGAACCACCGCCACATTGCACAATAGATTTCAAACAGGTTCGCTGCGTTCGAGCTATCACGACACTATATTATAAACATATATGACATTATTTTATATATCATCAATAGTTTTCGCAGCATATGCCAAACAATTACTTTTATAAGCAAATTTTTGATACCTCGGTTTACATTATCGTAATTTTCGTAGGAACCACTATTATTATTTTTTTTTTTAATAAAAAAATACAGCCTATGTTAATCGCTGTTAATGTCGCTTTCTATACCTACGTGAAAGAATTGTTAAAATCAGTTACTTAAGTAGTTTTTGAGTTTATCTATTACAAACGAACAAAAAATCTAATTTTTATCTCCTTATAATATTAGTTCAGATATATAAGTATACAATATTGTAAACTTCAAATAAACACTACAAAACTAGTCCAAATATTGACAAACAATCCATAAACAAAGGAGTTACGATTACATTTATAACAAAGTAAAAATTAAACTAACGTACCTACCTATACCTATTTCAATCTTTTTTTTTTTTTGTTTTGATGGGAGATCTGTAATTCCATATGCCATAGAAAGTAACACACTTTCTATTCTCAATCAATTTTCCAGTTAAAAAATTAACATTCCATTTATATAGGTACTCTAATTAAAACCACGACCACATCAACATCATTGCGGAATATGCCAAAGCAATTCCAAGAAAACCATAACTTCAATAGACATATTCCAATACAATTTATTGATTGATAACATATCGATTGTATTGTAAAATACCGAAATAGTAAGTATATGCAGCAACAATGTCACATGACTATTTTTAATATTGTGAGTAGGTATATGTACCAACAATGTCACATTACTATTTTTTAACATTATAATTATGCCCTATAAAGGGGCATACATACCTCTTTATAAAGCTTTACATGTTAATCTTTTCCCACTTTCTTTACATTCATGCTTTAGTCAGGAATTTGTACACATAATACCTACATATTTTTTGCACTTTAAAACTTTTACCAATCGTGATGATTTAATTACAAACCAAACAGACTTTAAAGACTTTTACTATCAACAGAATTTAAAGGAAAAACTGTTTGTTTGATAACAAATATTTAGATTCATAACAAATTTAAGTTTTCTTCCCCATAGCCTATTAAACCTTTGTAAAGATAGATGTCGTCAAACCTTCGTTAATAGACGTCGATATAATGAAAATTTAATTCGTACCAAGTATTCATGGAAGAACGCCGATATAAAAAACACAACAGCACTCGCAACGCCTTTACTGTAGCCACTTTTTGTGATTGGAACGTAAACGTGCCGTACAGCCCAGCGATGTACCGGCATGTTCCAAGTACGCCAGAATACTGTGATGTTGTTCGAATTCCACCAATCCTCATAAAAATGTCGGTCGGCAAAGTACAACAATTCTCCCATGAGATTAAGGAACGAATGGAATGATAAGTAGAAAAAACACAGCCAGATCAGGTGGTTCGGTACCTGCAATTACATATTAAAAATAATCAAACATTTTCAAGTTATAGTTATCTCGTATATGATTAAAAACGAAAAACTGAATAAGTAGTTAACATTTAGCTATTCACCTAAGAACCAATTAGTAGGTATCCTCAGTAATAAATAATAATAAAATGATTGAGACAAATAGTTATCTATGGGCTTGACCCTATTACTTATCTCCAGTGATATAACTATAGTTTGACCGAAACCGTCGTACCACGCCTTAGGTACGTGCGCGACGCGGAGGGAGGCAGATCTGCTCTGTCAATCCGTCGTCAACGCTTAGGAGCTGCCTTCCCTCCTCTCCGCGCACAAGCAGCCTTTAGCCCTACCAGTAAACACAACTAGTAGGGCCAAGTGTAACAGGCTAATCTGCTATAATATTATATGTAAAGATAATGCAGATTAATACCAGACAGACACAACTTGTATGAAGAAGTGTCGATAGTGTACGCTACGATATGTAGGAAACAAATGATTACCTTTTTTAATAAAACAATAGACAATCAAATACCTTTTAAATTATTATTACAATGTCTATATGCGTGCTAACAGTCACTTTTTTTTCTTGGAAAGGAGTATTTATCTCATTTTCACTTTTTATTTTATTATTAAATAGTAATAAAAGTGGATACTATACAAAAAAATCAAAAAACAAAAAGGCGATATTTTGTCGATTAAGTTAATTGAAAACTGTAACATCCAAGTTTGATCTTACCACCGCGCTACGTGCATACTTCATAATACAACTGTTGATTTGAAAATGAAAGATATAACTTACAGCAAGTTTCAGAAGTCTTTCTGCAGTTCTCACATAATCCATTTGCGAAAATGGCACTAAAGTATTGGTCACAGATGGAATCATCCATTGTTGAAAAAGAGCCAGCACTAAATTAACACCAAATATAACTTCCAAGAGTCGTTTAATAAGAAACCTTTTTCTTATGCTGAAAAAAAAAAGATAAACATATTTATTGCTTACTTTTTATTTACTAAAGCTAGAGAATTAAAATAAAAAATAAATATTACATGCAACTATGTGTACAATTAAACCACCACAACTACAGTTTATACAGAAAAATGATTAAAAAATATTTATACAAACCTGTTAAAGTTTTTTATAGAATATAATGAATGAAAGTGGATAAAATCCTTAAAAAAATTTTTTTAAATTACTTATATTATTACCAAGTTACAGTTACACAACTAATTTTATGAAGTACCTACTTATTAAATTTTAAAAACCAAAATCCACTTTTGAAAATTTCAATTTTGATCCATTTTCATATCAATAAAGGGATCATCCATTAATTATGTCACACCAATTTCATGATTTTTTGGCCCCTCCCTCCCCCCTTGTCACACTTCATCACAATTAACTACACCCTCCCCCCTTAGTGTGACGTCACATTTAGATTTTTAGTTTAGGAAGGTAAACATTACATCCCTTTGAAACTAACTTTTTAAGAGAAAATCAACAATAATAAAAAAAATATTAAAAACTTATTCTTCCTCCGTCCAAGGATTTTGCATACACTCCTTCATGTTCTGGATGACTGGCATATCAGAGACGTTTGTCACACTCTCGACAGATTCTGGTACATTATTCGAGTCCATTATCCTTCGTCGTACCACAATGCGTCATTGTTAATTATACAGAGCATTTCCCTGGCACGTCTAGCCGCAATTCTTTCCGGCCGGATCTTCGGAGCAGGGATAACTTCTTGTTTTTTATGTAGCTTCTTCGTCTGTAGGTTCGCTGCTTTCTATGATGCAAGATACAATCCACAAACGTCACAAGACCGTTTGGACAGGTACGCTTGAACACTGGGGCAATATGTATCGTACGGAACCTGCTTGAAAAGTGATGACGCTCGTAGATCCAAAGACACTTGTGTCGGTGCCCTTTGTGACAATAGCCGCCGCACGCGCTAAACCTTTGACTATGCCAACAAGTTTTAAAACTTAGATTTTGTAAAAAATTGTATGTGAGGATTGTAAGGTCACAAAGATGGAACTCCTCCTTCCCCCCTGTCACGATATGTCACATTTTGTGGACCCCCTCCCCCCCCCCCCTTTAGGTGTGATGTAATTAATGGAACATCCCCAATATATATATATATATATATATTCTTCTATCAGTTTCTAAAAAATACTAAATACAACTAAAGCAGAATTAGCATAGAATTATTTTAGGAAAAAAAAATCTAAACTGACCGTGTGGTGCGAGGGAAATTCAATTCATAACACAAAGTTGGGGCCAACAAAAAATAAAACAAATCTTTCAGGGTCAAATTGTCAGGATACTTGATTAAGGATTTTGTGACTTCATCTTTTTCATCATCCACGTGTTCTGTGAATGTGATAAGTTCATGGTGAGCTAACATACTAATACATAAACATTAGTGCATCCAAAAAGTATGAAATTGCTGTTTGATATAGAGGGAAAAATTAAACTGAAAATTACTAACACAAAAAATATTTAATAATAATTATTATCAATATTACGTATTTCTGGCATTTAATACGGAGATCATGAATACTTTTGCCTTAGAACTCTGGACAGGAGGACTCAACAATGTAAAGACAATTTCAACTGCTTCTCAGAAACTAAAGTTGTTCGAATTGCAAAAGAAATGGTTGGCGATAGAAGCAAAGTCTGGAGATTAAGTAGAGTTTTTAATGTAACTCCAGTAGTTAAAACAATTTCTTGTGCAGTGCAGTATGAGGTCTTGCATTATTGTGAAGCATTAATGGTGAACAATGTTACAACAATGAACAATGCGCTAATGGGTCATCATTGTGGCTATGCTAACCTCAAACATGCTGCAAATTTTGCAGTAGACTCATATAGATCTGCTTTCATCATGGCTTGCATTTTTTAACATTACTGTTGTTAGTGGGTGCCTACCTTTTAGTTTATTTTGTAAGAAAATTTTCACTGTGGAACCAATTAAACAAAAAAAAGCACAGTGCGTTTATTATTCATGTTTTCTCCAAACAGAAAATTTATGTTATGATCTGTATGTGGTGTGTTAGTGTCACAACAGAACTTTTATTCTAAAACTTTATCGTAAAATTAATCGAATTTCTACATGTTCATGTTTGTATGTAGGCACGATCGTAAAAAGAATTAAAAAGCAATTATCAAATTGGTTTATTGATTGTAAATTTAGAACTCGGGTACTTTTATTTGAAATTGAAAAATAAAGTCCAAAATTAAAAATTTACAAGTTTTACAGGCAAGTTTTTTTTAAATGGCCAGTAGCTAAAAGTGCAATTTCATACTTAAGCACATCGCAAAAGATGAAGATACTATAATATTTTATATTAAGATGTTAAGGTATTACACGCGGTTAAAATACGATAATATCTTACGATAGCAGAATCATCTAACTGGTACGTGTCATACTTCGAAATAACGAAAAATTCGAGCGAAACTCAGAGGTTAGAGAGACCACACGTCATTATCATTGTTTCAAAAATTTTGTGAATTACACATGAAATGTAATCAACAGAATCTATGTTGTCCCAGCAAATTTAATATTAAATAAATACAAAATTCTACTTCACAGAGAATATGTCAAAATATCAAGAGGCATATGTTAAGTCTGTGGAGTATGTTTTTTTGGTCACATTTTTGTGTTCACGAAGCAGTATATCTATGCACATTCATTGATAATATATAAAAACCATACGTTCTGTCCTGAGTATGCCTAGAAGCCGCACGCATTCTTTGTTCGAATTCTATACACAAAGTATGAGATATATTTCCACCTCTTGTTATCTTAAGATAAAATTTATGTATTATTCAGTATAGTGTATAATCCTACAGAACTCTAAAATCTAAGATGAAATTATAAATTATCTTCCCTGTGGATGATGATCCATTAGATTGTATAGAAAGCTATATTTCACCTTAAGATAAAATGTTACAGTATCTTCATTGTCTGTGACGCGCTTTGAATCCCTATTATTAATTAAAAAAAAATATAAATGCATCAAGCTAATATATTGGCAAACAATAACAAGACAAATTAACAACTTTAATAAATTTACAAGCAGAATACAAAGATAATTTTCCATGTTAACTCAAATAAATATGATAGTATTATTCTACACAAATGTAGGTACAGACCCTCAAAAAATACTTCCATTTCAATGAGTTAACCAAAAAGCTGTATTTAATTTAATTTTTTAACATTCGTTAAATAACAGACTTCATTTAATGTGATGAAAGAAGAATCACTCTTAAGGCACATGAAATTATTTTATTGAATAATATCATTTTATTTCATTTTCAATATTGATTTAATTGATCAATACAAGGAACAGAAACGGTCATACTATGTACTAATAAGTGGCTATAAGCTATATACATTATTGTTTTGCTCAGAGTTCATAAATCAGAAAGAAAAAAACAACAGAATTATACAAGCGCACAATTCACCAAGCGAATACACAAAAGCATATGGCATAATAACTACGAAAGCATATCTGAAAATTATTAAAGTTCTATTGCGTGCGGAAAGTCAATTTCGGACAAACAACTTACGTTCATTTTCACCATTGACTAGATTGCCTGTAAAAGCAACATTTAATTCAAACTCTTATCTAAAATTGTTTTACTTAAAATTTTCTTACTTTCTATGTTTTATTAATACAGAATTATGATAAGATACACACAACATATTCATAAATTATTTGCGCTTCAAAAAAATGAAATCATATTAGAAATAAATACTAAACAATATAATATGAATGAATAAAAAACTGGTCAAGTGCATATCGAACCAAACTCTAAAGTAGACTTCCATATTTATCGGTCAAAATAAGCCCATGTGGTTGCAGGAGCTCAGAACAATCACGGCCCATTTAATAAGCACCTTTTTGCTATACCTAGTTATCTTCTGTGGAGGGCCTATAAGGAGCCTGAGAAGACTGTCGCTCATGTGCTTCTAGAGTATGACAGAATCACCTCAGGTCACCAAGGTAATTCTCAGAACCCATCGCTATTTGTCTAAAATTGTATTCTATTTCATATATTGAAGACGGAACATAAAGTACACGACTTGTAAAGCTCATTATCGCAACTGAGGTACCAAAACAAAAATGTGACAAGATGTTAGACTACACAATGAGATCATTTAAGATAGCTCGATAATGTATGCGATAAAAATTAACTTTGCGATTTCTCATGTATGATGGGTAGGTATTTAATAAAATTATTTGTATAACTAAGAACACTTCCGGAGAACCCGTACTGAAGAAGACCAATCGCCAATCGGTCAACAAAATCATAATTAGAGAAAATAGCTCGACAGAAAGAGATTAAGCACCAATGACAAGGTCATTGGTAAAACGAATGCATATTTGAAGGGTTGCTGAAATCTTAATTTTTGGAAGGGATCAATAAGTAAGTGAAGCGACAACAGAATAATCTTTGTTTAATTTTTACCACACTTATCTCACTGCCCTTGTATATGAACAGATAGATGGATATGACAAAACTTCAAAACATAATGATTTTTAGAAAGCCTAGTTTTCTAAAACTCAAAAACATACAGTAATCAGAAATAGTAATTTAAAGATTATCAGATTTTGTTAAGTTTCTCTTATTTAGGAGAATATTATGCATGCCATCTATTGTTAATTGTGGAAATTTTAATTGCAAAAGGTCAGTTTGACCAAATGAGGGCTACCAAATTAGCTTCCGATTCGTAGCGTCACTAACGAGTCAGGTGACTGCCAAAATCATACAGATAAACTTTTTAAGTTATTTATTGGCCTTTAATGAAAATTTAAAACGTTTTTTTATTTACATGCAACATTTTATTAAATTTAATTAAAAACTATGGATGCAATCTACAAATATAAAGTCTATATATACAATCTTAAAAGCTAAAAATAACCAGTCCCTGGCGAACCTGATGCAAAGGTACCCATAACGCTCGCGGCATTACCGCGCTGGATCGCTATGGCGAGCCTCTGCATCAGAAACGACCCCGAGCGAGGGTCACACCCCCTTTCCTTAAGTCGACGACCGATGCTCCTAATTAAATTTGTGGCGTCGAGGCTCCAACAGAGAAATAATTTTTTACATGAGAAATAATTTTGGTCAACCATAGATGATAAAAAAATAATGAATCCTATTCTTTTTTTAATTACTCAAGTATATATAAACATATAAACATATTTTTTATTCTTTTTCCATATTTTATTTTTCCCCTACCTAAAAACAGAAATTAATTATTTTATTTACACCATAAACATACTACTAGGTAGAAGTAATAACATAACATATATTTACAAAATAAATACGCTTCGTTCAAAGGATAAAACAGAAATACAACTAAATTACAGGGCTTCTATTTTCTTAATGTCTCTCGGCAAACTTCGTCAGTCGTCAAATAAATATTCATTTTAGTTACATACCTAATTGTCGAAAATAAGAACCTCCTTATTTTTGGAAGTCGGTTGAAGATGCATTTCTTGCGTAATCGTTGAGATTGGGGAGTACCTACCCATGATTCGTTTTATTCAATGGTTCACCTAATCACTATCCTCTCGCTGTCAAAAGATCAGCCGTCACTGTGCGTCTGACACGAAACAGTCTTTACCTTATTCGAGTTGACTAATCAACGTATCCACAGGGAACCTTTTTCCTGTGGTCTTTATGACCTAGGAACGGAATCAAAATATTTTTATATCGAAAATAATAGGTACGTACATCATTGTTCGTTATAATAGGCTACTTGACTATTAAAAAAAAATATATATGAATGAACTTTCTAAATATATCACGACAGTGAAGAATTTAAAAAAAAGATATCATTATTTAAACAGTTATGAATGTTTAAAATACCCTGTTTTAGATAGAGAGGGCAATACCACACGGCGTACCTATGTGTGACGTCAGGCTATTTAAAATAATGTTAAATATCGTTTTGCAAGAAAGAGCCGAAATAATATTTTTAAAACTTATAATTTCCATATTTTTGAACCGAATATAACTTTGTTTATACGTTTTGTAATCGTATAAATAGTATTTTTATATTTTCTTGATGAATATAATGTATTCAATAGTAATCAAATACCCAATTTCATCGTCATGATCAACAAGGGCAATAATTAGGTTGACAAATGTTTTGAAATTTACAAATTATAGGTAAACAAATTTTCTCTCAAAAATGCCTCGATCGTAGCTGCCTGAACTAATCTTATTACACTTTCTAATTTACGCAACTTAAATAAATAAATGTACGATGTTATATATATAGTCACAGCTCCATATTCAAGTCGAATCCTTATATGAATACCTTTAACTCTATTATTTCTGTTGTTCATTACGATGAAATTAATACAACGATATAAATACTTTCGATAAAAATATGATTTTAATTCCATCACTAGGTAATGGGGACCACGGGGAAAAAAAATCCCCATAGACCCATTAATGGGTCAACTCAATGGGACCACGGGGAACTGCTCATTTCATTTGGTTTTAATGTTTATTAATTTCGTTGGTATATCTACTATACTTGTTGAAACCAACTAAATATTATTTAAAAAGGAAGTAGGTTTACAGCTCTATGTAGATCACACGGGAATCAAAACAAAGCCACAATAAAATATTTAGTTCTGAATTCAAATTCTGATAAACGATAAATCTAATAATTGATGGACATGGATATTGGCATTCGTTTGTATTCGGAAATACGATTAATGCCGATGTGTGCAATATTTATTGCCGGGTACTGTACCTGGTTTGTAAATGGTGCTGCATAGTGACAGAATTTTTTTCCCAATAGCTCATCACTACATCAAGTCCCCCGCCGCGTCTCTCTGTCTGTCTGTCTATCTGTCTGTCTGAACGCGATAAACTCAAAAACTACCAAACGGATTGGCAGTGGATCTGCCAATGGACAGAGTGATTCAAGAGGAAGGTTTACGTGTATCATTTATTAATGTTTTGTGCAAATTTGTTGAAATAAGACGATTACCTATTGTTGAAGAACTCGGAAAAAAATCAAGCCGGCTGGGAGCTTTCATGGAAAACGCTGCCTAATCTTTTTGAAATATAACAAAATAATGTATGGAGGAATTATGTGCCTTATATAGAACTAAAGAAAAGTCCGGGATAACATATGTCTATCTCTTATGGATAGCTTACTATACCTATTTTTATGTATAAAAAAAAATGGTGTTATATGAAGAGGTAATTGGAAAGCAATTTATACGGATACAGTATTAACCCTTATCAAATTAAATACGTTATTTGCCTTCAGCAATTTATGCACATTATGATTGCCCTTTACACTATACAATTTAAATTAAAATCTTAGGGGCTATCGCGAAATATAAACATCGCGCGACCAGCGACCACCAGACCATACGGGACGACGCGACACGCGTAGTTAGGTTAGGTTAGGTTGTATGTATTTATTCTTTACTTTTTCAAATATTTATGGAATTGGAAATAAAATAGTTAAAAAATACTCTAAGTAGGATGAACTTACGTTACATTTAAAGGTTATTAAATCCAATCCACATGCTCGACGCAACAAGCTGATGTGACACTACGGCAGAAAAAACATTACGCTTTATATACCTACTCTGCTACCCGTGCGAAGCCGGGGCGGGTCGCTAGTAAATGAAGTCTTTTTTTTATTTACAACTAGAATCTTACTCCAATTAGGTGCTGAAAGACTTTGTCTTCTTAATCTATTTTTGGTCATCGCACCTTTAAGTGCTGTCCTGCACCAGTTATTTGTTTGCACGTAACTCCATAACTTTAAGAATACTATCAAGTAGATCATACAAACAGATGTGATGCCCACTAGAATAAATTAGAAATATAATTATTAATATATTCATTATTTTAATGCCAAAAAATAACTGCCATAAATACGCACCAAAACTAAATTTGTCTCCTTTAAATTGTATTATGACCATAGGTAAACTCACAAGAAAAATTATATTTAATATTTGTATTACTATCCCTGTTTTACTTGATATGATATTCTGCAAAACATATTGTTACAAATTAATAAACAGCAATTTATGAAATTATTAGTAAAAATTTTAACATTATGTAACTGACCACAGCAATACCCTTTTCGACCAATAAACATAAAACAATAGGCACCGTAGTAACTGGAAAAATATGCATAAATCAGTTAATTTGAAAATTTCAACATAAATTTCATTAAATATAAACAATAAATGTTTTATATTTGAGTACTCACAGAGTAACAAAATAATTGATGGGTACTGACGGTCCTGCCCTTCATTATAGCCTGTTAGGACAATTATCCATTCTATTGGATTGACACGAATACCATATCTAAAATGAAAACCATCTTATAAATAAAAATATAGACAAACTGGAAAACAAGCACACATCTATCTGATATTGTCACTAAACTTGAAATCATTGTTATAAAAATATGCCACTTTATATATTGAGATGGCACTGTGAAGCAAATTCAAATTGTACTGAAATAAATTGTTTAAAAATAAACAAAATACCCGACTGCAAAACCACTGAACTTAAAAGAAACAAAGTTATTAACTGAAAAGAGAAAAACAAGCTGTATTGTATAGAATTTGGTTTAAACAATGTAAAATGCACAATGCAATGTTTTTTTTGGCCACCGATTTTTGGCAATGTTTACTAACCTAAGCAGATATTAAAATATACTTTATCATGTAAATATGATTTGAGTGATAGAAGGTATTGCAGGCGGGTACAAACAAAAACTACAAAACATATTTGTTGTAAAAATCGTTATCTCTACATAAAGAGTAATAAAGACCACCAGCAAAAATAATTTGGTTTTGGGCTTGTTTGCAATATCATATACCACTCAAATCATATTTCTATAAGTGTGAGTATATTTTAACATCTGCTTAAGTAGATTTCGGACAAAAATCATAGCATTGCACGGTGCATTCTGTCGTTTAAACCAAATTCTATAGAATACAGCTTATTTTTCTATTTTCAGTTAATAATATTTTTGGCTGTTAAGTGGTTTTGCAGTCAAGGTTTTTTTAGATTAATTTTGTTTAGGTTTGGTTACAGCCCAACGTAGATAAAATGTACTTATTTGTATTAAATACACTGTTTTTTTAGTTTACGTCAAAATGTTAGCATAAAAGTGTCATAATATCATCTATACAAGGTAAAAGTTTAATACTATCCGACTCTTTAATACTAGACCGAGATGACTCAAACTGCGAAACTTACAGCTTTTTCGGATTATTTTTTTGAAAAAATAAATAATTAATTATAATAACATATTTTTATGATTGTCAATAGTTTTTGATCCTTTTATTGTTTGCTATCAATGTTCCCAATGTTATCTATCTAAAAATAAAAATAAAATGACATTAAAATAAGTAGTTTTTATTTTTTAAATTAATTTACCTAAAATATAAATAAATTCCATAAAAAATTAAAAACTTAAATAAGTCAAAAACCATTAAGTTTTGGAAAAACTTTATACGATAACATCTATTGCTTTTGACCTCATCTGTAACCCCTTTGCAGGACTGTGACACATTTATAGCAACCCTGTATATTACCTAATAAATTAAATGTATACAGCAATAAGTTCTTGTAATGTATTTTATTCACACAAGATTAATATAGGTAACAATCAATCAATCAATTCGTTCAACCTTCAGCCAGACGCAATGTCTGAAAGGGACAAGTCCCAATACACCGAAGGGAACGTAGATAAAGGATGGAGTGTAGGTTATAGTCTGGATTGTGAGTGACGGGAATAAGAGCCAGCCGGTATTCGTGCAACCTTTAGCCAGAAAAGGGAGCCAGGAGAGGTGATAAATACTATAATGTGTTTATAAATAACAGTAGGGAGCATAAGTTGTTTTATCATTTTCTTATTGTGAGCATTGTCGTTTCTTAATTCATTACTCGCTTTCTTCAATTGATGCAGGCTTTATGTGTCTTTTTCCCGAAGTTTGTAGGTATACTTCGTCGGCAGTGTTTTCCATATTTGTTTTGTTTCGTGCCAGTGTGGCCCACCTTAGTGGTCTAGGTTATAATAGCCCATATCTCGTCTAAGCATAGTATTCATTTTTCTTCTTTTGTTTCGTTGGCTTTGGCTCTTCTATAATTGTATTATTTAGGAGTGCTAACTTGTTCCTGTCAGCTTGAGTGTTCTTGAACGAATTGGGCTGGGTCTTTTCTAACTTCTAACCATTGACATGGTTAAACGTTAGTCCGAACAGTTCGATCGTTTGTCGAACTCATAACTCAAGTATTAAGACGTTTTGGGAACGCTTTTAAACACATGTGCTCCTTTGTTTAAAGACCCTTTTTTTGTTTATGTCACGTCGCCCGCTAGCCACCCGCTGGCGCAGTCATTTTTGTTTGAGTAGTACCTAATGAGTAGGTACCACTTGAATGTGTACAGTCAGCGTCGAATAGATCGCAGCGTCTAAAATAGTCGAAATCATCTATTGAACGTTATTTCATTTATATGTAGGCAGTCAAAGCAAACGTATTGTTTGAGGTATACAAAGTAGTCTGTATATTGTCTGTATGTTGTCAGAATGTTCATTAATATATATGCAAATAAATGGTTTACCGGTATCTATGGAATCATAGTGGTAATAAGTACTTCTTAACATAAAAATAATCTTTGATCCCTAGTAAGTCATAGGGTACCTATTATTTCGACTTATTTTAAGTTTAAGTTTTAAATTGTTTTCTTTGTAAACTTTGGAGTGAATTACTCGAAGCGAATAAAGAAATAATTATGACACCTTCTTTGTTATTAATGTCATCTTTGCAACTTTAATGGTATTGAATTACTTATCTATCGTCATTGTACAAATTAGCAATTGCGTTAAAACAAGAAATCTTAAATTTTACCCAGTTGCCAATTTAATTCAACCAAAAACGTATCTCAAAATCAAGGTTTTTTGTTTTACCACTATGAATGCTTATACTATAACCATCCACTTGCCAACATAAACTTGAACATGCCGATTGCCTAGACAGAATTAAAAGAAGGAATGTTCAGGTATTTTGAAGTATTTCGTGCTTAGATCAACATGATAACTTTGGTTGCCTGGTTGAAATTGATTTCTTGTACGGTAGATCGTTTTGGCCGCGTTAGGCGCTAAGATGATTATGACGCTGACTGTACCTACATCCTCGCACCAAAAGTTCGCTATAAATCGTGACGTAATATATGAGCACAACACATAAAAATATATAAAGTCAAGCATAAAAACAGAAATGACACTATTCAAGTAATTCAAATCACAACATGTTAAACTTCTGCGCATGAGAACTTTCCGCATAATCGCTCTTAGTTAGCATTTAAATTTTCATTTTAATTATAGTCATGTATAATGGAATTTCCTCACCAAATAAAATATTCTCCTGTGCGAAGCGACTTCGATTTGATTTCAGCTTTACACCACTTTTCGTGAGTATTGACGGCCAAATAACTTTCACAGAAACAATTCAAATTGTATGTGAACTAATTATGTCTATGTTTATGCACTTTTAATTAACTAAAACATTGTATTCACTCAAATATTTCACAACCACATCAAACAACCACATCACATTTTTAAGTATTTCAAAACACAAACACTTGAGTGGTACCTACTCCAAACGCGTGCGCATAGGCCAGCCGCTCGAAGGAGACCCCCCACAAGATTAATATAGGTAACATATATAAATCACTGTTCAAAAAAGTCTTTGTCATATAGGTATAAACGAAAACATTCCTTCGTTTCGTAGCCGGAGCATATCAAAGACTTTGGTGCATCATAGCAATGTTCGTGGGAGCGACGCGTTTTGGCCCTGCTCTATGTTTACTTGTTCGAACTAATTTGGTTATAAAATATTTTTCTTCTCCTGGGCCATTTTCTTAATGTTTTACTTTTTTTCAGGTGGATATCGGTGGACAAAGCTACCCACGGCGTGTGCTGGTGGCGGACTACGTAGTTCCCAAATTTGATATAATCATACAAATGCCGATACTAAAAGGAAACAAGACGGCCATTGGTTTTTTACAAAGATTGAAAGGATGATTGTTATTTCACCCAGTATATGTTACGGCTAAAAATAGGTATGAAAGTAAACTTAAGTTTAACTGGGTAATATTTTTATTTTTTTATTTTAGATGAGAAGCTAATATTAATTCTTTCATCTTTAGCTGGCTTAACTTTAAATGTAGAAGCAACCCCTTGGCTTAAAATGAAGACGCAAATGAAAAAGGAAAGAAGAATAAAAAAAATTGTTATTTTCCTAATAAAAACTTTCACCAAATAAACAATCAGTATTTTTGGTAGTTAAATAAATATGTTGTTTCTATAATAGTCTTGGCAGTTATTACCCTCATTACAAAACTCAAGTAGATACTTTTAGAACCAAATTATTAAAGAAATTAAACTTTGTACACTGTACACTAAACTATTCGAGAACAATCAGTACTTTTGGTAGTTACTCTTCCCTTGACCCTCCCATACCGATCTAATACATTTTAGTGGTTGTGTTTAGGCTAATGTGCAGTTCAGCTGGCTAAAGATGAAATCATTTATTGCAAATGAACATTATGTTGAACATTAGCCTATTCTCAAAAATTTTCACATCCATCTTTAGCTGTAACACATATAAGAATAAGCCATTTACTAATTTCGTTGTAATATAATTTTTTTTAAATTGCCCTTCTCTTTTTTGATTTGCAAACGCCATATCGAAACATGATATACACCATGTCACTTCAACAATTAAGACAAATCTATGTTCAAATCTACTATCCCATATAGCCATTTAGACCACAGGCTAAAGAAATATTTAGCCTAGAAAAGAGTGATGCACAGATTTCACATTGACTGATCTGAACAAGCGAAATTCAAATAAATAAAATTGTATATACTGAAATGTTATTACTCCAAATGAGTATTAACTACATTTTAAGTAGCATAATAGTTTATTTTTTTATTCTAACGCCAAAGTGACCTAAAGCAGGTATAACCTTGAGCAAACAATAGCGTTTCTATGGGAGTAATTTAGCGTGTGTACTCGAACCTGAACACACACATAATTCTTATTGTTTATAGTATTTTCATGAAGGATAATTTGAATATATGTAAGTATCTTTGTGTTGTATATAGTAGGAATTACATAGAGTTCTGGTAATATTTTAAAAATTAAGTAGAAATTTGTTCATAATATCAATTTAAAGTAAACTTGCATAGACAAGATAACTACTGATTGGTTATAATTGGTCACATCTGTTATTTCATTGAATAATATGTGTTTTTAGGTTTGATTTTATTTAGAAGCAAAGTGCGCGGCTGTACTCATTTTTTTATAAAAAATTTTCAACACTATATGTGTTTGGCATTTAACAGTCTTTTATTTTAAAAAATAATAGGGAAAGGGATATCAAAGATATGTTCCATGTCTTCTTCATTTCTATCCATCCTGTAATAAGTAACATGAGGAAAAATTCACCAAGAAAAACTTTAAAATAATAATTTTTTTTGATATATACTTATATATATATTCCTAATTTATATTTTTAAGCAATATAGGCTCAAACTAAGGATTTTATGTAAAAAACTCACTTTCGCTCGGTCAGATTAGTCAATGTGACCACTGTGGACGCTGTCTTTCGCGTATGTCGGCGACATAGAGAACTTCATATGAAATGCGCTGCTGATCATCAGCAGAGCTCCGTGTGGTTATATTTGATATCATAAGAAGTGCTGACGTAAATGACCAACATCAGAGTTGCTCTGTTGGAGGTCTTAGGATACATATACTTACATACATAGGTACTCTCGAAAAACATAAGGTACGGCTTTCAGAACTACCACCATATAAGTATCAATAATAATTTAGGGGATGGTGGGACGAGGACAGAAAACCAATTTTCAGAATTGGAATGCCCATATATTCAGTTTTATTGTATTTTTTTTAAGCTAACCTACCTATTGATTGAAAAATGGAGGGAAAGCATCCTTTCTTAACCAAATTTCTTTTAAACATTCCTTTATGTACCAAACTGACATAGTTGAGACTTATCAAAAGAGTGGCTGGCCATGTAGTATTAGTTTCAAGTGTTCTGAGTTTGAGGGTTATCAAAAATGTCTTAGTAGCAGGTATTTCATTCCGTGTTTTCATTTCTACTCTTTTCATATTTCCGTGTTTCTAAAAATTCTAAAAGTGGGTTTAATCTCTTCACCTCGCCCCCCTCTTTCATATTATTAATACCCTTAAGGTGGTAGTTTTGGAAAGCCAACCCAAACATTACTCTCCACAGACAAGTAAAATCAAAAGAGATTCTAAAATTACTTGTCAAATGTAATTTCAAAATTATTAAAAAATATATTATAAATCTTCATGCTCAATTTCATCTATGAGTTTGTCATTTTACTCAGATTGTTAAGCATTTTAAAATATGAGATGTACCTTGATAAATCTGGTAACTAGGTTTTGTTATACAATGACATAAATGCAGCCCCTTAAATGTATAACATATCAATGAATGAAAAAAAACAAATCCCTAATTGCTTTCATTTCCTTATTATTAACAATAATAGTAGTTAAAAAGTAACTAAACTATAACATAACAACAATAATTAATAATAATAAAGTCCTTACTTTAAAAAATTTTCAAGACACAATCTTACGCCTCCTATGGATAACATTAGAAACCCCCAATTCACTAAACCCGTGAAGTCTGTGAATTCGGAACTCCATGAAAACAATGAATCCCTTGGAGTGTGACATCTGTAATGAATATAAAATATATTTTTATATAAATATGCTATTATTTCTATTAGAGTTTCTTATTAAAATTATGAGGGTAGAACATCACTTCAATATATGAACTATCAGAAAACTATTAAATTTTTAAATTAATAAACATTTTTATAAATCAAATAAAACTTGTATTTTCAAATCAAATCTAATTTACTTACGGTTTATCCGCCTGTGACTTCCTGGCCTTTTTTTCCCTTTCTGTAATTTCTTCTGCTTTTGTAACACTTTGTGCTCGTCTATAACGTAAATCCTTTTCCTCATGTTCGGCAGTCATTTTAATGTTATTACTCACAATTCACCCTTTTAACAAAATCTTTTTATGGATCTTTTAGCATAAAAATAACAGAATTAAAAATAAAAACATATAGTAGTATTTTGATAACGTGAAAAACAGTGAAAAACGAATATGAACGAATGACACTTCAAATGACATCAATAGTACAATAACAACTGTCAACCAATACTACAAAGCTATCTAATCTGTGCTACAAAGAACGCTAAGGACCAATATTATACAAACCATGCTATTGAAAGAATGAGAGCCACCTTCCATACTACATTTGCCTAGTTAAAATGGTGCAATGGTTTGTGAAGGCGATGGACGAACTGATGCGTATGAAAATCTTGGTTTTTAAATAGAAATAATATAATGATAATAACAATATATAATGTGGATTTTTATAGATATTTGTAAAAACAAATTAAAATATAATTTTCTTCTGCCTACATAAAAAAAAACGGTACGTCAAATAATACTGTATGAAACTATATTCCATTGATTGAATTTGTGATTGATTGCACATATGGCTGTATCAGCTATACATGGAACCAGTCACTGCCATCTATAGTTTACAAGCCATGCTACTGAAATCTGGCAACGTTGCGTGTAATCCGAGCCTTAGTATCAATCAGGTCATTAATTCGCGTTTTCTTCCATTTAAACGTTATGTAAACAGAGATATTGATTTAAAATAATAAATCAGTGTTAAAAATTACATTTTGCATCGTGTTTATTCGTAATTAGTAAGGTAAGTTGATATTTTCACCATAATCGTTTTTCGTTTCACGTCACATTCTTGACACGTTTGGGTGGAAATTACAGTAAATTTTTATCATTTTTCGAATAGGTTCGAGGATATGGAATCTGGAGGATCCTGGCGAACTAAACTTATACGTTTCATGGTCACTTTAACCGCATGCTAGCCACCAGCAGGTCCAGCGAGATTGATAACGTAGAACCCAGGAAGAGGAATAAACTGCAAGGGAACGGTACATTCCTGTAGAACATTATACAATAAAACTAGTTTTTAAGATATAGCCTGGGATAAACGCACAAAATCATAGTAACACTAACCGAAATGAGATATACCAACCATTCTTTTTATTTTATTGACGATTCTATTCTATTCATAAAATCCACTTACGACACGCAAACGAAGTCGCGGGCGGGTGCTATATGATTTAATAGATACTCCTATTTCTATTTTCTGTTAAATGCTAACGATAATTTCATATTTAGTTATTTAAATCCCATATTTTCAATTATTAAATCATGACGTCTTGTCAGCTGACGAAATAAATCAGACTACAAGTGACAGTTAATGCGACGTTGCCAAATCTAATAGCATGGCTTGTAACTATAGAAGGCAGTGAACCAGTACATAATAGTTCCATGCAGCTGTATCATTCATTGTTGACAAATGTTGACATCAATCAACCATGAATGTGACGACATGACAACTTTTTTCCCCCCCCCCCATGGTTCCAGAAGCAAAAGCATTTAATTAACTTAATGCACTTAAATGTTTACAAAAATATCAAAGAAACCCCATTGTACAAATCAAAATTGTAATTGTATTATTTACTGATATAATGTATATAACTAATTTACCAAAAATTAAGCATTGCCGTGATAACCCTTTTTATACTTGATTTTACTAGGCAGATTTGGCGCTCATTCTTTGGCAACGTTGCGTGAAGTCCGAGCCTTGGTATCAGTCAGGCTATCAGTTGGCGTTTTCTTCCATTTAAACGTTATGTAAACGAGACATTCATTGAAAATAATAAGTCACTGTTAAAAACTACTTGTTACATCGTGTTTATATTCGTAATTAGCAAAATAAGTTGATATTTTCACCATATAATCGTTTTTCGCTTCACGTCACAATCTTGACATGTTTGGGTGGCAATTACAGTAAATTTTGATAATTTTTCGAGTAGGTTCGAGGATATGGAATCTGGAGGATCCCGGAAACTATACTTATACCTGTCATGGTCAATTTAACCGCATGCTAGCCACCAGCAGGTCTGGCGAAATTGATTACGTAGAACCCAGGGAGAGGAAGAAACTGCAAGGGAACGTATATCCCCGTAGAACATTATTTAATAAAACTAGCTTGTAAGATATAGGTAGCCTTTGATAAATGCACAAAACCATAATAACACTAGTTGAAATGAGATATAAATAAATAAATAAACAAACATTTATTTCAGACCAGGGTCCATATTTCGAGTTACAAATGGTCTTAAAGCTAAAGTAAACACACAAATTAAATAATATTATCTTATATCACAAAATAAAATATTAATAAACATACATAAATATTTTTTTTAATATATACATATATTAACACTTGTACACCCAGCCACGGAACAAATAAACTCGTTCATGTTATTCTATTATATTGATAAAAGCCACTTAATATCTATATTAGTAATATATACCTAATATATCTATATGTTACTAGCACCTGCCTGTGACTTCGTTCGTTCTTATTTCAATTTTCTACTAAATACTATCTATAATTTCATATTTAGTTATTTAAATCCCATATATACAATTATTAAATCATGACATCTTAACAGCTGACAAAGTAAATCGGCCTACTTGTGACAGATAATGCGACATTGCCAAATATAATAGCATGGCGTGTAACTATAGAAGGCAGTGATTGAACGATTCGTTATCATTTCGTTAAAGCATTTACCTTTTATAGTTATAGTTCACCTCAAACTTTATGGCGGATCGGAATACACGCTATAGTACTATGTGGAAAATGAAACAAATACGTATATGTAAATAGAAGAATGCCTTCTATAACTTTAGTAATTATTCTGAGGTACCAGTTCTGGCAACTCGCTAAACAAGGACGCTATACTACTTTTTAGCTATCTCACTTGGCTTGGATTTCTACTTTCAGGTCTGAAAAACAAAAATAAACTATAACGTAATTGAATAAAGTGCAAATCGTTCCAAAAGCATTGACAGCAGTCCAAAATCTTGCCTGAACGTTGAACGTCGCGCCAGGCCATCCGCTCCATCGCCCCAGCATATCGTGAATGCGGAAATCCACGAGTCGTTCGCACCGTGCCAATGAATTAATGTTGGAATTGTAGTCCATGGATTAGTCTGCAATTCTGTATCAATCTGTCGTTTGGATGTGGTCCAAACGGACGGAGCGATCGTAAATGCTAAGCTTTAGAGCCGTGCAAATCATTTCATCAATTCCATTCAATCCATTCCATGGTTAGAATAGAGTAGTTAAATAGTTGGTTGACATTCATTTTGATTCATTTCATTTCGTGTTTCCGCCTTACCATCATCGAGGTTGGCTGAAGTTTGGAGTTCAAGTTCTCACAATGTTGAAATAACTATTTCGTTGCCTCATTTGTGTATAAAATCGCAACCTAGCGGTATAAGCAAATGAAATAAAAATATTTTAATATTTAGGTTCTGAACATAAGCTTGTAAAATGAAAATCTGGACATCTGAACATACCTTCAAGTAAGTCAATATTTTGTGACGCAATCCAATATTGCTATGAACTTTCTATATGTTTAACTTTTCTATTGATTTGTGGTTTTCTAGCCATCCATGGGAAACAGTAGCCCAGGCTGCGTGGCGAAAGTATCCTAATCCTATTAACACAGCTGTTATTGGAACGGACGTAGTTGAAAGGAAAGTTGTGGATGGGGTATTACACACCCATAGACTTGTAAGCTCTAAATGGTATTTTCCAAGATGGGCTCAAGCAGTAAGTAATTAATGCTAGATATTTATATCACGACCTTGAAATATTTCCTGGTTGGACAATTGACAAGTATTGTATGTACTTGCCTGGAAACCAAATGTAATTTATTATCTTGTAATGACATCTACCTTTGTACTTTCATATACAGCTAGTGAGTGTACTTATCTATTTTCAATATATTTACTTTCTTATCTGCAGATATCATATAGTAATATTTGGATTTTTGTTCAGCTGGCCTGTAAAAAGGAACAAAGGGATGTGCAACCAAAAGTATGAACCCCTGGCATATTACTTTTCTTTTTACTTCGCCAGAAATAAAACCTACTTGATAAATGAGAGAACTATAATGTCTAACTTAGTCACTAAACCATTAAAAAGTAATTTCTTGTTAACACCACTAAAAGAAATAGCAACCCGTTTATTTAACTTAGGTTACAGTTTAAGACTCTTAATTCCTCGTGCCAAATATTTTATATAATAGTATTCTAATGTTATAAATATGTACTTTATGTATTTTCTATTTCTATTTTATTTATTTAAATAAAGATTTATGTAAGTGGTATATATCAGACATATATTTATATTTTATCATAATTTCAGTATCACCATTTAAATTAGAATAATTTATACATATTTATTTATGTGACTATACCTACATCAGCCATCGAGAGTTTGCATTCCTGACAGGTCGTAATTGGCGTAGTAATTGGATGGTAGATCTGAATTTGTACTGTCAGACGATTCCCATTTTCAAATATTATTATCATTTACATGCATGAATGACACAAAATTACATTAAAAATTATATTATTATGTCAACTCACAGGATACATGATGTTATAGCTATAAATCTCATGTGTCAGGAATGCAAACTCTCGAGGGCCAATGTATAATTGTTTAATGTTTGTGACTAAATTGTTTTTATTGATTTATTTTCATATTCTTTGAATGTATACATAATTTGTTATGGCTTATTCCATTTTATTAAAAATATACATTCTATATAATACATGCATTATAATTGTACGGACGGGTTGCTATGCTTGTGGTGTGTGCGGTGAACCCTGTGTAGGTGCTGGCTGAAAATCAGTTTGGGCGTCGTGACACACACCTGCAGCAGGTGATGAGTAAGCTCTTATCATGATTGCAGAGACCTCCATTTTGTGTTTTATTATTTGTACTTGTCTCTTATGTATTATGTATCCGTAGCCATAATTAAATGTATTTTATCTTTGTAATATAATTCAAGTTTTATTTTTAGTGAAGTGAAAAAAAACAGGCCAAGTGCAAGTCAGATTCGCAAATGAAAGGTCCCGTACCACTAAAATATAGAAAAAGATGTTTTTTGTATGGGGACCCATTTTAATTCTTAACTTTATTTTATTTTTATTATTTGTTGTAATAGCAGCCATAGTAAATTAATCAATAGTAATACATACCTACCTACTCTGTGTAAATTTCAAGTGTTTACCTATTATGGTTCAGGCATTACAGCCCTGTGATAGATGGACAGACAGCAGAGGCTTAGTGATATGGTTCCTATTGATACTCTTTGGATACGGAACCCTAGAAATTGATGTCAATAAGTTCCATATGCTTTATATATTAAGTTGTTAAGTTACAGACTTTATTAAGTATGTAGTATATATTTAATTTGCCTTTTATATCTGATATATGAAAAGACATATAAATACATTTCAAATCAATTGCCAAATTGTATTTTATATCAACAATTTTATAGCTCATCGGAACTGCCAAGATATGCTATGCAAGTGAAAAATCTGAGGTTAATCCTAATCAAAGACAAATGACATTGAAAACAACTAATTTGACCTTCTGTCGTTATATTGCTGTTGATGAAACAGTACGATATACACCACATCCAACTGATTCTGCAAAAACACTTCTAACACAAGAAGCTGTAGTCACAGTACAGGTGTGTATATGTGTGTACATAATATGCTTGAATACTGACATATTACCTATAATATCAAACTTAAACTGCAAATAAACTATATGGTGTTCAGTAAATATCAAATAGACAAAATTTACTAATATACTAGGATTACCCCCAGCCGGCTAATAGGCACGCCTCTGTCGATGCATTATCTCGTGCCGTAACAAGATCATTCTATATGTGACTATATAGCAATTTCATTTCAGCACGTGATAGTGCGTCAACCTAACATATTAATATTTCTGAATCTGTCAAACTAACAAGAATTGACACCAAAAGACTCTGAAGTCACTTCAGATTCAGATATAATTATAATAAAGGGCATAGCAACATGTTTACATGTAAATATTAAATATATAGTTTATTCTTTGCTATTTTTGAGATTCTTTAACAAACATTTTATTATTAATTTTCTAATGTTGCTATGTACATGTGCAGTTAAAAGCAGATGCAGATTACTGTCCATATGTCAATTTGTCAAGTTAATTATGTTTGTAATTATTTAATGATTCATAATGTATTGATTGCACAATTCCCGTTCAGTGTACACTAACCTTTAGCATAAATTATGCAAGTATGCTGTTTTTTTTTTTATCTATCACAGTAACACTGCCATTTAATGTTGCATAAATTTTAGAAGAAAGAGTATCTTAGGCATATTTATTGATAGATAACTATGTTGATTGTGTTTATTAGAAAAATTATCTTGTAGTAGAATAACATTCTAAAAATATGTATTTTCAGCTTTCAATAAAATTTATATTTAATAAAATGAATAGACATAATTCTGATGTAATTTCAGGGAGTTCCATTAAGCAGTTACATGGAAGATTTATTAGCAAACAGAATATCATTGAATGCTGGAAAAGGCCGCCAAGCCATTGAATGGGTGATTGATAAATTAGATACAGAAATAAAAGAATTCGCTAGTTCAGCTTGCAAGAGCACTGATGAACTTTTCACCCAAACAAAGAAATCCTTTGATGACATTACTTTAACAGCACGGAAATCAATGGATGACATCTCCTCTAAAGCTAAAAGATCTTTAGATGATATTGAAAAATTTACTAAAGTCAATGCTAATCAAAGAAGCTGAAAAGAGGAGTGATCCCCACATTCCATTCTAGCCGAAATTTAGTAAAATATGATCAAAGAGGTCAAAAATTTAGTCAATATTGAATTTGTTTTCTGTAATTTATGTTTATGGTATGGTATAGTTAATTATAAAAGAAACTTGTAAAAGCATCAAAAACCAATATAATCAGCACTAGATACTTGTGCTTACTCATTTCCTACTGCTTTGTAAAAAAAATCACATATTTATAAAGCTGTTTATAATAATATATTTATAAACAAGACCACAATAAAAGTTTTTTACATAAATGTTTTGTACTTCATATTGCCAATGTCCTATGTTGTAAATGTCAATTTATACTATAAGAACTTTTTTTTTTAATATTCTACTTCTGTTGTTCTCATAGAAGTAAAATATGGAGCTGTTTTGCTAGCTTAGTTAGTTATGGAAATCGTAAAATTGAAATTATCTACCCATAAATTTTTATTCATGTACGTAATTTTGCGCGCAATGTCGATGAGATGGAGGCATCGACATTGCACTATTATGAAGCAAACGGCAGAACTAACGGAGTGATGTCTTTTACATGTCATTATCGAAAAGAAATAGTGTAATGACTGATTTGTAATCCCTGAATCGTACAATTAGATTTAAAACTTTCTTGTCTGTTTGTAAATTTTTCAATAAAACCCACTGAACTAATTTTGATAAAACATCTTTCAGTGAAATTGTAGTTCAAAAATTTATGTAGGTATTATTATTATGGTGCTAATCGATGGAGCAGAGCAGTAATCTTAATTACTAATGTTAAATTTTAAGAAAAGATATAAGATTTAAAAAGTAAGAACTAGGCAAGTAAATATTGTAACAAAATTAAAAAAAAATCGAACCTAATGTTACGTTTTCCATAGTGTCTTTCCTAGGACTTCAGTTCTAAAGTTTGGATTTTATCACAAAACTGTAATTGACTAATATGAACACTTGTACCTCCAACACAACTTGAAGCCGAATTCAATTTCTGATCAAACATTTTCATTTAAGTAGATGAAATCATGGTTCAACTTTAGAGGGGTCATCACATGGCCATGAAAGTATACTATGCGGGTGGAACCCAGTATTAGTGAATAAGTCACCAAAATGGATTGTTTTGATAAGTTCGGTTTGTTTGTTGATAAGCAAGATGTGAATGGGTAAGTTTGAGGATTCCTTACTATTTGTAGGGGTTATCCAAAGAGTGTCACAGCAACACTTACCTCAAATATTTGGAGAGTTTGTTATATTTTTCTAATCATAACTTTTTTGTTTACTTACAATTAAAACATAATATGTATGATGTTTTCTAAAATTGGTAGCTTTTTTTTACAAAACACATTGCAAAAATGTCAAAATTACAATCGCTTATTTACTGAGATAATGACCATTGACGTTCCTGTACAATACACCAGACTGATAATTTTCCAAAATAATTAATAGTACCTATATTTGCAAGTCATAAGAGTAACATTTTTGTTTTTGATGTATTTATTTTATGTGGATAAGCCATACCTATTACTTAAAAAAAGAAATCATGATGTGACCACACTAAAAAGACAAGTGCACATCAGTCTCTTGATTGGCTAGCTAAGCTCTTCATTGGCTAAAGTTTATTAAAACCAGTTTATAACAAAATGGGACATATGCTAAAAAAAATTTTAATAGATTAATAATTTTTAGATAGAAGTTTCAAACATACCAATAAAGTTCAAAAAACTGGGTTTGATTCGAAATCCCGAAAGTTCAAAATCCCGTGTTCATAATAAATGTTTACAAACTCAAAAATTCAAAACCCCAAAAACTCTCCATGGAGGTAATACAAATATTATTAACTACCGCTGGTCCTTTATAATTACAGTATGGTGGTTAGAAACAGAAATGAGTTTAATTAAATAAATTACAATCATATACATTTGTCTGTGATATACATACATCACAGAAATATATTGTAAATGTTGATGACATACAGGTGAAGCTAATAAAAGGGTTTTAAAAATATTTTATTGGCAATTTTTAGAGTTTCAGTATTATGAATATTCGGTATTTCTTTACAATCGGGATTTCAAATCAAACCTAAAAAACTGAATGGTGTATCATTTATAGAAAATGTCCTATATGCCAACTATTTCCACTATTGATATGTTAATGGTCAATCTGAGTTATTTCGTTATCACTGAATGGTTTGTACTATATTACTAAATGTCCAATGGGTTTGGACCAAAATAAAAAATTGTGCTGATGGTTATTAAAATCAAAAGAATAAGATTCTAGAACACTTCTCAAACAATGACACCTACTCTGATTTTCATGACATAAAAGCTAGAGTAGGTACCGTAAGACTCAGTTTTGAGTCTCACATTATTATGTCCCTACAACTAAAAATATTTTTTGGCTACTTATGACACTGCCGCGATATGCAATGGCGAAGATCCTGAAACATTCTTCAACAGACAGAAGTTGCATGTCAAGACTAGCATCAACAAGTCAATAAATGTAGATTTTACGATAAGAAACAACAGCTGTTAAACCTGGAAATAACATTCAACCACGATGTGATTCAGCTAAATCTCTGGGTATGCATATTCATCTATCTTGATACAAATAAATGATAAAAGGCATACCTAGTAAATAGGCAACATGTGTTGTTTATTATTTTCCTTCACTGAGTCGAGTCCTGTATTATGGGACTTAGTAAAGGAAAATATGAGGCAGTAAGATTGAATAATATTCATATTTAATCAATATGTGAATCATATCTAATTATATTTTCCAAAAAACCACATAAATACAATTAAAAGTGTAACCATTTTACATACATTTAATTTCATATTTAACGGAAGTCCCATACAAATGCTCGTCCCTTACTTGTTAATTTTTCAGAAAAATTAAAAAGAATTATTTGATTTCTAATCCAAAGAAGTCTATAAAGAAAGCTATTTCTTACAATTATACTCATGATTTATACTATGTGAACTAAAAATACCAAATGAAACAGTATAATTATTTTAAAATTTAATTTAATACTCTACTGAGTACTTGTTCCAGACGAGGTCATAGTTCCATTAGGAACTACAGCAGCGTTGTTACGGTTTGTTGCTGCTAAATGTGAAGCTTTAAGTCTGTCTAATTCATTTACCCAAGAGCGGACATGTTCCAAACGATGCCAAGCCATTTGTAAAACTTTTTGTGAAGCATACCCAGAGCCTTCATGTGGCTGTCCAGTAGAGACTTGTGTTAAGTAATTTATCTGATCACTCAATTTGTTTTCTACTTGACTTAAAGTTCTTAAGAACTGGGATGTATTTGTTTCTGCTTGCTTTTGACTAGACTTTTCTTTGCTTAATTCCAAAAGCGCTTGACCTGAAAATAGAGGAATAGAGGGGTATATTGGTCTGTAGACTATATCTTCAATTTTAGTAAATATGTGCTTGAAATACCTGCACATTGAAGACAGGAAATTATATCTTTCTCAATTTCATCCAGAACTTGAATTCTTTCCATGGGGCCAGCCATATTAAATTAATCTTCAAATTATTAACCTAGACCTCACCTAGACACAAATATTACAGTTACAGACATATAGAATAACAGCATAAAATACAAAGTTAAGAATAAAACTTTAATTCTTCTTTCTTAAAAAAAGGAACAATAAAAACCACAGATTATGATAAACACAAGAAGTTTTTTTTTCTGACGTATCGTTATTTATTCTCAATCGTATAATTGGCTATGCTATAATCTATAGGCTATAGTCAGCATAGAGTTAATAATAGTCAGTGGTGTTAAAATCTGCTATATTTTAAAAACATGCTTCAGACTATAAGCTACATTATTTTAGCATGTTTATTAATATGCTATACTTTAGCATAACACGCGCTTCGTTACGAACGAACGAACGAACATTCGCGCGAGAATTGTTCGTTTCGTTGGCCGGCGGTCACATGCCGTTGATCGATAGCTGCGCTAATGCCATGCTAATGCTAAATTGCGAAATTTGCTAATCAGTCAGCGCGCAATCGCGTTCATCGTAGAACGTGTTTCGTTGTGCTGATCGCATTGCTCTATCGGTAAGACGGGACTGCGGGATCGCGTCGCGCTATTTAATAGCACCAAGAGTCAATATAATTTGCTAAATCCGTGCGGCTTAAATAACGCGTTTTAAATAATGCTTTATGCTATATTATCCACCACTGGTCACAGCTCTAATTTCTAATGCGCTCGCACTGGCTCTCTTAAGTTGGCACCCGAAAGAATTGTTTTTTAATATTTTTTTTTCTAATTCGTTTGTTCGTCGTTTGTTTGTGATTGTTCGATCAAATTCATCGTTTGTTCGTTCTTCAATTTTTTATAAAAAATATTTAAAAATTCTTACTTAAGTTGGCACCCGATAGAATTGTTTTTTAATATTTTTTTTTCTAATTCGTTTGTTCGTCGTTTGTTCGTGATTGTTCGATCAAATTCATCGTTTGTTCGTTCTTCAATTTTTTATAAAAAATATTTAAAAATTCTCTCTTAGGTCATTGGCGTTCCATTTAAATTTTTTTCTAATTCGTTTGTTTTTAATTGTTTGATCAAGTCACTGCCTTCTATAGTTTCAAGCCATGCAATTTGATTTGGCAACGTCGCATTAACTGTCACTTGTAGTCTGATTTATTTCGTCAGCTGACAAGATGTCATGATTTAATATTTAAAAATGTGGGTTTTAAATAACTATATGAAATTATCGATAGCATTTAACAGAAAATAGAAATAGGAGTATCTATTAAATTATATTAGCACCCGCCCGCGACTTCGTTTGCGTGTCATAAGTGGATTTTATGAATAAAATAAAATCATCAATAGAATAAAAATAATGGTTATTATATCTCATTTCGGTTAGTGTTACTATGATTTTGTGCGTTTATCACAGGCTATATCTTAGAAACTAGTTTTATTGTATAATGTTCTACGGGAATGTACCGTTCCCTTGCAGTTTATTCCTCTTCCTGGGTTCTATGTAATCTCGCCGGACCTGCTGGTGGCTAGCATACGGTTAAAGTGACCATGAAAGGTATAAAAATAGTTCCCCGGGATCCTCCAGATTCCATGTCTTCGAACCTATTCGAAAAATGATAAAAATTTACTGTAATTTCCACCCAAACGTGTCAAGATTGTGACGTGAAACGAAAAACGATTATGGTGAAAATATCAACTTACCTTACTAATTACGAATAAACACGATGCAAAACGTAATGTTTAACACTGATTTATTATTTTAAATCAATATCTCTGTTTACATAACGTTTAAATGGAAGAAAACGCGAATTAATGACCTGATTGATACTAAGGCTCGGATTACACGCAACGTTGCCAGATTTCAGTAGCATGGCTTGTAAACTATAGATGGAAGTGATCAAGTTCATTGATCGCTCGTTTTTAAATTTTTATACAATACCTTATAAGTCGGTGTACCTACAATCCTTAAAAAAATTCAAAAGTGTTGCAATCGAATGTTACCTAGATATATATTCCTAACAGAAAATTAAAACTACAAAGAAAACATTTATAGGGTCAGCTAGGTACATGACGAGTCGGTCCCCAAAGAGGAACCTATATCGAAAGTAAGGTTTGAATATCGGCTTGATGCACCTACAAACACAATGTTATTTAGGTACAGGTCCAATCAAACTGTATGCATACCATAAAGGTATATATACTAGCGTAAGAGAGGAACACAGTGTGCGAATGACATCCAGCTCTTTGCGGAAATCCTACATGCGAGAAAGAAATGCAAGAAAATCTGACATAAAACCTCTTTGAACACATTTAGTCTTCTTTACTCACTTGTCAAAATAAGGTCCAGCTTTGTTTTCTATTTTGTGTTATAATCGTTTTGAATTCTACAAAAATTAATTCTTGTGATAAAAATGGTGTAGTGTTCAGTTTTAAATTGCACTGTAACATATGTTAATAATCCAAATAAAGAGACATTTCACCGGTAAGTACTGCCAATAACATACTGTTATCTTAATGCTTATTTTTATAAAAAGCAATCCTAAATTTACTTGGTTATACATCGGTAGTATACGGTAAATACTTTATTTTGTAAATAATTTGTTATTTTAAACAATTATGTGTACGATACAAAAATATTGTGTAAAATTACAATCAAACAATGAAGCATAGGGATTGCACAAAATGTATCGATATGTCGATATTTTCAAATATAAAAATTTTGTAAATTTGATATTACCTAATTGCACCTGTTCCACTGGAATGATGTCGTTAACTGTTTTTAAACATATTGTGAGGTTTATTTAGCCTAGCAGCACATTGTAAGGGAAAGTATGACATCTATACATATATACTACACATAGGGTATATATGTAAATACAAGACTTTTTCAAATGAAAATATAAGATATATACACAATTAATTTTAATCGTTATTTATTTATGATTTAAAATCTGATGCTCTATTTAATTTTAATCGTTATTTATTTATGATTTAAAGTCTGACGTTCTATCTGTTCTCTGATTATGAACGTCGTAAATAATTAAACTTTGAATGACAAAACTACTGTATACAATAGTTTAACCTCATTTTCCTCCAAGAAACTGCGGTGTTAAAAAATGCTTCCTGATAATGATGACTATTTCATAATATCCAGGTTTACACACTGTAAACACGGTTAGCATAGAGCAATGGAAAAAAATGTTAAATAGAACAGGTGGGACTCCTCGAAAACATTCTTTGGTTTGCAGTAGACATTTTACGGATAACTGTTTTGTCTAACTAAATCACCGACGACTTTTGAAGAAAGGATCTATACCTACTGAATTTGTGCCGTTAGGGGTTTCTTTTTTTTTTCATATGTGCTTACTAAGTATATTAAGTAATATACTAATAATACTTAATATCTAAAGTCAGAGCATTTATGCCAATTGTAATTTCTGTACAGGTCAATCTGAAGACCAAGCGATCGGTGTCAGCGTACGTTTACCGGGATATATCACCAGGACCTTCAACTTTAGAGCCTAAACCTTTATTTCAGCACTAATATAAAATGGATTTGAAGAAAAGTCCATCACAGTGAAAATATCAATTTTAGGCAAATTATCACTTTGTCTTTTACAAAAACTTGTTCCTTTATATTCAAATAAAACTTAATTACCTATTACACAAAGAAACAAAAGATATTATAGACTAGTCCAAGGCATCCAAGGCATAATTTGTGGTGTAGTGAGACGACGCGACACTCAATCGAGTAGACAATGTGACGTCATGGGCAGTAAGAATCCACCAGTCAAACCGCACGAAAATACATAATAATAATAATAACGTGCACATTACAACGTCGTGGCCCCAAACTAAGCATTAGCTTGTGTTTTGCGTACCAAGCGAAGACATCACATACATATAACAACCAAGACCCGGTACCAGTATCGATATTCATCATATAAATACTGACCTGACCTGAGATTCGAACCCGGGACCTCCAGCTTCGTAGGCAGGGTCGCTACCCACTAGGCTAAGCGGTCGTCTAATTAATAAATATCAATAATTTATTTCTCAGTCATTTATTGACGAATTTAAAAAAACTTTCACTGTTTTATTAGTTTTGGTTTATCTTTCAATTCTATCGAGTTAAATTGTATATTTTGAACATCATGAACTTCTCTATTGTAAATGTTTTTGTTTTGTACATTCTCATTTTTTTGTTTACAAAGAGTTAAAATTTTGTTGTTATGCGTTGCAACGTGACGTATTGTAATTAAAAATAAAAATCGTTTATTTATATTGTTTTATTTATTACTTGGCTTGTATTCAACTAAATATTAAAATTTCCATAATGATGTTAACGCTTTCTTTACTTCTGCAAATTTTATATTATCAACTGTTAACAAAAAAAAAATATTTATTGGAGTAAAGGAAATGGCATTTGAATTGACTGATTGATGATTTGTCATTTTAAAAAACTAAAAGTTAGGAAAAGTAACTCAAAACAAAAATTATGTAGTATAGCAGATTCAAAATAATAAATAGGATTGCCGATTTTGATTTATGATATCGCGGTAATTTCAACGACACATTATCATGAAAGTACTATGTGCTATCGATAATATAAAAAACACCCATGCACATCACTAAAACTGGCTCAACCACATGTGAATTTTGCACACATACTCATTTCCGTTTCGGTCATGCGATGTTTAGATGTCAGTTGGTCTCCTACGCTAGTATATATATGTCTATGATGCATACCTACCTAAATTTCAGGTCATTATAGTTTTAAAGTAATATTAGGCCAAATCTTTTCACGCTTAGGCGGCCCATTCATGATCACTCCATCATTCCAAAAACGTTCACATTAGTCCAAAATCTTGCCGTGAATGTTGAAACGGTTCGATTTTTGCGTGACGTCGCGCTATGAGCGGAAATCCAATCGTTCCAAAAACCAGTGATGCCACGCCGATGCATCGCGTCGCGAATTTCGCGAATCCAAATTTTGGATTAGTCTGTGTGAATCTGCCGTTTACGTAGACATGGGTAACGCCAGCAAATTTCTTGCGTCAACGCCAAAGCGCCGACGCCAATTAAGGTATCAACGCAGCGCCGTAACGCCAACGCCAGCGCACTGAATGAATGAATATCGCCCACCACGCTGCGCCGCGACACGACATGACGACACCGGGTTCCGTTTGGCGTTGGCGGTGGTTGACGGCACCACGACGCAGCGTGCAATAATAATAAGTGCAATAAAACTACCCTAAAATAAGTTTCTTTCCAATTTTACAATTAGGTACATTGTTATTTCCAAAGTTTAAGTTGAAGAATACATTTTGAGTTTGACACTTGTCATATGGTTGTCATGTCACTTTTGTCTTTTGTTTCTATTCCATTATGGTGTCTGAATATAATGGTTCTATTAGTAATATAAATGGTTTTATTATATTAAACTATAATTAGTTTATAATAAGAACCTTTCAGGTTTCAATATAAGTTATCGTGTATTTAGATTAGGTTACTGTATAACGAAGATCAAATATTTTTTTTGTTATTTTCATTTATTTTTTATTATATTTTATTATTTTTTACATACATAATTTAAAATTGAAAGTTCATTATAACCTTTTAAATCTATAAATTAGTGTTATTTATTATTTATGCCTTGGCTTCATTGGGGTGGCAAAGGGCGAACGACCGACGCAACGCATGATACACTCGGCTCGGATAATTAGTTAGTTAGGGCTAATTAGCTAATTAATTAGGTCCATGGGTCCTGCAGTAATGGTGAGTAAAGGTCAGCTGTGATCATAGAGTATATTTTGTATTACTCAATCGGAACTGACATGAGAATGAGCAGTGTTGCCAGTAACTTAACTGAATTAAATACCTACCCCAGTAGGTAATGGAAATTAAAAATCGATTATAAATCGCGAGTTGTAAGAAATTTAGCAACGAACAAACAATGAATTTGATCGAACAATCACGAACAAACGACGGACAAACGAATTAGAAAGAAAAATATTAAAAAACAATTCTATCGGGTGCCAACTTAAGTAAGAATTTTTAAATATTTTTTATAAAAAATTGAAGAACGAACAAACGATGAATTTGATCGAACAATCACGAACAAACGACGAACAAACGAATTAGAAAAAAAAATATTAAAAAACAATTCTTTCGGGTGCCAACTTAAGAGAGCCGCTCGCACTTTGTCAAAGTAAATCGAAATGACGTTTGTAGAAGTATGGTCAGAAAAAAAATCAACGGATCTCCTGCTTTCGCATGAACTTCTTACGACATTGGAAATTAATCTAACGGAATAAAATAAAAACACACATATTTTGGATAATATTTTTCGAAATATTTTTTTTTCGCAAAACAAATTAACACTGCTGTATTTGAACAAGCTTAAAACTTCGAAATTAAACGTTCTATACGACATTTCGATCGAACAAACCGAATTAGTACGAAATGTACCACCGACGCATGTCCGACTTCCAACTAAGGGCACCCTTAACACTACTTCCGGTTGTCCGATTCTAATAATTTTAGTCTCAATCAATCCCCCGTCTAATTACCCCGATCCAGTGGTACACCCACGGTACACCACTTACCCATACAGATACAATCAAACTTTATGGCGGATTCGAAAGCAGGCACAAATCACGTCGCAGAAACCAGTTTTAGGTGTAGCGGGACGCAATAGAGCGAGGGGTATATGATGTTCCTACGCAAGCACGCTTAAAGCGTTATATTCAGATCCACCATAAAGTTTGACGCCCTCTGTACAATTTTAATAATTTTAGTATATCTTTGCATTTTCACCTGAAAACACTGCAAAGGACTATAAAGTCAAAAGTTCAAGTTTTTTTAAAAAAGTTCGCTGACAATCTTTCTCTCTTTAAATGAGACTGAAAGATTAGTTGTCAAATGTATCTTCCAAAATTCCTACGCCATGCTAAAAATAAATAGGTGCTGCGAATACTGCTAAATACTCTTAATAGTGCATTCAGTTTAGTGTGTTTTCATCTTTGAGTTCTATGTGACGTATGCTTTGACTGGATGGGTGTAACGCAAAATAAAACTTTAATCATTACTATTAATAGTAAATGTGAACCAAAAAAAAAGTTTAATGATAATAAAATTCTGAATAGGTACCTACTCTTCTTTGTTAACTAAAAATCTAAAAATAAATATACTGATAGAAAATGTCTAACATTGTTGCCAATGGTACGTAAAAATAATTAATTGACCACTTAATTGACGAAGAATATCATCAAATGAAGTACGACCAAGATGTAGGTCATATGTGATATCTCTATCAGTACGGTTTATAATAACTAATAAAACACAATAAATAAGGGCAACGCCAAAATGGCCATGACTCAACGTGTACTCAGCTCACGTCCAGTGCCCAGAGGTACTATAGCTGTACACTGCACGCACAGCTAATTTTCAGTTGTCGCCAATGCTTGCTACTATAGACAATTAACATATTTTTAACCCCCGACGAAAAAAGAGAGGTGTTATAAGTTTGACGTGTGTGTGTATCTGTGTATCTGTCCGTGGCATCGTAGCTCCCAAACGGATGAATCGATTTGGTTGCGAATTTTTTCGTATGGAAGGTGAATTAGTCGGGAGTGTCCTAAGCTATGTTTGATGAAAATCAGTCTAATATGGCCGCCGCAACAAAATAGCGGACATCATATTTTTTCACTACTCCATAAATATGGGTATCAAATGAAAGGGTTTGACTAGAAAAATACTATACATTAAGACAAATTTCAAATCCAAGATGGCCGCCAACACAAAATGGCAAAATAATTTTTTTTCACCACTCCATCAATATGGGTATCACATGAAAGGACTTGACGAGTAGAATACTATACAACATGACAAATTTCAAATCCAAGATGGCCGCCAGCACAAAATGGTGAATTAAATTTTTTCACTACTCCATCAATATGGGTATCAAATGAAAGGACTTGACTAGTACAATACTATACACTACGACAAATTTCAAATCCAAGATAGCCGTCACCACGAAATAGCGAATTACATATTTTTTTCACTACTCCATCATAATAGGTATTAGATGAAAGGACTTGACTAGTAGAATACACTGTGACTAACTTCAATCCAAGATGGCTGTTACCAAAATATGGGGAATTTCTTCTTTTTTTCACACATCCCTCCATATGGGTAGCAAATGAAACGGCTTGACTAGCAGAATACTATACACTATGAAAAATTTTAAATCCAAGATGGCTGTCAGCAGAAAATGGTAAATTAATTTTTTTACTATTTCATCAATATAGGTACCTATCAAATAAAAGGACTTGACTAGTAGAATACTATACACTATAACAATTTTCAAATCCAAAATAGCCGCTACTAGAAAAGGGGAATTACTTTTTTTTTCACAAATCCCTCAAATGTGGGTAGCAAGTGAAAGGGCTTGACTAGCATACTGTTCACTATATTGAAAGGGAATGAGTAATATTAACTAACGAAATCATAACTAAAAACTTGAAAAATATTTTTTTGTCTGATCATGTATGAATTAGTTCAACTAAATAAAAGTTTAAAAATTTTGAAATAAAAATTAAATTTAAAATTTAAAAAACCCCCGACACAAAAAAAACTAACCTTTAAAAAGTGTGAAATATTACAAGTTCGTTCATTGCTTAATGATTTTTCATCCTTAAAAGCGTCGGGGATCGCTAAGTAAACTTAAAATACATAATAATTAGCGGTCCCAGACGAAATGGCGAATTACATATTTTTTCACAAATCCTTCAATATGGGTAGGAAATGAAAGGGCTTGACTAGTAGAATACTATACACTATGAAAAATTTTAAATCCAAGATGGCCGTCAGCACAAAATGGTGAATTAAATTTTTTTCACTACTTTATCAGTATGGGTTTCAAATGAAAGGACTTGACTAGTAGAATACTATACACTACGACTAACTTCAAATCCAAGATGGCTGCCACTAGAAAATGGGGAATTACTTCTTTTTTTTTGACCCTGCTTACAAAGCTGGAGGTTCCGGGTTCGAATCCTAGGTCGGGTCAGTATTTATATGATGAATATCGATACTGGTACCGGGTCTTGGTTATATGTATGTGGTGTCTTCGCTTGGTACCCAAAACAAGCTAATGCTTAGTTTGGGGCCTAGACGTTGTTGTCATGTGTTATTTATTATTATTATAATATTATTATCATTATTATAAATTATAGATATATATACATATACACATAAATACTATAATCCTAAAACTTCCACGAAAAGCCGCTGTTCTGAATAGAAGAAGTATGAGTTGAAAAGAGACAAACCTAACAGCCTCACACCACTCAGCTTTCTTCAAAATAGTTTACTATACAGATATATTGGATTTTTGTTCCCCATTATGCAACTGTCGTCTGTACGATATCTGCAACAAGTTTTTTTTTTGTTTTTGCTCTATTTTGATAACGACAACAGGTAGACGCTTGAAATATTCACTGAATATTTAGTTATATACTCACTTTAAAAATAAATAATTAACACAAAATATATATTTAAGTGGGATCTCATTCAACAAACGTGATTTTTTATATTGAACGGTGGTATGAAACCCTTCGTGTGCTAGTCCGACTTGCACTTGTTAATCAAATCATATTTCAAACGTTTACAAGGTATAATTATTTGTAGTTGCACTGTATTTGAATTTTCACTGGATATATTAAAATGTAATAAATTAGACCATATTAGTCACACAGTATATTTGTCAAATTATCCAAAAGTATGTTTTATTTATAATTTAAAACGTGATAAAAAATTTAGTACAATTTTGGTATTATTAAATTCTTTTTTAGTATTTTTAGTACTGGCGACCAGCGACCACTCCCCACCATAGACATATATATACTAGCGTAGGAGACCAACTGACATCTAAACATCGCATGACCGAAACGGAAATGAGTATGTGTGCAAAATTCACATGTGGTTGAGCCAGTTTTAGTGATGTGCATGGGTGTTTTTTATATTATCGATAGCACGTAGTACTTCCATGATAATGTGTCGTTGAAATTACCGCGATATCATAAGTCAAAATCGGCAATCCTATTTATTATTTTGAATCTGCTATACTACATAATTTTTGTTTTGAGTTACTTTTCCTAACTTTTAGTTTTTTAAAATGACAAATCATCAATCAGTCAATTCAAATGCCATTTCCTTTACTCCAATAAATATTTTTTTTTGTTAACAGTTGATAATAAAAAATTTGCAGAAGTAAAGAAAGCGTTAACATCATTATGGAAATGTTAATATTTAGTTGAATACAAGCCAAGTAATAAATAAAACAATATAAATAAACGATTTTTATTTTTAATTACAATACGTCACGTTGCAACGCATAACAACAAAATTATAACTCTTTGTAAACAAAAAAATGAGAATGTACAAAACAAAAACATTTACAATAGAGAAGTTCATGATGTTCAAAATATACAATTTAACTCGATAGAATTGAAAGATAAACCAAAACTAATAAAACAGTAAAAGTTTTTTTTAAATTCGTCAATAAATGACTGAGAAATAAATTATTGATATTTATTAATTTGACGACCGCTTAGCCTAGTGGGTAGCGACCCTGCCTACGAAGCTGGAGGTCCCGGGTTCGAATCCCAGGTCGGGTCAGTATTTATATGATGAATATCGATACTGGTACCGGGTCTTGGTTGTTATATGTATGTGATGTCTTCGCTTGGTACGCAAAACACAAGCTAATGCTTAGTTTGGGGGCCACGACGTTGTAATGTGCACGTTATTATTATTATTATGTATTTTCGTGCGGTTTGACTGGTGGATTCTTACTGCCCATGACGTCACATTGTCTACTCGATTGAGTGTCGCGTCGTCTCACTACACCACAAATTATGCCTTGGATGCCTTGGACTAGTCTATAATATCTTTTGTTTCTTTGTGTAATAGGTAATTAAGTTTTATTTGAATATAAAGGAACAAGTTTTTGTAAAAGACAAAGTGATAATTTGCCTAAAATTGATATTTTCACTGTGATGGACTTTTCTTCAAATCCATTTTATATTAGTGCTGAAATAAAGGTTTAGGCTCTAAAGTTGAAGGTCCTGGTGATATATCCCGGTAAACGTACGCTGACACCGATCGCTTGGTCTTCAGATTGACCTGTACAGAAATTACAGTTGGCATAAATGCTCTGACTTTAGATATTAAGTATTATTAGTATATTACTTAATATACTTAGTAAGCACATATGAAAAAAAAAAGAAACCCCTAACGGCACAAATTCAGTAGGTATAGATCCTTTCTTCAAAAGTCGTCGGTGATTTAGTTAGACAAAACAGTTATCCGTAAAATGTCTACTGCAAACCAAAGAATGTTTTCGAGGAGTCCCACCTGTTCTATTTAACATTTTTTTCCATTGCTCTATGCTAACCGTGTTTACAGTGTGTAAACCTGGATATTATGAAATAGTCATCATTATCAGGAAGCATTTTTTAACACCGCAGTTTCTTGGAGGAAAATGAGGTTAAACTATTGTATACAGTAGTTTTGTCATTCAAAGTTTAATTATTTACGACGTTCATAATCAGAGAACAGATAGAACGTCAGACTTTAAATCATAAATAAATAACGATTAAAATTAAATAGAGCATCAGATTTTAAATCATAAATAAATAACGATTAAAATTAATTGTGTATATATCTTATATTTTCATTTGAAAAAGTCTTGTATTTACATATATACCCTATGTGTAGTATATATGTATAGATGTCATACTTTCCCTTACAATGTGCTGCTAGGCTAAATAAACCTCACAATATGTTTAAAAACAGTTAACGACATCATTCCAGTGGAACAGGTGCAATTAGGTAATATCAAATTTACAAAATATTTATATTTGAAAATATCGACATATCGATACATTTTGTGCAATCCCTATGCTTCATTGTTTGATTGTAATTTTACACAATATTTTTGTATCGTACACATAATTGTTTAAAATAACAAATTATTTACAAAATAAAGTATTTACCGTATACTACCGATGTATAACCAAGTAAATTTAGGATTGCTTTTTATAAAAATAAGCATTAAGATAACAGTATGTTATTGGCAGTACTTACCGGTGAAATGTCTCTTTATTTGGATTATTAACATATGTTACAGTGCAATTTAAAACTGAACACTACACCATTTTTATCACAAGAATTAATTTTTGTAGAATTCAAAACGATTATAACACAAAATAGAAAACAAAGCTGGACCTTATTTTGACAAGTGAGTAAAGAAGACTAAATGTGTTCAAAGAGGTTTTATGTCAGATTTTCTTGCATTTCTTTCTCGCATGTAGGATTTCCGCAAAGAGCTGGATGTCATTCGCACACTGTGTTCCTCTCTTACGCTAGTATATATACCTTTTTGCTCCCCACGTAATTTGTTGGTTTTTTACTAAATTTTAAAACGGTCACACTGAGCCTCGCATCGATATTCTGTGTAATTCTATTCTGTGCATATTGATTGCATGAATTGCATGATTCGATTCGATGCTGTTCGATGCCATCATCGGCCATTTTCTTTGCGACTGTCGTTGAACCACGTTGAACTGCGTTGAACGATTATGGTAAGTTCGATAGATCTTGAAAATCTCAAGTGATCTTTGCATTTTATTAGCTACATATTTTTAATTATTAAACTAAAATACAACTGTATTTATTACCTTTTATATTTATACAAATGATGATACCCTATATCATTAAAATACGGTTAGAACCTGAATTTTGTGTGATGTTCATCTAGGGCGGACTGATACGATTTAACAAATGTAATTAATTCTGCTCACTATGAGTTAACTTTAAACATCTACATATTTCTTTATTACAGTCGCACCGAAAGTTTTCAGCACCTCGCCATGGGTCTATGGGATTCTATCCCAAGAAAAGATCCCGTCGCCATCGTGGTAAAGTTAAAGCTTTCCCGAAAGATGATCCTAGCAAACCTGTGCATCTTACCGCGTTTATCGGTTACAAAGCTGGTATGACCCACGTGGTTCGTGAACCCGACCGTCCTGGTTCAAGTAAGTTGTTATAATTAACTTGATTAAAACACATTCGCTGTCCTTATTGATCCAAGTATAGTCCCGAGAATATTTTAAATGTGCAAAGGGAAGAAACGACCACACTCGTGGTTTCTTTACAATTGCTTTTCTATTGAAGATTCTCCATAATTGATAGCATCTGGCTGGGAATCTCAGCATAGTTGTGGCCAGGGAACATGTTAAACTTTTTAAGCATATTGTTCGGAGGAGTGTGAGATTTGGCATAGTTAAAGCTTATATGGAGACTGTGTGCAGAAAACTAAATTCTATTTAACGTAAGTGTTAAGAACAAAAATAGCCATCTCAAACATATAACCTTGTTTTACAACGTCAAAAGCGGGATAGGCTAGTTGACTTTTTTTTTTTAATTATTTTATATATGAAAGAGTTTTCTAAATATATCAGAACAGCGAAAGAATGATAAAAAATAAATGTTTTTTAACAAAGTTATGAATGCTTAAAATGTCTTGTTAGACATAGAGGGTAATACCGTACTGTGTTATAGGTCTACCAGGATCTGATGGCAAAAAGGGAAAAAAAATTGACTCTAGCAATACTGGGGAAATTGGAGTAAAACGTTTTGATACTTTTTTTTCCTTATAGTGGCTGATTCTGTGTGTGATACATGCAAATATAAAAATTTATCCAATTATCAAGTATAATTTTTGAAAATCTTACTCTGGCGAATGTGGGGTTCGAAATTTAGATGAAAACTCCAATTACGTTCATGAGTTTATTAATTAATTAATACCTATCAGAACTTGAAAATGGTTCCAAATACTGCACATCCATAAAAAAGTCTTCATCGGAAGAGGAAGATGCAGTATTTATGATAAAGCTTTCCTCCTGCATCTTAATTAATCAATCTTGTTCTATGAACTGATTTTCAATTTTTATTACATGTTTACTAGATTTTTGCCATTCATCGATCCCTATTTGGAGACAAAGCTTCTTCTGTTAAAGATTTTATATCACTTGCAGGTTTGACGTTTTTACCTGCAACTTTTTGTTTCATTATTCCCCTGATTAATTCTATGGGGTTTAACATACTTACAATGATATGGTGGGAGCCTCAAGACTTCGTGGCCATGTGATTTTAAAATCTCATCTATCTGATATTTAAGTTCAGACTTATGATTTTTCACTGCCTCCAGTAATTGACATTTACGCCAATTATTGTCGTAAGGGATATTGTTTGATTGAAGCCTTTCTTTTATAAAAGCAATACGGTCGGCTTGTGTAGGCGGTTTGTTTAATTGTACAAAATTGTTTTGTAAGGTTGGGAATCAACTTCTCCGTAACCCATTTTGTAAAGTTATCTTTATTCTTATCATGGTGGTAGTCAGCAGATGTACTCTTCGACCTATACACCAAACAACAGTATGGCACAAAACAAGGGTTGGCTTTCCAAAACTACCACCCTAAGGGTATTAATAATAAGAAAGAAGGGAGCGAGGTGAAGATAATAAACCCACTTTTAGAATTTTTAGAAATGCGGAAATACGAAAAAAGGCGCAATTAAAACTGAGTAATACATACCTGCTATTAAAACATTGTTGATAACCCTCAAACTCAAAACACTTGAAACTAACACTAAATGGCTAGCCACTCTTCTAATAAGTCTCAACAATTTAGGCTTAGTACATAAAAGAATGTTTAAAATAAATTCGGTTAAGGTAGGTTGCTTTCCCGCCATTACTCAATCAATAGGTAGGTTACATTTTATAAATACTTTTTTTTTTAGATTAGTTTAAAAAAATCTACAATAAAACTGAATATATGGGCACTTCGATTACTGTTCCAACAATCGACGGTTCCGACCCACTAGGAACATTAAAAAAGCGCGAGACGAGCGAGCGAAGCGAGACGCAAGCGAGAGCATGCCGCGGCAGCGGCGGCCGAGCGCCATGAAAATCGAATTTTCCATTGTTACTAAAGTTAGGTTAGGAAATTCTTAATGTGTTTACTGTTTTCAATTTATTTTAATGTTGAAGTCTATTCCCTCTTTCAATAGTCGATCCTTTGATTGTATTAATACAAGGAGCAAATTCATGTCGTTGGTAACTGGTACATAGTTTTCAGTTTTTATTTTTGATTTTTTTCACATTTCTGCATTCTTGAAAATTCTGAAAGTTGATTTTCTTTTCTCGTCCTTCCATCCCTTAAATTATTATTAACACGTCTAGGGTGGTAGTTTTGGAAAGCCGTACCCAAAACAATTTTCACCAGCACCACAATGTACACCACCAGCTCCACCAGCATGTACAATTATCCATCTAGGCGCTGCCGAAATATTTTTAGATGGGCCTGCAATATCTTTATTTTGCCAGCATTTGTTCACTGAACATGAACTGTGTATGTAGGTTTCATCTAAATAAACCACATCTAGCTTATCATTGGCTTCTCAATTCTTTTGCATACGCTCCAAATACTTGAACCTGTGTATCTTTATGTCATTTCGCTCCATTATATCTTTATGTCATTTCGCTCCATTAAAATAGTCCTTTTAAATCCTGTCTTTCAAAATAAATCTGAAGACAAAATAAGATTGTTATTTTTAGATTACTATGTTTTTAGATTATATTCAAACTGAAAAAAAAATGAAATTCATTTTTGTTACCTCAATGATTCTTTTCCTCCATTGAAATTGATTTCCTCCTGAAGAATTTGTAACAATTTCATGACAGTGGGTATTTATTTTCGTACAGTGTAAAAATCATTTATCTTGTTTCTGATAAATTCTAAATCAAAAACAATTCCTCAATTTCAGTTGACAGATGACATTTTTTTATTGCCATATGAAAATCGCTATTTTTTAAACTTTTTTTCCCTATCAGATCCTGGTAGACCTTTAGCCTGTAACGTTAGGCCATTTAGAATGTTAAATTTCGTTTTGCAAGAAAGAGACATAAAATTTCAATACCATATGATTTCAATATTCTTTAAGCAAATAAAATTTTCTTTACAAATTGTGTAATTGTGCATAAGTAATCTATTGTATTTTATTGATAATCGACCACTGTATAAATTCATGTGCATATTAAATTGTAGAAATAAACAAGAAGGAAATTGTGGAAGCAGTGACCATCATTGAAACTCCTCCTATGGTCTGTGTGGGTGTAGTGGGTTACATTGAGACTCCACATGGCCTTCGTGCTTTGCTCACTGTTTGGGCTGAACACATGTCTGAGGACTGCCGCCGTCGCTTTTATAAAAACTGGTACATCATTTTGTTAATATCTTTGATAGTTTTTGAAATTTAAAATTAGAAATAGATTGAATAGGTTTCACTTTAAATTATAAGTATATAGATAAATTTTTTGTATTGAAATTCATGTGTTTTACAATGTCAGTATATTTATTAATCATTAACATCTAAAGCTCTCCACTCACTGATGAGAGTTACCTAAAAATGTGCCCTAGTGCATATTGGTTGCAAGCAGTCTCCGCTCACAGATGAGGCTGCTTGTATTCTTTTTCAGTTCCCTCAAATGTATGAGTTGAATTAGGTACAAATGCAAGAAGAAGGCATTCACCAAGGCGAGCAAGAGATGGCAGGATGAGCTCGGTCGCAAATCCATTGAGAAGGATTTCAAGAAGATGATTCGGTACTGCAGTGTAATCAGAATTATTGCTCATACTCAAATGAAGTTGTTAAAACAAAGACAAAAGAAAGCCCATATCATGGAAATCCAAGTAAATGGTGGCACCATTGAAGACAAAGTTAAGTGGGCAAGGGAGCATTTGGAGAAACCTGTCCCTATTGACTCTGTATTTACACAAGATGAAATGATTGATTGCATCGGTGTTACTAAAGGAAAGGGATACAAAGGCAAGTGTTACGACTTACTACTGTTCAGTTTCTGTTTTTATACATTGGAAAAATAAATATCTGTTGACTAGGTGGATTTAAAATAAAATGTTACGATTAAGAAATTAATCAATGTGTACCAATGAGTTTTTCTGACTTGAGTACATAACTGTTACAATCCCCAAACCGCAGTGGATTTAAGATCCAAGCCCCTCTCATCCCGGGGGAGGCCTAAGGCCCTGCAGTGGGGTAAAAAAATGGGCTGATAAAGTGAAGTGAAGAAGAAATTAATAGGTTTTTAATTTTACAGGTGTGACTTCTCGTTGGCACACTAAAAAATTGCCCCGCAAGACACACAAGGGTCTACGTAAAGTAGCTTGTATAGGAGCATGGCATCCGTCAAGGGTATCATTCACTGTAGCCCGTGCTGGTCAGAAAGGCTACCATCATCGCACTGAGATGAACAAGAAGATTTATCGTATTGGTCAAGGTAATTGTATTTTATGAAATCTTTGTGGGACAGTCTGAATTAAAATTTTTTTTTTAAAATCATAGGTAAAAAAATATGCAGGCTGAATTTTTCAAGTGTGCGTAGTAACAATTTTGGTGTGTAGAATAAAGAAAATAATTTTAAATGAATGAACAAAGTGATTTGTATGTTTAAACAGAAATAAAATAAATACAAAAACTATAAATAATTACCTTGTGAATCATCCATCGTCACAACAATGTCTAGGCCCCAAACTAAGTATTAGCTTGTGTTTTGGGTGTCAAGCGAAGACACCACATATATAAATCACGACCCGGTACCACTATCAATATTCATCATGTAAATACTGACTTGACCTGGGATTCAAACCCGGGACCTCCAGCTTCGTAGGCAGGGTCGCTACCCACTAGGCTAAGCGGTTGTCTTAATGGCTGTTGTGAAGAAGATAAGGATTAAATCAAATACTGTTGTGGCTTTAAAAATTTATTACATTTAGAATAACTTAACCTATATTTAACCTATTAACTTGTCATTAATTAATTGTCTCTATCGATCAAATTGCTCGTAACCTTGGATCTAACCCAAATGGGTTAATGCCTAGTACCTAGGTTAATTGTGTAAGGGAGAACCGTAGTGTTGCAAGTGACATACTTGCAGGAATGTCTATTGCCATATTGGTTCAAGCGACAATTCACACTGGTAATCGCTATGGTTCTCCCTTACACAATTCTAGCTTATTATCAACACGTGTTGATAATAAGCTAGAATTGACCATAGAGTTGACCATAGCAAAGAACAATGGCAGAACCCAATACAAATTCAATGCCACACTTAGACTTTGGGTGGTTTAGTACAAATACTCAAAAACCATGGAGGATGCGTTTTCCTATAATAATCCTATAAATCCTATAATAATGTATTACTAACACAAATGAGGTATAAATTTAATACGTTTTTATTTTTCTTTATCATAAACGCTATAAGTGCAAATACTTATTATTGAAGAGTAGCTACACTACATATGCCAAAAATATTATTTTCCTGTACTGTAAAAGAGGTATTTTGGTTCTTGGTCTTGATAGTTGTAAATGAGCAGTCAACTCTATTTAATTTTTCTGTTCATGCCGATAAATTTAAAAAAAGTAAAGATATAGAAAATGAACTACCTACTGTGATTGCTCTACAAAACGTACATATTCACTTTCACAAACGTTATGTAATTCAACTAATTTAAGATAATTAACAAATTAGGCAGTTTTAATTTTCTAAATACAGGTGATGCAAAACCAAGACGTGTAATTAATTTTAAAGTTCTTTTTTAACTTAATTGATTCTGTCTTATCAATCACCATATTATTGACACTGAATCTGATTAAAGGGTTCCATTTTGAAACTTATTATATACTTTAGAGTAAGTTAAGTTTTTGTTTTTATTTGTGTACCAACCAAACATGAACCTTTCTTTCCAAATTAATATTATGATGTATAAAGTTTGATTGACCAATTTAGTCTAGTGGTCAGAAACCCCTACTGCAAACCCAAAGGTGGGGTCCTATTCTCACATATGACAAACATTTGTGCATGAACATGTCTGTTCCATGCCTGGGTGTGAAAAATCTATGTATGTATATATTACTTGGCCGTGATAGCCCAGAGCGCAACGAACCTGTCTCAAATTTATAAGGCCCCATAGGGCCATGGTTCGAATCCGGGCGTGTACCAATGAGTTTTCTGACTTAAGTACACAATATCACTGACACCGTGCTTCAGAGGGCACGTTAAGCAGTCGGTCCCGGACGCTGTCAATAGATGGCGGTTGTTACAGTTCCCAACCCGCAGTGAAGCAGCGTGGTGGACTTAAGCTCCAAGCCCCCCTCCTCACCCCGGGGGAGGCCTAAGCCCCTGCAGTGGGGTAAAAATGGGCTGATGATGATGATACATTACTTGTCTAGTAACTATAGCACAGATTAAGTCTAATTTTGGACTAGATAACTGTGTGAGATGTCTCAGATATTATTATTAATTAACTTCATTATATGTATACCTACACATGCCAATTTTAGATTTCTCATTGATATAGTTTATATTCATGTTTAATTTTTTTTTCAGGAATCCACACTAAGGATGGTAAAGTTATCAAAAACAATGCTTCCACTGAATATGACCTTTCTGAAAAGTCTATTACTCCAATGGGTGGATTCCCTCACTATGGTGAAGTGAATAATGATTTTGTGATGATCAAAGGATGTTGCATGGGACCCAAAAAGCGTGTTATAACATTGCGAAAAGTAAGCGCTTAGTACAGATAATTATCTTAGGCTCGCATTAAAGTTTTAGTAACACTAGTACAATATTACGCATGGATCTTTGCCGCTGTGAAGTTATTTACAGAAAACACCACAGTAGCATGAAATAGAGATGAAGAAGTCGGCTAGTTCGCGCTACTCGTTCACACGCGTGGCCACTACGACCCCTCGCTGCCCGCGCGGCTGTACCGCGCTTTGAGTCATTCACAGGCAATTCAGAGCGGCAAAGATCTGTGTGTATTACTGTACCAAGTACAAATTATTATATAGTGATGGATGGATCAAAGTAGTTAGACATTCGCTATAATGCATAGGGTAACTAAATCGAGAGCAGCGCGCGGTATCGCGATGGCAATTTTAAATATAGAATGAAGGCAAACCAAAATGGCGGTTGTGAAAACTGGTGCGCGAGGATTTATGTTGGGCCTTAGAGTCATCAACTGTTTGTCAAACTAGCAGTATGATATCTCTGTGAAACTCTGTGCTATATGTAACAATCACGATTTTTTCAGTCACTGCGTGTCCACACTAAACGAGCGGCTCTGGAGAAGATCAATCTTAAGTTCATTGACACTTCATCCAAATTTGGTCATGGTCGCTTCCAAACTCCTGCTGACAAGGCAGCGTTTATGGGCACACTAAAGAAAGATAGGATCAGGGAAGAAGCTGCTGCTACTGCATCTGTGCCCGCTGCTCCTACGCAGGCTTAATTATGATGTTAATAAAGTGGATATAAAATCAAGCTTTTTATTTCAAACTTTCAATTCACTAAACTAGCTATCGTTCATACATCGAGAATATAGTATGCTATCTTCCTTAACCAATGGATGTACAGATTTATTTATTTGACAATAATATAATTTTACTTCATTGTAGGTTGCGAAATACACAGCATTATGTATATGGTACATTTTAAACTTTGGATCATAAACAATTCCAAATCACTTTGTTTTGGTTATTCTTAGGAAGTAACAATATTTTAAAAAAAAATTTATTACCTATATAGGGCAGTCAGTCATTTTGATTCTGCTAGTTGCAAGTATTACAAGCACATCTGTTTTTCAATACTTTTATCCTTAAAAAGGAGGATAATCTGCCGCCGCTTAAGTGGAAATTGGGCGCATCGTAGCAATTCAACCTGGCAAAGATGGAATCAGCCGTGACGCAGACATCAAAACTGCGCAGCTGGAATCGGCCGACGACCATTCTCGAAGATTTGTTCACTGATAAATAATGTTAACACATCTGGCTATTCTATACCTGATATACTTCCACACATTACTGAGAAAAAGGGTACTTATCTATAATTATTAAATCGTAGTGTCTGTCTGTTTCGGCTAGTCTATGAATCAATCAATTTTAATGAAACTTTGCAGACATTAAAAATAGGTTGTGAGGTGTGACATAGGTAGGTAACTTTTTGTCTGTTGTTCGTCCCGGCGAATCTCCAAAATGACTAAACCAATTCAATGAATCTTCACAGACGGAAAAAGGAGGTTATCAGAAGTAACCTAGGTTGCTTTTTGTCTGTGTTCGGCCTAACCGCCAAAACGGCTGACCCGATTTTAATGAAATTTTGCAAACGTAAAATGTCGGGACAACATTTTTACATATATAAAAACTCGTGTCTGTTCCGGTTAATCCAACGACTGACCGATTTTGGGACCGACTTGTGGAATAGCTATTCATCCTAAAATGGGTAAATGGCTTTTGATGAAATTTGCTATAGAGATTTCTTAGGTAGTTATGTTTCAGAATGTTCTAGAAAGAGTCGCAATGTCCTGGAGCGTCGCGTCCCTTTAACTGTTCCGGTACAACTGTAGTCGACGCGGGCGAAGCCGCGAGCGGAAAGCTAGTTTGTTAATAAAACATCTGTCGTATATACAATTCGGTAATACCACTTTTTCTAACTTACCGTTTTTATGTTTTGTATCGAAAATATTGTTTAAAATAAAAAACAAATTTTTGACGTGGATACGTCTATGTTTTCGTTTGTAATAGGGGGTGATTTCGTGAACAGGTTTTGAACGGTCATCTGGTGGTGTAAGTGAACTGGGTCGGTAAGTAGATATATTTACCACTTCGTTCGCTTATGGCGTTGCCAGATGGCGCTGTAGTTCGAGCATCGCTCATCTGATGGTATGTACTTAAGTGAACTAAGTCAGTTACCTATCATATTTACCACTTCGTTCACGTGTGAGATTAACAGATGGCGTTAGTTCGAACAATTGGTATGTCATCGGCGTATGTACAGTTCCAATCAACCTTTATGGCGGATGTGAACATAGGCACAAGTCGCGTCGCAGTAACCAGTTTTAGGTGTAGCGAGACGCAGTGGAGCGAAGGGCATATGACTGAACCTGCGCAAGCACGCTTATAGCGTTGTATTCCGATCCGCCATAAAGTTTGATTGGACCTATACTAGAGGACCATCATGATGCGCGTTCATATAAACTTCTCCATATGTTTCATTTCTAATAGTGATTGTGTACCACCAAAGCAAGTATAATTCTTTGATTACAAAATTAATGTATTCACAAATTCATTATAATATTGAAAGTATAATTTTAACACTGATTAATATTTTCCGGAATACACAAAATTAATTAGTATTCATAAAAAAAGCGACTAATTTTTAAAATTTACAAAAATGAATATTTTTATTACGATCAACAATTTAAAAAGTGATGCATCTGGTCAATTCATAATATTTTGAAATATAATTTATTTATAAAAAATTGTCTATTAGTGCAAAAAATAGTATTATTTGAATTACTTTATATCCTTAAAAAATTTGTTCTTATAATACGCCCTCTGTGGAATGTACGAATCCACTAAGTGAAAGGTGATTACTAGACTTTTGATTTAAAAATAAATATGTTTTTTAAGTGCTTTATATTATAATCTATTAGTGCTAAAAATGTATTTGAATTAGATACATAGTTATTCATTACCTACCTAATAAAATAAGTCTTATAGCACATGCTCTACCGATTATTGGAACATGAAAAGACAAGGCAATATGGAAAATCATTATAAAATTAATTTGCATTGTCGAAACAAATTGGTAAAATTTAATAAAAACCTGAAACCCGTAATGTAGACCGTAATTTTGTATAGAATATGAACAAAAAAAAAGTATTTCCAGAAACTTGAACCGGATATTAATCAATCTTGATCATACAAAATGTAGACTTGAAACATCCCGTGAATTCGATTTTATTTTGATTTGACTTGTGCTTCATTAACTCTTTATGGTTTTGCTCGATAACGACACAGTTTTCCACGCGGCTGCGCTCAGCTCCGCCTGCTCATCCTGGCAAAAACTAAGCCCTTTCTATTGATCAATTCTAAAATCAATAACCTCAGATTTCAACATAAATGATTACAAATGACAGTCACCAAATTATATAGAGCACCCCTCCTCACCCTGGGGGAGGCCTAAGCCCCTGCAGTGGGGTAAAAATGGGCTGATGATGATGATGAAATTAGAAAGCCACCATTCCAGATAGAAACTTTTGGAGATATTTAAGTAACAATGGAGTACTTTTAAAATTGTATTTACTGTGAACATATTACACCCGTCATTTTAAAACTTTGGATATTTTAAAGATTTTTTCTAAATACAAATAAAATATGTAAAAGCAAAGAAAATAATATATTAGTAAATAATTTATTTTATATCATTATCTTGCGTGAAGTAATTATTGCTTACAATATAACATATACATTGAAGCGTAATATTACGTTCATGCCTCATTTCATTGTACAATAGTTTCTGTAGCAACGTCGATGGCAACTTGGACTTGTGATACTTTGAAGGTATAAATTTCGTATTTGATTTTCGTGATTGTTTTGTTATTGATGTTTTGGCAATATCCTCTACTTTGTTGGTTTCATCATTCCCAATTAATTGTCTTTGTTTTTCAATGTGTACTTCTTCTGGTCCACTATCATCACTAATTTCATTTACATTACTGTTATCCGTTACAGCTTTAGTATTTACGTTTGCACATTTTTCACTTTCTGTGTTGATATTTTGTATGTTTTTACCTGTTTCTATTTCAGGTGTATGGTCAAAAAGTACCTCAGCTTCACAATCACTGTCAGTGTTATAATTAGATATTAAATTTAATAAACTACTACACATAGTATTTTTTTGATCTTGTGTAACTGAAATATTTTCAGTCCATTCACTATCATCAATATCGAAAGTATTTTCAGATTTCTCTTCAAACTCATGTTCCCCATCTTCCATCATAATATTTTGAATGCCAGTAAAAGGCTTAAGAGTGTGTTTATTAAGTTGAAATTCAGAGATTTCTGTGGGCTTACTAACATTATTACGATTTTTATTAATTACTTTGTTATTTTCTTCCTGTGTCATTTTCTTTCTGTGATAATCATTTGCAGAATTTCGTCTTCTATTCTTAAAGTTCTGGAGTCGATCTTCGTTCTTCAGAGGTAGTTTTCTTTTCTTATCTGTAAATATATGGAGTACCATATAATATTTATTGAATCGAGATATATTACCAGATAGAATACTTAGGATTATAATACATAAGCAAGGGTGGACCAAAAGTCCGGTAACATTTCAAATGGTTATAAAAATACAAAAAGAGATATGAGAGAAAATATGTATATTTATTATAAAAGTACAAAAATCGGGTTTTTATTTTTTAAAAATAACGTCGTTTAAATGTGTCCCTTGTTTAGTTTAGCACTCCTGTAACCTAGAGCGGAAATTTTCCATCACCGCGCGACAAGTGTTTGGAGAAATGTTATGAAACTGCAGTCTCTGAGTGTAGTCATTTGGCCTTAATTGCTGTACAATTTGAATTTTATACGGGTGTAAATGTAAATCCTTGTGAAGAATACGATTTAAAGATGTCCTGGACACATTTAAAACACTAGACCGCTTTCGAGTAGAGAGGCCAGGTTGTTCTCTAACAGATGCTCGTACGCGCTCTATGTTTACGGGCTCTCTCGACGTCCTAGGTCGGCCGGTTCGTGGTTGATTTAATGTTGAACCCGTCTCCTCGAACTTCTGTACCCAATTTTTAATTGCACGTGTTGATGGAGCTTGATTTTTATGTCGTATGTTGTACTGTTTACAAAATTTTCGTTGCGCCTCAGTCGCAGAATCGTTATTGCGATAGTACTCGCGTACGCAAAACGCGCGTTGCGCTCCGCCAAACGACGCCATGGCACTGAATTCCCACTAGCCGCTCTCGCGTTTAGTAACGCCCCGCTCCCCCCTATCCCCCGCAATTCGAAGCAGCGCTCGATTCAAATGTTACCGGACTTTTGGTCCACCCTTATTATGCCGATAGACTATTTTCATAAAATTTTAATGGAAAAACTGCCGCATAGCGGCGATGCGACGTGGCCATAGTAGTACTTTGTGAAAATTTCATGTGTAAATAATGATCTCACAACCACCAATCACCAAAAATATCGAAAAACATGTTTCCTGTATGAAACATATCCTTTTATTGATTGTTGTTATAGCAGCGATAGTAATACACACTGAAAATTTCAAATGTCTGCCTATTACGGTTCAGACGATACAGCCCTGTGTTGGACAGACGGATGAAGACAGCAGGGCCTTAGTCAGAGGGTGTCTGTTGGTACCTTTTGGAACCCTAGAAATGGTAGAAAAAGATAATGTAGTTTTACTGTACTTGATACTTGAGGACGGGCTAGTTTTCCGCAAGTTGACGACAAAGCGCCTATTTTGTGTATTATACTATATCAATATTTTAATACACTATCTGTACTAATAGATCTCCCATTACAATATTTGATATTTTACCAAAATCAACATTATGATACAAGTATGATAAGCTGGATATTATAATCGAGATGTTTATAGGCATGAGACGAAGCTAAGTACTTATAATAATCCGATGACTATAACAGCCTGTTTACTGAGTATGAGCATCATACGACGTTTTTCGATACATTTCCGATGAAAATTAGATACTTCAAATGTAATATTGGTGGGAGCGGGACAGCTTTTGGCGGTTTACCCATGCATTACAAACAAAACGCTCATTGTGATTGGTGTAAAGTAAAGAGCCTAGTCCGTAAAATAAAACATTACGATCCAAGTTTCATCATCATATTAATAGCAAATGTATTGAAAAATTTATTTTAAATGTATAATCATTTACATTTATATTAATTTCGCATGAGTACCACAATTTTCACTACTCTCATCACTCTCAGTCTAATAGTTTCTTGTGTCTTTTTGCAGTTATAAAGTAAGGTATAATTTTAGAAAAAATTTGCTCAACCTATTTACCATTTACTTGCTTTCTGTCTTTGGGCAATCCCATTTTTTCACCACGGTTTATTTTTTCAGAAATTTCAGCAGCTTTCCTAGCTATGTTTCCTTTTGTTGGGTATTTCTTTTTTCGTTCTTCTCTCCATTTCATAATTTCATCAGGATTATTTAAAACTGATATTTTTTTGAAAAGTCCTGTTGAATGTTGCATTTGTATGTGTTTTGTTATGACTTTGGGGTGGGCAATAAATTGACAACCGTCGATGTTGCATTTCTGTAAATCATAAACAAAATTAATAAGTATTTATACTCATAATACCTACTTTTATTTCTAATGATAAGTATAAATAATAGGAATGTTGCACATTACACTTCTTAATGTACATGTGCCTATATAAAGTAGAAAAAGTGTTATGCAAGACACCTCAATTAATTAGTCTTTAGTTAGTGCAGCGAGGATCGGTGAATAAATGGTGAGTGATGTATATTTGTTGCTGTCTTATGTGATGCAAAATTATAATTAATGCGTGCATGTGACCCATTTTTCAAATTGGTGAAGTATGAAAGTAATGCTGTGTCTGTAGTAAAGACTCTAGGTAGGTGGTATGTTCCCAACTTATTATTTTATTATTGAACTTATGTCAGTCGATTATATACAAAATACAAGGTGTTACAAAACTACCCGTAAAGCCGAAAGGAGGTTAAATGGGGCCTTATAACGAGTCCATTTACAATATTTAAGAACCATAGTAACGCTGTATAACATACTTCAAATAAATAAAAAAAAATTATTATTTTCACTAATGTGCAAACCCTATTTCTGTAAAATTAAAGAGTAAACTATGCAGAATGTACCTACATTTTTACCTAATCCACGGAACGACAAAGATTTTAAAAGGCCTAACCTAATGAAACAACCTAAACGAACACTTTTTCATAATAAACGTCAAATTTACATAAACGGCTCAAAGTGTGCTCCGCCTTGCTCAATACACAACCTCGCTAGTCGGGATATGGCTTGTGTGGCATTTCGCAACATCGTCGGTGTTATTGATGCGAAAACCGATCTAACACGCTGTTCCATCTCGGCAACCGTTGGGCAATCAGAGAAATACACTCTGTCCTTCACATTACCCCACAAAAAAAAGTCCAAGGGTATGAGGTCCAGAGAACGAGCAGCACCGGTCCCCTGTGGCCGATCCATCCTCGCGGAAAGCGAACGTTAAGATGTTCTCGTACGTTGCGAGCAAAATGTGCCGGAGCTCCATCATGCTGAAACACCATGTTTCTTTATTTCTCAAAGTAATCCCAGTCAGCCACAGGAAAGTCGTCAATCGCCTCTTCGAATTCCGTTTGTAAAAACGTTAGATAGTTGCTACCGTTCAGACGTGATGGCATAATGACGGGACCCATGACATGCCCGTCATAAAGGCCAGCCCACACATTCAGCCGCCACTGGTGTTGGAATCTGCCCTGCCGTGAAGCATGTGGATTCACGCGAGCCCAAACGTGATCGTTATGCATATTTGAAAGTCCTGACTTCATGAATATTACTTCGTGCGTCCAAAGAACATAGTTTACGTAATTAGGGTTTTCTTCTATCTGCCTGACGTACCACTCGCAGAAGTTCCTCTTGGGTACAAAATCAGCTCCTGTGTACGGCGATAGTGATAAGGGTGACGATTGTCGTCACGAATAATTCGCCAAACTGCAACTTGGTTTATATCGAATTTTGTTCCTGCTCGCCTCGTACTTGTGGTCAGCTCTTCTTCAAAATGCTCTAACACTAATTCAGCCTGCCTGGCGTCGACTGTGCTTGGACGTCCACTTCCAGTAGACCGATGCAAGAGCCGGTGGAATGTAGTGGTCTTGACATGTTCAGAAAACACTGGTACGAAGGCAGCCGTCGCTGTTCATTGGGGGATCTACCATCGATTAATCGTTGCCGATACAGTTCGCGAGCACGATTTAAATTGCTATCTTCATGGCCTACGCATAACATCATATTGTAATATTCCGAGTTAGAAAGCATCGTTATTTTGCAAAAAATGTTGAAAAAAAAACTCGAAACAGTTGTAGGATATCGATTAGATTTGAACTTGACAACATTTTTTTTTTAACTTGATATTTTTTGAAGCCAGTACTTGAGTATAATGACATCCTTGTATTGAGGTAGCAAACATTTAGGAATAAAAAATAGAAAAAACTATTAAACTAGACAATTATTAGGTAAAATAGTTACCTACGTAGGCCTTTCTGTTAAATAATCTGGTTCCCTGACATGCCAGCTTACTAGGGTTGACAAAAATTTTGGCTTTGATAATTAATTATATTTTTACGGGGTATTTTGTAACACGTAATATATACTTTTTTACAATGGCCTGTATTCAATGTATATCTAACACAATGTAACAAAACACTTAACAATATTAATTAAAATAATAATAAATTCGTGTAATATGTGTCGTGATAGCCCAGAGTGTAACGAACCTGTCTCAAATTTATAAGGCCATAGGGCCATGGTTCGAATCCGGGTGTGTACCAATGAGTTTTTCTGACTTTAGTACATTAACTACCACTAACTCCGTGCCTCGGAGAGCACGTTAAGCAGTCGGTCCCGGACGCTGTCAATAGATGGCGGTCATTACAATCCCCAACCCGCAGTGGAGTAGCGTGGTGGATTTAAGCTCCAAACCATCTCCTTACACTGGGGGAGGCCTAAGCCCCTGCAGTGGGGTAACATGGGCTGATGATGAATAATAAATTTACAAAAACAACGTAACGTAACGTAACAGAATATAATTAATGATAACTGACGCAGCCCAGGTTAAAATTACGAAAGTGGGATAGAGACTGATGTACGTCGACTGTACATAGACAGCGCGGGGTGCGAGGAACGCGACCTGCGACCGTACACTGGTAAATTAACACAGTGCCGAGTTAGCGCCGAATACGCGCCATTTCAAAACTCCGTACTCTTGCCTATAGTCTTAGCGACCGGATTTTTGAAACGGAACGTATTCGGCGCTACTTCGGTGTCGTGTTTAAAGTCAGAGTAAGGCCACCTCTCGCGGCCGACCCGTCTCGCCGCGCCAACTGCCGTCACCGCCCCTTGCCAATATTTTTGGTGTTAGCACAAGTGTTCGTCTCAAACTTCATGACGGATCGGAATACTACGCTATAAGCGTGCTTGCGCAGAAACAGTCATATACCCCTCGCTCCAGTGCGTCCCGCTACACCTAAAACTGGTTAGTGCGACGCGACTTGTGCCTATGTTCACATCCGCCATAAAGTTTGATTGGAACTGTATCTGGTGCTAACTTGAGAGCTTTTTAGTTTGGTGGCGAGTATAGTACAACGAACGAACGAGGCACGATCGCGTGTCGAATGCTGTAGCAGACTAAACAGTCGTGGTAGATATACTCGTGCTAAGCACTCCCGCGTGTTATGCTGTAGCATAGCATATAAATAAACATGCTAAAATAATATAGTTTATATAGTCTGAAGCATGTTTTTAAAATATAGCTAATTTTTACACCACTATTGTGAAATCCAACGCGAACATATTTTTTCACAGCCAAATTTACGTGGAATATCTAATGTATTCTCGTCATATTTATATCCAGGGACGCATCTATCTCGTGATATGTAACATGACAATCTTGCATTATTCATTCCCGCACAGCATCAATATTTTGTGGTACAACAACCGATTTCGGGCGACCTTCTTTATGCTCGTGAGAATAGACTGCCCATGATTAAACTCATTGTGATACACAGTTATTTTTGATGGTGCTGCATCCCCACAAGTCAAAGTCAGTTGTTTGACGCACTGTTTTTGAGTTAGCCCAAGTCGAAAATCGTAATTATCGCACGAAAATGTTCACGACTTAAATCCATGGTGACGAAGACATGTAATTTTCAAAATGACACCATAGTGGAATAGCAATTGACAATTATATGAAACAAACTGTATTCTACAGCCATGGACGTACTGAGCTACAGCTAGAGTTACATTTTTAAATGTTTTAATTACTTTTTAAATATTTTTTTGTAAGTGGCCATTTCCGGATTCATAAACAGCAACTCTTGTATTAGTGAAGGATTTATGTCCACTCAGTGTATGGGAACCAATATTTTTGACATTAAAGAATGCGACTTGGCACACTTGTTCCTTAGGTGGACCAAAGTGGAAAACGCCCGGTAGCCAGCGGGAGCCTTCCTGCTGGGAAAACTTCACCCGCTCTCCCTGCGAGGGGGAAGGGGTGAAGGTGGTGAAGTTTTCTTACGCCGCGTGTACTGTTGGTCGTAATAACTGCTAATTTGTAACTACTATGGCAAACGGGGTATCATTTTCGGATAAATGAAAGATGGCCAATCATTTTCTGAATTAAAAAACACACCTTTGCATACAAAAAAATTGAATTACCGCCGAAAATCTAAAATTTTATAAATGTATATTTTTTTTCAAGTTACGTTAAATTTTTACGAGTACAGATATTGGCTTAAAAAAATATGATTGTAAAGTCACATTCGTACAGATTCCAAACATGTAAGCTTTATTGGAATGGTTTCATAAAAAATGCGTTTGAATAAATAGGAATAAAAAGTCTTACAATGACGATAAATATTAAAGAGTTGAGTATTGATGTCGGCTTAAAAAATATCTTTAGATAACCACATTCATACATATTCCAAACATAGGTATATACCCCATTAGAACAGTTTTATAAAAAATGCGTTAAAAGGTATACACATCGCGGCAGTGGTATAAGGAAATGTTATATAAATAATATCAACAAAGACTATTTTTATAGGTTCCTAGGGTAACGTACAACTTGTCTAAAATAGACTAGGGGGCAATGTAATTTTTTTTCTTTTTAATTATAATAACTTTTTAAATACTCTGTATATACAAGCATATTACATATGACTCTATAAGTTATCATCATTACTTAGCTGTAATGATGATTTTAAGTAACTCAAAAATTTGTTATTTAACGAATTTGAAAAGTATTTTATATTCAAAATACTTACATATATATATATGTAAACACTACGCACACCCAAACGCACCCTCATACACACAACACACAAACACACCCTAACATACACCCACACACACCCAATTCTAAAACACCTACACGAGAGTTTATCAAATAATAATAATAATACATGGAACTTCCCACACAGCGTCATCTAGTCCCAAAGTAAGCAAGTATTATGCTTGTGTTATGGGCTACTAGACAACTGATATACTTTCTTAAATATTCTTTATAATATATACATATATAAATATTTTTGCAAAGACGCCACACACATATAACAACCAAGACCCGGTACCAGTATCAATATTCATCATATTAATACTGACCCGACCTGGGATTCGAACCCGGGACCTCCAGCTTCATAGGCAGGGTCGCTACCCACTAGGCTAAGCGGTCGTCAAAAGGCTCGGATATAAATTGTAAATATTTCTGTAACTACCTCACACCTATATAACATTTGAGACATTTTGTTCGTTAAGTTTTCTGAGGGCGGGAGCCTGGTGACTCAGTAATACAGGTTCTTAACCTAGTACTGACACCAGCTCTCTTGCATCTTCTAAATTTGACATTTGTTTCTATGTTTTACATTAATGTACCATATTATGTGAGAGAGAAATAAAGGAATATTATTATTATTATTATCTGCACCAGATCATTTCCAGGCATGCATCGGCAGCTATTGGCAAATCTGTCTATGTAGGTTGCCAGCTGTCACTGATTTTGGTCCATCCCCAATTAGATGGAACAGGAAGATTTTGTGTCAGTGACATCTGACCCCATACATAGACAGCTTCATTTGCTCTCTACTTTTTGCAAATCATACGATCTTGACCAAAGTAAAGACATATATATCACAGACGGCCGCAACGTATTATCAGACAGCACTCGCGACACTCAAAAATCAGCTCCATGTAACCATGAAGAGGCTGACACCAGCTGACCCAAGGATGATGGCGCATATGGCTGACGCAGTAAGTCAAAATTGTACACAAGTCATGATTCGTACTGTCGATACAGACGTCGTAGTGCTGGCAGTCTCAAGTGTGCATAAACTACATTGGTTAAAAATGTTTCTATTCTTAACGGAACAAATCGAAACTTTTCTCTTGCCTATACAAAATCTGTCTTAAAGGGAAGCTGTCCTAAACAGAATCTGTCCTTAAAGGAACAAACCAGATTTTTAAGGATGGTGACTGTACTCGTAAAACATCAAATAGAATATGCTGGCGTATGTTTGCCTGAATTCAATGAAAACAAAGACAGATCCTAAACTTTTCTAAACTAAAGGTTTAGAAAGGTACGTTTTCTAAAGGTTTTTTTAAGTGACTGTTATTGCTTAAGTTATTAAGAATTTTTTGTGCTAAGTCAAACCAATTTATAAACTAATTTATAAGCTGAAAGTTGATTATATTACTAAGAAAAGTTGTTTTTATAATAGAGAAGTTTTAATTTAATTTTGTTCTTTTTTTGAAAGTAAATTATATTATTAAGAAAAGTTGTTTTTGTAATATAGAAGTTTTAATTTAATTTTTTTTTTTTTTTAAGTTTATGCCTAAATGTGGTTGTAAGATTATGCTTTGATTATACGAAAGGATTCGCAAAGTAAGCAGATTGTTATAATTTTGTTTTACACTCTTGAAACCTAGTTGTATGTTTTTCATGTATCAATTAGCAAAGCAATAATAAAAATCATCAATGAGCTCGCATTTGAAATTAGTAAGACTTATAGTAAAATATTTGATTGATAAAAAGTATTACAATAGTCTATGATCAAATATTTTTTTTTAATTTTATCAAAATCAGTACACCGGTTAAGCTGTGAAAATGGATCAGCCTTCCAATGCTGCCTGATGAAAATTGTGTTTTAACTAATGATAAATTTAAAATTCAGCTAAGATAGGTTATTGGTCCACCATTTCAAAAATATAGGTTAGATTAGGTTTTGTACGTGTCAATGCACAGAGTGATCACATTGGAGCAATGAGTCAAGAAAAGCTCAAATTTGTTTCTATTGCAAGTAAAAAATATTTACCGCTAGGGGTTCTCCATTGAGCATGAATACCTATATATTTTCTTTCTGTTAGGCAGCTATTGTAAACCGCTACTGTGAAAACTACAGGTAGACAGTCCTCACAAGTTACATTAATAGTACCTACCTATAAATGAAAAATCAAACTCGAAGGGGGCAAGGGTATACATACAGCTACAATAAGGCTCTGGCATATATTTTACACTTTGGATTGTAAACTAAAAACATTGGAATTTAAAATTACCTGGTGTTGTAATTTATGATTATTTAGCTCCTGGGCAGTATAAAACCCTCTATCACATGTCTCACACCAATGTTCTTGTTCGCTTTGTTCTGTTGTTCTCTTGTAATTAAGGTTATGGCTTTGGTTCCAATGTCGCACAACATATCCATTAAAAGCTGGTCTTCCACGTATGCCTAGAGGCCACATCCTAGGTACTCCGTACGCATGTGGATTCTTAATAGGAGGGCGATAATGAAACTCCATGTTTTTCAATTCCCCACAATTCAAAGATTGCAATTCTTGCTAAATTCAGCAGTTCAAGTTCACACCTTCGATTCACTTGAAATGTAGTTTGAAACTAATACAAAGGAATTTTATCTGTATTCAAACTATCTTCGTTTCGTCGCGATATTACCACAAATATTACTGCGCTCTGCGCTTTCGGGTTTCACTGGGCGGGCACAGTGGGCACCACGTGTATTTGTTCCACAGTATTTGTTCTGATTTGCTGATTTGTTCCGTTATTAGGGATGAACCATGGATGAACGATATATCGAAATATCGATATTTATATCGATATTTAAAAATATGATATATCGAACATCGATATTTACCTGGTCTCAATATTTATATATTGAAACCAATATGTATATATTCAATATATATATATATATATTGAATATATACATATTGGTTTCAATATATATATATATTAAAGACGTCTTACATCTTTGAATCAGATCTGATGTCGAGAAACCTTTGTAGAAAGTCTATTTTATTGCAAATTTTATTATTAAACGAAACTTTACACTAAAAGACATGGGCAATTCTATGAATTACACAAAACAGGGTTGCACTGATCTTATTCGAAAAAATATGCACTGGAAATTTTATTTCTTTATTACAAGATGTGTTGTCAACTGTGTTTTTAAATAATCCTAAGATAATTGTTTTAAAATACGTAATTTATAAAATATATATATAGTTAAATCATACGTTTTCATGGTATCCGGTGAGTGCGACCACGTTTTTTTATTTCGAAAGTCAGACAATATAGAAACACGTATAAAAATCTCTATCAAATTAACATTTCCTTATACCTAATACTCTGTATAAATAATTAAGTAAGATCAAACAACAAATTTTAAATGATTATAACGTTGTTAAGGAGGTAGGTACATGTTTGAGGACCAAAACTTTTCTTTACCGTTTTCTGAAAGAAAATAGTCTATGTATAGATGTCTCATTCATTCTAGTGAGTCCCCCCGCCCGCGAAAGACGCGCAAGTCCTCCATTGTGCTCGGAGTACTGCCCGTCAATGGAGGCTGTGGTGGAGATGTGTTGTTTTATCGACACAGCGAGTGTTTTACAAACTTAGTTAAAAAGTGTTGTCCTTTTTGTTTTTTTGTCCTTTTCTTGTCTAACCAGTTTTAATGTGTCTTTACCATTCATACTATTTAACCTTTTAGTATAATAATATGTATTTATTCCAAATCCTTACGTTCATATAAAAAAAGTTTTCTTTGATAGCCTTGTGAGTTTTCTACCACCTATTATTAACTTAATAATGTTTATAGGTATATTCGCGTTTTACTCGATTCTGACGTGTCTTTACCAGTCAATTGTTGCTAAATTTTACAAAAACAAAAATGCGAAGTTCGAATACATGAACATAATGAGTGCACTATGGCTTTATCGTTTTGCAAAATACATCTATTATCCTTAATGTACACAAATAGTAGCCTGTTTTCTGAAAGTTTTTACGAAATTCCTAAGTATCCGTATTTCAGAGAAATACCCACATTTAAAAAAAATTGCGGTTTGGTTTTTATGTACGGGAGGCATTGTAAATTTGTTTATATCGATATGTATCGATATTATCGGCTTAGAACAGTCGATACATCAATGATCGATATTTTAATGCTTTCGATATATATACATCGATATAAATATCGATATTAAATATTTAAACGTGGGGGGCACAGACCACCACAGCAGGCCACAGCACATGATATGGCACAGGCCACAACCAAACACAGGCCACAGACAGAATCACAGATTATTAACAAAGATGTGACACTTCGTGGCGCTTCGTAAATGCTTCGTGGTATTAAAAATTAGTTCCTGTTGACGGCACGGCGCCAGTGTGCAGGTGAGCTGCTATTGGTGGTGGTCGGACTATAGTGACGTCCCACGTTTATTGAAGTGACGTCTATCGATATGGACAATCGATTTAATAGTGCAGTATAGTCGATAGCATTATTAGAATATTTATATGTATATATTTTTTTAATGAAGCCTAAATAATTATTAATAACATTTATTGCTTCAATACATAGTTAATTCAATCAGGTACATGGTTAGGTATATTATATTTTTTTGACTTAGTATCGCTTAAATTTCTTTTATGAAAATTATTGCAGTTCTATGAAACATTCGTTTTTTACACGAGTAAATATTTTTTACAACATATTTTTTTGCCATTGATAATCTTCTGGACACAAACATAAACAAAACGTCACATATCCATACTGTATATATGTATATACCCATCACCCATCACCGCCCACCACGACATAAGTATTCAGTCCACGGCCTGGACACTTATAGTTCCTGTTCACGCCATGGCGCTTTTTTTTACAGAAAGTTTATTTCTCTGTGGTTCATGTTTGAATATTGGATCACACTGGATGGATAAGCATATTCCGCAATATTCCGTAATCTGTGATCTTTGCGTTACCGGCAAGTTTTCACAAATTTTGGGCTATTAAATACAAAAAGAATTTTTCAAATCCGACTAATAGTCCCAGATGGTCCCAGAGATCAGGGCGTTCAAACAAACGAACGAACAAACAACCATACTCTTCAGCTTTATAATATTAGTATAGATCAGTTATTAGGTAGGTACTGTGTAGGTACATGTAAGTACCTACGATTGTTTTTGTGATTCCATTCTAATGCGATTTAAATTGTCAACAAAAGTTAATTTCACAGATTACTAATCAACTCGTGTAACGTTCAGCTTGTTCTAATTTATAGGTGCCTATCCTAGGAATATGGCGTCGCGGGTTAGAAGATGCTGTACCTACTCGTGGTTGCGTTTTTACCACCGAAAACTTTTATCGACTACAAATAACTAACCCATCAATATCTATACAGAAACAACGACTTCTGACAACCCGTGTTATGTGAAAAACATAACAAAAAGGATCAACTCAAACCTGATGGTAAAAGGTTATTTTTTGGTTATCTGACTTTGATAACTGAGAGCGGAATCAGACTCATATTGTTATTCACCATCTTGGGGTAAGATCATAATGTTATTGTTCAGATGATAAGCTGAAAAGAAAAGACTACGGAATTTTCTTGTTGATTATTTTTCTAATACATTCAAAAAGCACCTCTAGCTGTACTCACACGAGCCACCTTCAAACTCTTAAATTATTTACGTCAATAACGAGCACCCAAGCTTGTTTTGTCAAAAACGTATACAATTTTTATACAAAAAGCGTTTGGCTTTAAATCTCAGCAGCCAGCAGCATTATACTCAGTATATTAAACTTTTTTTCTCAAATATTTTCCAACAGTAGTACTAAGATAAAAAAAGAAATAATGTGGGAATATTGTATAATAAATATATAAAATTGTTCCTTACACCAATTTTTTTGTAGATTAGGTACGTATGGCCCCATGTATTTGTACTGGAAAAGAAAATAAAGATTTTGAAATAATTACATCCTATGTGTAATTTAACAAAATGGTGGTTTAAAACAATGAAATGTCTGATCTGTCTAATAATTGACTTGACATTTTGTTCACGTTTTTGATTGATTTGGGAGAAATATTTCGTTTTGGTCATGATTGTCTTCTGACGTTATATAAACATATATTATCTAAATAAATTAAATCTTAATTTGCTTCATCCAAAGAGACAGATTTTAAAAATGAAATACAAAAAATACTACAATTCGTAAATTAGATGTGTTTATGTGACTCCAGAAGATTATCAATCCCAAAGAGATATATTGTAAAAAACGAATATTTAAACGATACTTAGTCAAAAAAATATTGTATACCTAATCATGTACTTGATTTGCTGTTAATGGTTTTTATTAAGCAATAAATATTATTAATATTTATTTGGGTTTAATTTAAAAAATATATATATATAAACATTCTATTAATACTATCGACTATACTGCACTATGCACTATTATGTCGAAATCGATAGACGTCACGTTGATAAACGTGGACGTCACTATAGGTGAGCTGCTATTGGTGCGACCATGACCAATAGCAGCTCACCAGCACACTGACGCCCCGTGCCGTCAACAGGAACAAATTTTTTTATATGAAGTATCACATCAATAATCAGTGGTGTAAAAATCTGCTATATTTTAAAAACATGCTTCAGACTATAAACTATATTATTTTAGCATGTTTATTAATATGCTATGGTTTAGCATAACACGCGGGAATGCTTAGCATGAGAATCGTTCGTTGCGTTGGGCGGCGGGCACATGCTGTCGGCCGACAGCTGCGCTAATGCCATGCTAATGCTAAATAGCTAAATTTGCTAATCAAATCAGCAAGCGCGCATTCGCGTTCGCACACGCGTTCGTTGTAGGACGTGTTTCGTTGTGCTGATCGCATCGCTCTATCGATAAGGCGAGATTGCGGGATCGTGTCATGCTATTTAATAGCAACAAGAGTCAACCAATGTAATATGTTAAATCCGTTGGGCTTAAATAACGCGTTTTAAATAATGCTTTATGCTATATTATCCACCACTGTCTATAATAGACTATTAATCTAATCTGTGGTCTTTTATGGGCTGTGAAATGTGAATGGGTCATAGGTTTTAATAGTTTTTCCAGTGATCGCGATCTGTCTGTGTGTTAAGGGGGTAATTACAAAAAAACGGCTTGTTTAGGTACATTTTTAGGAAGTTTGGAAAGATATATGGTCATAAACCTAATTCTAAAATAAAGATCAGTTCTTAATTTACAATTGTGTTAGAAAACATTTGCATATTTTACACTCTTTCACACTGAAAAAATATTATTTTGTAACCCACTTTTGCCGAAATCGCGGAAAATTAACATTTTTCGGTACATATTACACCATCATCACAAGGTTTTTTGAGATTAAAAAATCATTTAAGTATTGTTAATACTTCATCCTTTCTTTCTGTTAGAGGAAATTTTGATAATAAACGGAAAAGTGGCAGAAAAAAATTATCAATAATATGCAATTTCACCGAAATTTCGCCATACTATTTTGTATGAACTGACAGCACATTGACAGCTTATAACCAAGCGCACACGGTATCGTGTTTCAGACCGCTCCATAGATACGCTCCGAGGAGCGCTATTGAAAGGTCGGGTGTACGTCTTTGTTTCTCTCCGATCAAATGCTGTACGTATGGTAAAGTTGAACTCAATCAATCTTGAGACGTGGGTGAAAGTAAATTTATAATATTTTATGAATTGAATTAGTTTGAATTATTTTTTTTCCAAGGCGGAAAGCTATTAAACTTAAAATAAAAATCTTACACTATATATACAATGTACATAATATATACATTACCGAGTTGACCAACTAATAAATTTTTTATTATAAAAATATTAAATTAAAACATATTTAAAAAGTGGTGTCCTCTTGGAATGGTGTAATTATTTTAATTTTAATACGCTTTTATAAGTTCCACCTGTATGTTTTTTTGTATCTAATGGAATCTTTAAACGCGATTGTCACCCACTTCCACTGAAGATATTGGGCTGAAATTCAGAATACATATGTAACTGCGATGACAATACACTAAAATGATAAACATAACTTGATGTTGCAGCCAGGATTGTTTCCTCATAAGGATACTCTTCACCGGTTAATAGCACGAACACGAAACTTTGTATGTAGGTTGGATTTCGATAGTTATCCATGATTTTCACTATGAACTGATGATGCACCACGATAATTTGTTTACGAGGGAACTCCTCAGTGGTTAGATTAGCACCGACATGAAGCTTTGTGTCGGTTTGTATCATTTCATCGTTTTATAGGTAATTGTGAGTTCCACCTTTGTTTGTAAATTTTGATGGAATGTAGTTTAAAAAATATTGAGACTAAAAAAAGAAAAACAATAATATGTTAAAATTTTTTTTATAAATTACACTTTGATAGACAATCGAACTTTAAAAAAGAAAATAAGTAGAAAATTAATCTAATTGTGAAAAATCGTGGAGTGCAATGAAATATTTAAAACAACTGATATCGGGCACCCCACGTTTTGTCACAATAACATTATTTTTCCTCATTAAACACTTTATTCTTATTTTAAAAGTTATTTTCTTCTTTATAGATCGATTTGGTATTAAAGCGCAAGTTTCTTAATTTTTTTAAACTATAATGTTTTTAGAAGGCGGTCTGAATGACCGTTAAATTTGAAGGGCAAGTTAGTCAAAACAGGGGTGTTCGCGTGGTTCCTCTATTTATAGAAATAAATAATGGTGGGAGCTAAGGGCGCTGTTAGTAGTAGTGTAAGGAAATGTTACATTTTTTAGGCCTTACCTTGCGTTTCCTAGAGGACGCAATTTTATTTTTTAGATATGTAGGGGGTCAGTGTAAGGTTAAAACCAAGTTTGTGAGGTCGCCACCCTTGTCCCACGGCCGCCATCTTGGAAAAAGGGGTTGAAATGGTTTTAACGGTTTATCTCGTAATCTATTGGTCTCATAAAAAAAAAACTGTTAACATTTTTTGTTGCGAATTAAATTATCTACAACTTTGATTTAGTAATTTTTTGTCGCAGAACCATAAACAAAAAAGTTATGAGCAAAAATGTACAGAAATTAGATTTTTCGATATAACTTTTTTTCTAATCATTTTACGAAAAAATGATATCAGATCATTTTTGTAGATTGTGTTTTGAGGAACAACTTTTATTTGGAATATTTTTTAATTTAGTCAATAGTTGAGGTTTTACAGCGCTTCGAAGCGAGTACCATTTTTCAGTACTCATAACTATACATATATTATATGAATGTATTAATGATTTGCCATAAGTTTTTATCATCTTGTTTTTTTTTACATCGTTGAATCAGATCTGATGTCGAGAAACCTTTGTAGAAAGTCTATTTTATTGCAAATTTTATTATTAAACGAAACTTTACACTAAAAGACATGGGCAATTCTATGAATTACACAAAACAGGGTTGCACTGATCTTATTCGAAAAATATGCACTGGAAACTTTATTTCTTTATTACAAGATGTGTTGTCAACTGTGTATTTAAATAATCCTAAGATAATTGTTTTAAAATACGTAATTTATAAAATATATATATAGTTAAATCATACGTTTTCATGGTATCCGGTGAGTGCGACCACGTTTTTTTATTTCGAAAGTCAGACAATATAGAAACACGTATAAAAATCTCTATCAAATTAACATTTCCTTATACCTAATACTCTGTATAAATAATTAAGTAAGATCAAACAACAAATTTTAAATGATTATAACGTTGTTAAGGAGGTAGGTACATGTTTGAGGACCAAAACTTTTCTTTACCGTTTTCTGAAAGAAAATAGTCTATGTATAGATGTCTCATTCATTCTAGTGAGTCCCCCCGCCCGCGAAAGACGCGCAAGTCCTCCATTGTGCTCGGAGTACTGCCCGTCAATGGAGGCTGTGGTGGAGATGTGTTGTTTTATCGACACAGCGAGTGTTTTACAAACTTAGTTAAAAAGTGTTGTCCTTTTTGTTTTTTTGTCCTTTTCTTGTCTAACCAGTTTTAATGTGTCTTTACCATTCATACTATTTAACCTTTTAGTATAATAATATGTATTTATTCCAAATCCTTACGTTCATATAAAAAAAGTTTTCTTTGATAGCCTTGTGAGTTTTCTACCACCTATTATTAACTTAATAATGTTTATAGGTATATTCGCGTTTTACTCGATTCTGACGTGTCTTTACCAGTCAATTGTTGCTAAATTTTACAAAAACAAAAATGCGAAGTTCGAATACATGAACATAATGAGTGCACTATGGCTTTATCGTTTTGCAAAATACATCTATTATCCTTAATGTACACAAATAGTAGCCTGTTTTCTGAAAGTTTTTACGAAATTCCTAAGTATCCGTATTTCAGAGAAATACCCACATTTAAAAAAAATTGCGGTTTGGTTTTTATGTACGGGAGGCATTGTAAATTTGTTTATATCGATATGTATCGATATTATCGGCTTAGAACAGTCGATACATCAATGATCGATATTTTAATGCTTTCGATATATATACATCGATATAAATATCGATATTAAATATTTAAACGTGGGGGGCACAGACCACCACAGCAGGCCACAGCACATGATATGGCACAGGCCACAACCAAACACAGGCCACAGACAGAATCACAGATTATTAACAAAGATGTGACACTTCGTGGCGCTTCGTAAATGCTTCGTGGTATTAAAAATTAGTTCCTGTTGACGGCACGGCGCCAGTGTGCAGGTGAGCTGCTATTGGTGGTGGTCGGACTATAGTGACGTCCCACGTTTATTGAAGTGACGTCTATCGATATGGACAATCGATTTAATAGTGCAGTATAGTCGATAGCATTATTAGAATATTTATATGTATATATTTTTTTAATGAAGCCTAAATAATTATTAATAACATTTATTGCTTCAATACATAGTTAATTCAATCAGGTACATGGTTAGGTATATTATATTTTTTTGACTTAGTATCGCTTAAATTTCTTTTATGAAAATTATTGCAGTTCTATGAAACATTCGTTTTTTACACGAGTAAATATTTTTTACAACATATTTTTTTGCCATTGATAATCTTCTGGACACAAACATAAACAAAACGTCACATATCCATACTGTATATATGTATATACCCATCACCCATCACCGCCCACCACGACATAAGTATTCAGTCCACGGCCTGGACACTTATAGTTCCTGTTCACGCCATGGCGCTTTTTTTTACAGAAAGTTTATTTCTCTGTGGTTCATGTTTGAATATTGGATCACACTGGATGGATAAGCATATTCCGCAATATTCCGTAATCTGTGATCTTTGCGTTACCGGCAAGTTTTCACAAATTTTGGGCTATTAAATACAAAAAGAATTTTTCAAATCCGACTAATAGTCCCAGATGGTCCCAGAGATCAGGGCGTTCAAACAAACGAACGAACAAACAACCATACTCTTCAGCTTTATAATATTAGTATAGATCAGTTATTAGGTAGGTACTGTGTAGGTACATGTAAGTACCTACGATTGTTTTTGTGATTCCATTCTAATGCGATTTAAATTGTCAACAAAAGTTAATTTCACAGATTACTAATCAACTCGTGTAACGTTCAGCTTGTTCTAATTTATAGGTGCCTATCCTAGGAATATGGCGTCGCGGGTTAGAAGATGCTGTACCTACTCGTGGTTGCGTTTTTACCACCGAAAACTTTTATCGACTACAAATAACTAACCCATCAATATCTATACAGAAACAACGACTTCTGACAACCCGTGTTATGTGAAAAACATAACAAAAAGGATCAACTCAAACCTGATGGTAAAAGGTTATTTTTTGGTTATCTGACTTTGATAACTGAGAGCGGAATCAGACTCATATTGTTATTCACCATCTTGGGGTAAGATCATAATGTTATTGTTCAGATGATAAGCTGAAAAGAAAAGACTACGGAATTTTCTTGTTGATTATTTTTCTAATACATTCAAAAAGCACCTCTAGCTGTACTCACACGAGCCACCTTCAAACTCTTAAATTATTTACGTCAATAACGAGCACCCAAGCTTGTTTTGTCAAAAACGTATACAATTTTTATACAAAAAGCGTTTGGCTTTAAATCTCAGCAGCCAGCAGCATTATACTCAGTATATTAAACTTTTTTTCTCAAATATTTTCCAACAGTAGTACTAAGATAAAAAAAGAAATAATGTGGGAATATTGTATAATAAATATATAAAATTGTTCCTTACACCAATTTTTTTGTAGATTAGGTACGTATGGCCCCATGTATTTGTACTGGAAAAGAAAATAAAGATTTTGAAATAATTACATCCTATGTGTAATTTAACAAAATGGTGGTTTAAAACAATGAAATGTCTGATCTGTCTAATAATTGACTTGACATTTTGTTCACGTTTTTGATTGATTTGGGAGAAATATTTCGTTTTGGTCATGATTGTCTTCTGACGTTATATAAACATATATTATCTAAATAAATTAAATCTTAATTTGCTTCATCCAAAGAGACAGATTTTAAAAATGAAATACAAAAAATACTACAATTCGTAAATTAGATGTGTTTATGTGACTCCAGAAGATTATCAATCCCAAAGAGATATATTGTAAAAAACGAATATTTAAACGATACTTAGTCAAAAAAATATTGTATACCTAATCATGTACTTGATTTGCTGTTAATGGTTTTTATTAAGCAATAAATATTATTAATATTTATTTGGGTTTAATTTAAAAAATATATATATATAAACATTCTATTAATACTATCGACTATACTGCACTATGCACTATTATGTCGAAATCGATAGACGTCACGTTGATAAACGTGGACGTCACTATAGGTGAGCTGCTATTGGTGCGACCATGACCAATAGCAGCTCACCAGCACACTGACGCCCCGTGCCGTCAACAGGAACAAATTTTTTTATATGAAGTATCACATCAATAATCAGTGGTGTAAAAATCTGCTATATTTTAAAAACATGCTTCAGACTATAAACTATATTATTTTAGCATGTTTATTAATATGCTATGGTTTAGCATAACACGCGGGAATGCTTAGCATGAGAATCGTTCGTTGCGTTGGGCGGCGGGCACATGCTGTCGGCCGACAGCTGCGCTAATGCCATGCTAATGCTAAATAGCTAAATTTGCTAATCAAATCAGCAAGCGCGCATTCGCGTTCGCACACGCGTTCGTTGTAGGACGTGTTTCGTTGTGCTGATCGCATCGCTCTATCGATAAGGCGAGATTGCGGGATCGTGTCATGCTATTTAATAGCAACAAGAGTCAACCAATGTAATATGTTAAATCCGTTGGGCTTAAATAACGCGTTTTAAATAATGCTTTATGCTATATTATCCACCACTGTCTATAATAGACTATTAATCTAATCTGTGGTCTTTTATGGGCTGTGAAATGTGAATGGGTCATAGGTTTTAATAGTTTTTCCAGTGATCGCGATCTGTCTGTGTGTTAAGGGGGTAATTACAAAAAAACGGCTTGTTTAGGTACATTTTTAGGAAGTTTGGAAAGATATATGGTCATAAACCTAATTCTAAAATAAAGATCAGTTCTTAATTTACAATTGTGTTAGAAAACATTTGCATATTTTACACTCTTTCACACTGAAAAAATATTATTTTGTAACCCACTTTTGCCGAAATCGCGGAAAATTAACATTTTTCGGTACATATTACACCATCATCACAAGGTTTTTTGAGATTAAAAAATCATTTAAGTATTGTTAATACTTCATCCTTTCTTTCTGTTAGAGGAAATTTTGATAATAAACGGAAAAGTGGCAGAAAAAAATTATCAATAATATGCAATTTCACCGAAATTTCGCCATACTATTTTGTATGAACTGACAGCACATTGACAGCTTATAACCAAGCGCACACGGTATCGTGTTTCAGACCGCTCCATAGATACGCTCCGAGGAGCGCTATTGAAAGGTCGGGTGTACGTCTTTGTTTCTCTCCGATCAAATGCTGTACGTATGGTAAAGTTGAACTCAATCAATCTTGAGACGTGGGTGAAAGTAAATTTATAATATTTTATGAATTGAATTAGTTTGAATTATTTTTTTTCCAAGGCGGAAAGCTATTAAACTTAAAATAAAAATCTTACACTATATATACAATGTACATAATATATACATTACCGAGTTGACCAACTAATAAATTTTTTATTATAAAAATATTAAATTAAAACATATTTAAAAAGTGGTGTCCTCTTGGAATGGTGTAATTATTTTAATTTTAATACGCTTTTATAAGTTCCACCTGTATGTTTTTTTGTATCTAATGGAATCTTTAAACGCGATTGTCACCCACTTCCACTGAAGATATTGGGCTGAAATTCAGAATACATATGTAACTGCGATGACAATACACTAAAATGATAAACATAACTTGATGTTGCAGCCAGGATTGTTTCCTCATAAGGATACTCTTCACCGGTTAATAGCACGAACACGAAACTTTGTATGTAGGTTGGATTTCGATAGTTATCCATGATTTTCACTATGAACTGATGATGCACCACGATAATTTGTTTACGAGGGAACTCCTCAGTGGTTAGATTAGCACCGACATGAAGCTTTGTGTCGGTTTGTATCATTTCATCGTTTTATAGGTAATTGTGAGTTCCACCTTTGTTTGTAAATTTTGATGGAATGTAGTTTAAAAAATATTGAGACTAAAAAAAGAAAAACAATAATATGTTAAAATTTTTTTTATAAATTACACTTTGATAGACAATCGAACTTTAAAAAAGAAAATAAGTAGAAAATTAATCTAATTGTGAAAAATCGTGGAGTGCAATGAAATATTTAAAACAACTGATATCGGGCACCCCACGTTTTGTCACAATAACATTATTTTTCCTCATTAAACACTTTATTCTTATTTTAAAAGTTATTTTCTTCTTTATAGATCGATTTGGTATTAAAGCGCAAGTTTCTTAATTTTTTTAAACTATAATGTTTTTAGAAGGCGGTCTGAATGACCGTTAAATTTGAAGGGCAAGTTAGTCAAAACAGGGGTGTTCGCGTGGTTCCTCTATTTATAGAAATAAATAATGGTGGGAGCTAAGGGCGCTGTTAGTAGTAGTGTAAGGAAATGTTACATTTTTTAGGCCTTACCTTGCGTTTCCTAGAGGACGCAATTTTATTTTTTAGATATGTAGGGGGTCAGTGTAAGGTTAAAACCAAGTTTGTGAGGTCGCCACCCTTGTCCCACGGCCGCCATCTTGGAAAAAGGGGTTGAAATGGTTTTAACGGTTTATCTCGTAATCTATTGGTCTCATAAAAAAAAAACTGTTAACATTTTTTGTTGCGAATTAAATTATCTACAACTTTGATTTAGTAATTTTTTGTCGCAGAACCATAAACAAAAAAGTTATGAGCAAAAATGTACAGAAATTAGATTTTTCGATATAACTTTTTTTCTAATCATTTTACGAAAAAATGATATCAGATCATTTTTGTAGATTGTGTTTTGAGGAACAACTTTTATTTGGAATATTTTTTAATTTAGTCAATAGTTGAGGTTTTACAGCGCTTCGAAGCGAGTACCATTTTTCAGTACTCATAACTATACATATATTATATGAATGTATTAATGATTTGCCATAAGTTTTTATCATCTTGTTTTTTTTATGATAATCTTCTTAATTATTAATTTTGCAATATTGATATTAATTAATTATTGATTTGCCACTCCATTACAGAACTTTACAATTATTGATTTTTAAAATAAATTTTATTTTTTTTATATTTATTAAAATTAATAAATTCTCTTGACAGCCAAGGTATAAACGATTCGCCAAGTCAGTGACAAAAAGTACATTTAATCTATCTCCACTTCCTCCAACACAAGACACAGCTCGCTTTCACAGTTTCCGAGTCTACCATCAGGTCCAGTCGTGGCTTGGTAATTATAATGATCCTGAAGACTGGGGCTGGAAAAAATGTGGAAAATTATTGATGCCAGTGCAGAGCTCTAAACCTCAAGCACCCCCTGAGCTTCTAAAATTATTTTTTTGCAAATGCAAAGGAAACTGTGGAGCGATGTGTGGATGTCGAAAAGCAGGGCTGAAATGTTCTGCAGTATGCTTCCATTGTTTGGAGAGACTTGCAACAACGTAATGGAGCTCTCAAAATTAATAAATGAAAATGATTTTGATGATGAACCGCCGACATTAACACCACTTCCTTCTCCAGTTCCCCAACTAATATTTAATGTAGAAAGCCAACCAGATGCTGAGCCGCAGCCTGGTCCATCAAAAACACCGAGGACAGATTAGTTGTGATTTAAAAAATTACCGTGGGTTATGCCTACTGGGGATACCACTTAAAAAAAAACACGCCTCCAGACTCCACCTCGTGGGTGGTGGGGAAAAGAGTCAATAATTAATTAACAATATTGCAAAATCAATAATTAAAAAGATTATCATAAAAAAACAAACAAGATGATAAAAACTTATGGCAAATCATTAATACATACATATAATATATATATAGTTATGAGTACTGAAAAATGGTACTCGCTTCGAAGCGCTGTAAAACCTTAACTATTGACTAAATTTAAAAATATTCCAAATAAAAGTTGTTCCTCAAAACACGATCTACAAAAATGATCTGATATAATTTTTTCGTAAAATGATTAGAAAAAAAGTTATATCGAAAAATCTAATTTCTGTACATTTTTGCTCATAACTGTTTTGTTTATGGTTCCGCGACAAAAAATTGCTGAATCAAAGTTGTAGATAATTTAATTTGCAACAAAAAATGTTAACAATTTTTTTATGAGACCAATAGATTACAAGATAAACCGTTAAAACCATTTCAACCCCTTTTTCCAAGATGGCGGCCGTGGGACAAGGGTGGCGACTTCACAAACTTGGTTTTAACCTTACACTGACCTTCCTACACATCTAAAAAATAAAATTGCGTCCTCTAAAAAACGCAACCCCAAATGTAACTTTCCAATGGACCATTGGTGTAAAGTAAAAAGATTTAGTACTGTAAAATACAACATTGCGGTACAAGTTTCGATGTCATAAAGAACGTATTAATAGTAACTGTATTGAAAAAAGTATTAATCGTTGTTGTAATAACGCATACAGACTTGTTTTTTTTTTTTTGTAATGTGGACCATATAATAATAAAATTTTAATCTATACGAAACAGACTTTATTTTAGTAGTGTTAGGCTCAGAAAGAAAGAAGTTCAAAATGGCAGACACTATTTTCAGTTTTGACCGCAGATTTGTGAAAGGAGACCACATGGACCCATAGATATCGATTTTGAAAGCAAGCAGTTCAAAAACTAAAACAGATTCAAAGGCACTAATTTTTTTTAGTTCTGAGCACAGATTCGTAATCGAAGACCATACAGACTCTTAGACATTGATTTTGAAAACAATCGGTCCAGAATCAAAAATAGTAGAATTTGACGAAATGGGAAATGAAAAGGTCACCTCATTCAATGGGACCTCGGTTTCGCCATCGCCACGTATCACAAACAAAATGAACTCGTATTGCAAAACTCCTCATACGATAACTGTGGCACAGTGTATTGTCTAATATATTTTTTTATGGAACTGTAAAACACATCTTAACCCACACCCATAACACAAGCTTTGCTTAGTTTGGGACTAGATAGCGCTGTGTGGAATGTCCCAGGTACTATTGTTATCACTACATATTATAAAATAAAGTCCCCCGCCGCGTCTGTCTGTCTGTCTGAACGCGACAAACTCAAAAAGTACCGAACGGATTGGCATATTATTGACATTAATGGACAGAGTGATTCAAGAGGAAATTTGTTGAAATATGACGATTATTGTTGAAGAAGTCGGAAAAAAATCAAGCCGGTTGGAAACTTTCATCGAAAATGCTGCCTAATCCTTTTGAGATATAACAAAATAATGTATCGAGAAATTGTGTCTCTTTTATAGGACTAAAGAAAAGTCCACGATGGCATATATCTATCTTTTATGGATAGCTTACTATACTATTTTTATGATGTAATATGATGAGGTGATTGGAAAACAATTTATACGGATATGGTATTAATCCTTATCAAATTAAATACGACATTTACCTTCAGCATTTCATGAACATTATGATTGCCGTTTGTATTCTACAATTTAAATCAATATCTTAGGAGCCCTATCGTACGACGCGACACGCGTGGTTAGGCTGAAGTTATCAATGTTGTATACAAAGAAATATTTTAGTTTGTTTTTAGGTATTAATTCTTTACTTTTTCATATATTTATAGAATTCAAAATAAAATACATTAAAAATAATCCAAGTTGGACGAACTTGCGTTACATTTAAATCTAATGAAATCCAGTCCACATGTTCGACACAACAAGCTGATACGACACTACGACCGTAAAAACATTATGGCTCTGCTACCCGTGCGAAACTGGGGCGGATCGCTAGTTATTATATAAAATAAAGTAACATTAAAAACCTGACATAAAAGAAAACTAATTCTTAAATAAATAAAAATAATAATGATCAAGACTAATTAGTTCTGGTATAGCGCCAAGTATGTGTGGCCTCTGGTGCAGATGCGCGTGTAGTAGTAAGCAAGCTGTCAAGTAAAACCTATTTTCGAGCTGTCACTTTTTGTATATGCGTCCTTAATGTGTTATTTTGCAGGATTTTATATTTTATTAATATCTATATGATATTTTACAAAAATTCTTGTTTTTATGGGGAATAAAATAATTTGAGCGAAAATGAAAATGAACAATTCAGCTGCTAAGGTAGGGCGTTTATTAGTGAACGTTTAGACGCCTGCGCTGCGCTCGAATCTGAACATTTTGTATTTTGGGCACTTTCAAATACCAGCTAAAATCGTGAAGGAAAGAAATAAAACGCGCGTGCGGCCTCCTACGGTAAGGTGGGGGGAACGGACACTATCTGCTTAAATCTGCTGCAACTAGCATGCAGGGTGAGAATGGTAGATTTGTGATGCATTTTCTGTTCGCCCGTCGACCGTTTTGGACGGTGTTCAGATATGAAAGCAGGCGTCTATGCGTATTCCAATATTTTACTAAAATATAAAAGATGTGAACAAGTTGCATGTTGAAAAATTCCAGGTGGGAGAAATATTCACTGAAGCTGGGGCCGCTTTTAATAAATTGGCAGATATGGTTATGATGTTGCATCCACTGTCGGACACTACAACAGGGTAAATAAAGGTTAAGTGGGGAGACGCACTGGTCTTTTGGCATAATTGGTGCTAACTTCAACGAGGGCATACGTAAGGTATAGTTTGACCAAAACCGTTGTACCGCGCCTTAGGTATGCGCGCGGCGAGGAGGGAGACAGCTCTTCTCTGTCAGTCGGCCGTCAATGCTCAGGAGCTACCTTCTATAAAAAAAGATGAGTGGTGAAAATAAATGTAACTTTTAACATGTTTTACTCAGTGACCATTAGTTTGTGCCATCTGCTCACTTCAAACTTTTTGTTTAATTCAATAAGATATAGGTACACACTATAAGTTTGGACTATGTTCAACCAAAAAGATAGTGATTAAAAAAAATTAACTTAATTAAAAAAATTAAGCTTTACATTTGGATTAAGTTCAACTTAAGTTCAACACGCCATATATATGTTCTTTGTCAGTCGGCCGTCAATGCTTACGAGCCCCTCCTCGCCGCGCGAATACCTAAGGCGCGGTAAACTGGTTTCGGTCAAACTATAGCACATGAGCACTGGCCCCGGACTGGACTGGTCGGCGGATTTGGACTATGTCCAACCGAACATGCATGAGTATTATATACAGCGTGTGCTCGGCTGAACCTAGTCCGAACGTATCGAGTGTGTAAAGCTTAATTTTTTTATTTTATTTAAATTTTTTTAATCACTAAGCTCTTTCACTAAGTTTTACATGCATTAAGTTAGGATTATGTTCAACCGAATAAGTCTTATATAATATATCACATATTCGGTTGAACATAGTCCAAACTTCCAGTGTGTATATCTTATTGAACTAAACAAAATGGCGCAAACTAATGGTTACTGAGTAAAACATGTTTAAATTTACATTTATTTTCATCACTCATCTTTTTTTTGTAACTTTTTGTTTAGTTCAGTAAGCTCTACACGCTCTTTAAGTTTAGACTACATTCATGTGAACACCTCATATAGCTTATGTGGACTTATAAATTATATTATAATAAGGCATTTAATTCACTAGACCACCAATGTACTTACAAGGCTCTGCATTTCCAAGACATAGAAAACAAATATATCTGACTAATAAAAAAAAAATTATAAAACACTTTTGAAGTTCATCTAGAAAAAAATGGGGAATCATTTCAAATAAAGAAAGGAGTTAGGCAAGGGGACCCACTGTCACCAAAGTTACTTCTATGTGTATAAGAAGAAATATTTAGTAAACTAGACTGAGAAAAATATGGAATACACATTTAAGGTTTGCAGATGACCTAGTTCTATTTTCTGACAATCGAATCTGGAAACTATGCTGCATCAACTAACACAGGAAAATGAAAAAGTATGATTAATGATTAATATGACAAAAACCAAAGCCAACACAAAATCAAATTATTATAACAAATATCTTGGCTAATGACATATGGTTGTTAAGCATGGAATCTCTCCAGGAACATCTGCAATAGACTAAAATTATGGCCACATGGCAAACTGAAGGTAAAAGTAGGATAACAAAAAGTAGACAACCAACAGAACTAGAAGATATAAGCTACAAAATAAAATATCTAAAATGGAAATGGCCAGGACAAAATGATGCATTCAACAAAGAGAAATGGACTAGAGACATCAGTGAATGGTACCCTCAAAATGGAAAGAGATGTAGAGGCAGAATATAAATAAAAGATGGGAATACAATTTGTCAAAAAAATTGGCACAGGAGGACCCAAGATAGAGACAATTGGCATAGTCTAGAGGAAGCCTATGTCAGAGGACAGCCTGATCAACAACAATGCAACAGTGAGGTTGCAGTTGTCAATTAGAATACATGTACTTTAGATTAAGTACACTGTTAGATAATTAAAGACATAGAGGTTAGAAATTTATTAATTAGAAACACTAGTATTAAAAAAATAAGATTTTTCTTCTAGTCTGCATAACTCGTATATTCCTTTGTGACACCCAGTGGTACAAGGCTAGATTGCTCATCCGCTATGGCGGACTAGGGGTTTTTCACTTGGCAGGACCAATCGCTTTCTTGGCCTCTACTCATGGGGTAATGGAACTCCTCATTTGTGTCATCCTGTTTAATTGTGGTCTGAACCTTACTCGGGTTCATACGGTATCCAGACCGGAATCTGGGTTTCGGTTATATGCTCTTGACTCACCTGGGAACGCTAAGATGGCCAAACAATGAGGATAGCGGTCGTTCTTAGATTAAGGTGACATTCAGGAATTATGCCAAAGTGAAATGTGTAAATGTAAAAAAATTTGCTTCTAAAATTTTTACAATAAGAGCTTATTAATGTCCCTATGATAGATCACTATTTTTGTTATTATTTATTGTAGTGAGATAATTTATAAAAATTAATAACATTGTGAATGTTTGAAATCTGTTGTTAGACAAAGATGACAATACTACATGTAGGGACGTCTGGCTATTTAAAATAATGTAAAATTTCTTTTTTCAAGAAAGAGGCAGAGATTAACTTTTAATAGCTTGTGAGTTGCATACTCTTCTTCCGAAATTTTGTTTAGTTAATGTACTTATAAAGTCCATTTTTATATTTTCTTGATAAATATGTTTTCAATATTAGTCAACTACCATAATATTATATGGCCAGTAATTATAGGCTTCTTTTTGTATTAGTGTCCACAATTAGTCGACCATCACTTCATAACTGGCAAATATTGTAGTTATGGTATGAAATACTTTATGTGCAAGTATAGCTTATAAAAAAATCAGTTTTATTACCCAAAAGATAATGCATCTAATGATCATTTTCAGATCTCAGGTTAAAACAGCTGTGAAACGAAAATTTACTGAAGATAGGCCAGTAAACTCTAACGTTAGTACAATGCAACAACAAACTCATGTGCCTGCACCTACTACACAACAGGTTTTGTATACTTTGTAGTCCCAATATTGCAAATTTAACATGAATTAAAATCAAATACCTGTAATTATAGCTGGGGTTTCATAATAATTGTACCAGTTTTATGTATTGTTTGTTTGTATGCCTTTAAGATGAAATGTCTGAGCTTTCAAAGAGACTCATTAAATTATTTACATCACTAAAGTACCTAACATAATTAAATAGGTATAGTGTTTAGTGAATGCTGACCATATTTTATGTAACTAGATCTATTCAAACATGGCATTTTTAGTATTATGGGCTCCCTACTGATTTCGGGATCTGAAAACCGAAAAACACAATTTTTTCAGATCAAATATCTCAATAACCATGAAGATATTGAATACTTTTTTTAAAGCATAATCACGCTCACCTATTTATCTAGTAAATCTACAAAATTTCATTTATATGACAATGTAATATAAATAAGTAAAAAATAAATTCAAACATACGTTTTTGAGTAAGCACTAAACAACAGATTTTTCAGGGTTTTTTTTAGCAAACTGGTAGCGAATACCAATCACAAAAAAATCATATGTTCGACATATAGTATATTAGTAAGTGCACAAAAAATTGTTTTAAAATTTATTTAATTAGTACTATAAAAAAAAAGTGTTCCATGCTGAATAAACGCAAAAAAGTCGTGCACCAAATCGTCGTCTACACGTTACAATTTAATGAAAATAACATGGTAAATTCTATAAAAATTAAAATTTGAGGTGTTATCTCCCAACCACTATTTTTATACTTTATTTTTGTTTGCAAATTTGTTTGTAATAAAATTTCGAAAATTACCTTATTAACCTATGTAAACGCTCACAACGTCCAATCGGGTTCGAAGGCCTCTGTTGTCTTTCTGTATGTCTATCGGTCTGTCTAGATCCTGATTCACCAGAACGCGTGGAGGTACCAGATGAAATTAGTATCAAATAATGTGCTCGTAAAACTTAATTATATCGGATGTCTTTATGAATTGACGAAAATTCCGAGCTTCCATATTAAGATTGTAGAACGTAGGTACTTTGCATGTATAGCACTAATATAGATTTTTAGTTCACTGTAAAATATGAAACGGCTGACCCGATTTCAATGAAACTTCACAGATATGATAAAAAGATTATCAGGAATGACATACAACACTTTTTGTTTATCTGTCTGTTTGTTCGAACTGATCTCCGAAAGGGCTGAAATTATTTTAATGAAACTTTCAAAGATGTGATTAAAAGATTGTCAGGAGTGACATAAAGTACTCTGTCTGTATGTCTGTCTACCTATATAGTTCAAGCTAAACCTTTGAAGATTTTAATGAAGCTATGCAGACATTAAAAATAGGTTATCAAGAGTGATATAAGTAACTTTTTGTCCGTGTGGTTGTCTTTGTTCCGGCTTATCTCCAAAACGACTAAACCATTTCTATGAATTATCGCAGACATAAAAAGGAGGTTATCAGCAGTGACACAAGTTGGTTATTGTCTGTTTGTTAGGACTAATCGTCGAAACGGCTAATCCGATTTTACTGATATTGCATTTTTTCCATTTATTTTGCAAATATAAAGAAGGCATTGGCAAGAGTGAAAAGCAATTTTTTTTATATACATATAGAAAATCGTAGTGTCTGTTAGTCTGTCTGTCTGTTCCAGTTAATCTCCAAAACGTCTGACTGATTTTGGGATTGACTTGTGGGATAGCTATTCTTCATGCTAAAATGAATTTTTCTGAAATTAGGTATAGAGATTTCTTAGACAGTTAATTATCAGAATGTTTTAGAAAGTGTTATAATGTTCTGAAGCGTCGCGTTCCTTTAACTGTACCGGTACAACTGTGTAGTCCACGCGAGCGAAGCCGCGGGCGGAAAGCTAGTTTTATATATAAGAGCTATAGTACACGGGCATGGGTGACTATTCAACGTGTCAGTTTCATCACTCAACAAATCTATGTGTCAATGAATGGCCGTGGCAAAATTATGATTTTTATGAAGGGACAGCCCCATTGTTTATCCGTATTAATATCACGTAACTTGACATACTGGTAATTCTCATTCCAAAATCTGAAATAGGTAAGAATCGATGTGGAGATGTGAGTGGGAAAACAATAAGTTAAACAGATGTTGTATGTTTACATGAATGGAGCCAAGGATAAAAATTTCCCATGTAACAGTGTATGTCTTGACTTGCGAATATTCACAAATTAAAATCTAATCTTATTCATGCATATTATATCCAGACCATTTATGTCAATGATCTAGACAGACAAATGTGACTTGTGCCATATTGATGCTTACATTTATATGAAGGTTTAAACTTTATTTTTATTTATCAATTTTTATGACAGAATATCTTGTTTTTGTACTGTCTTAGGAAACATACCTTATCTGTAAGCATTCACCAATATTTTTTTTTCATGAATTGAAATTACTCAAACATGCATGTTTTTCTATGACTGTTGGAATTGTTTGTATCTGAATAAAAGGGAACAGTTTTGTCGTTGGTTTGTAGGATTAAGCCACTGTTAATTGATTTTCTTACAATCAATCAGATACTACTGGTTGCAAACCAATCCCTTAAGAACGAGAGTGTCAAGATCAATTTTCATTCAATTGTTGGTGTATGGTTTTAGACATTAGTATTTTTGCTGTTCATTTATATGAAGGTACATTAAACAGTGGACAATTTCAAGATATAACGTCTCAAGTGCTAGAAAAACTTGACAATTTGCCCTCAGATAAACATCAAAAATTTATTTTCAATTGGATGGACCTTCGGCACACATTAGTTTAGATATTAGAGCTGTTTTAAGCAATTATGTTCTTTAATTATAAATGGATAGGCACGGATGGCCACCACAACCTTCAGATATGCCTTTGGACTTTTTCATTTCTGGCTGTTTAAAAAATAAAGTATTCAAAAATAGATGCAACACAGTAGAAGTATCAAAAGGTAGTGTCTTGAATATTACCAACGTTCATCACTTGTCACTGCGAAAAGCTGTTATAAATAAATTAATTTATGTCATACGCCTTTTGTTACAGGTTACAGTGAATCTGCTTAATGCACCAGAATCAGAAATAAAAGTTGAACCTGTTAAAAATGATGTAAAAGTAGAATATGAAAGTGGAAGTGGAGAACTAACGACATAAGATAATAAATCAAAAAATAGTATTCAGTATTTACAATTAATTATTTAATATATGAAGTAAGAATTATTTGCTATTCTTTTAATTTATGCTCTTCAGAACTATTTTGCTGTTTAAATCAAGTGAAATAGATTTCTTAAAAATATTTCTATTGACACATAGGTATGTATTCTTTCACTTTTATGCTATAATGCCGAGTGATTCCCAATGGTACCATAAACTTATGTTTCTGCCTGCCATCTCTGAGATGATTTATGAAGGAAAAACATATCCATATACTTTCTTCTATTATCGTCTAGGTATTAATTTAGTATGTCATACTAATGAAATAAAATCACAGCTGGGGAAAGCTACTTTCGACCCAATTTATAGTCGATGGCCCTGCATTGGACATCCAATCAACCCAATATGTATTCTATTTATTTTGGATAAAAAACCTTATAATTTCAGTATTGACTTTCTGTATATTGTTGGTAGTTGTGACAGTTTTATTCTTACGAGGTGTATCATTGCAATTAACAATGATTTATGAACAATAAATGAATATAAAAATCTATATATAGAGACGACTATGCGACAATAAATGAAAACACTGGCTAAAATAGGTCAGGAGTATTTTGAAACTATCAAATAATAATTTTTCAAATAAACTAACACAAAACAGAAAGAAAATAGAACTCTTATAATTAATATACGAGGTCAAAGTGACGTTTAGCGCCATTAATGCTGAATAAAAATAATTACACCAAAGTCACAGTAATATAATTATTTAAGAAACCCAAGTAAGATTTTGTATATGCTGACTAGGAGCGCTCTTACACATTGGAAATTTATTGACGTCTCATGTTGTATATACAATCGTAGCGTCTGTCTGTAAAGGTTAATCTCCTAAAAAAAGATTGTAGTGAAACTTTCGGTCTATCCCACTAGTCCCAGTGTGTAGACCCAGGACTAGTAGTCCCATTGGAGTAGCTAGTGGTACTGTTTAGTCCCAGAAGTCCCAGTATCATTCCACCTGTATGTTTGTTTGTATGTAATGGAATCTTTGAACATGATTTTCACCCACTTCCACTGAAGTGAAATTTAGAATATAAATGTATCTTCGGTGACAATACACTAAAATGATAAACACAACCTGATGCTGCAGCCAGGATTGTTTCCTCATAGGACACTCCTCAATGGTTAATAGCACAACATGAAATATAGAAACTGCAGTATATTTCAGTGGGTTCCATAGTCTGACGACTTATGGCATTTTGCTGTGTAGACACAATGCTAATGTAGATACATTCTTTGTGCTGCAGAAGTGGGCTGTTCGAGCAATTTAGGAACTAAGGCATTATGTATCACTTAAAGACGAGTTTAAGAAAATGATGCATTGTGTGTTAAAACTGTTATATTTATGAAATTTGAAGTCTCTGTGTAGCCCAAGTAATATTGGAATTATTTATATTAAGTGCATCTTCACTTTACTTCGCTTCATCAGCCCATTTTTTAACCCACTGCAGGGGCTTAGGCCTCCTCTGGGGGAGGGGGGGCTTGGAGCTTAAATCCACTACGCTACTCCACTGCGGGTTGGGGATTGTAACGACCGCCATCTATTGACAGCGTCCGGGACCGACTGCTTAACGTGTTCTCCAAGGCACCGAATCAGGGATAGTTATGTACTTAAGTCAGAAAAATTCATTGGTACACGCCCGGATTCGAACCATAGCCCTATGGCCTTATAAATTTGAGACAGGTTCGTTGCGCTTAGGCCTATCACGACGACGATTAAGTGCGTAAACATATATTATTTCTTCTCATGTCATTAACATTGCCGTCTCAATATATATTTGAAAACATAATGTATATAAATAAAATTATATTCATCATCATCCTCCTGCCCTTATCCCATTCTAAGTGGGGTTGGCACATGTGTTCTTCTTCCATTCTTCTCAAAAATTAAAAATTATAGTATAAAAAAAAAGTGAGCAGCATAATGTTATTACGAGAAGCATAGACAAACTTGCTGACCATGTTAGCCGCCTCAGTAAAGCTACAAAATCTTTTAAAGGACAATGTTTACAATAAGACCGCAGATGAGATTCAGAATTACCCCTTAACTCTGCTGTCCGTTCGTTCCTCTGTCATGGCTGTATCGTCTGAACTGTAATAGGTAACTTCAAATTTTTACAGAGTGTATATTACTATGACCACTGTAACAAAAAATAATAAAAATAAAATAAAGTTAAAAATGAAAGATGTAGTTTTAGCGTTTATGATCGGTAATTGTGAGATCATTGCTTACCTTGAAATTTTCATGGAGTATGTATCATGACTTGCCCATGGTCCAACCAGTTGGGATTTTTTGCTATGGTCGCTATAACAACAAATAGTACAAGTAAAATAAAATTAAAGAGGAAAGGGGGTCCCCATACAAGAAAGTTCACATTTTACAGTGGTATAGAACTTAGTGTGTGAGTCAGATTCGCATTTGGCCAGTTTTTTAAAGAATAGTGTAAATCCTGTAGTTCAAGCAGGCGAAGCAGCAGGCAGCAGCTAGTAATAAATAAAAATACCGCCATTTATGATTAATGAAAATGAAGATATATAATTCATCACAAATCTTGTTTATCTAATTTATGGTAACTTTGAATTTTCCTATTCCAAGTAGATCGTGTAAATCCTGTATTTCATGCAGGCGAAGCAGCGGGCAGCAGCTAGTAATAAATAAAAATACTGTCATTTATGATTAATGAAAATGAAGATATATAATTCATCACAAATCTTGTTTATCTAATCTATGGAAACTTTGAATTTTCCTATTCCAAGTAGATCGTGTAAATCCTGTATTTCATGCAGGCGAAGCAGCAGGCAGCAGCTAGTAACAAATAAAAATACTGTCATTTATGATTAATGAAAATGAAGATACATAATTCATCACAAATCTTGTTTATCTAATTTATGGAAACTTTGAATTTTCCTATTCCAAGTAGATCGAGATGATTCATATGTTTTATTGAGTTGCAATTTAACTAAAGTCTCTTCAATAACAGTTTCAACGTGATTCCTAATTTTTAAGCATTTAAAAAGTGGGAAATCTGTTCCACTCTTTCTTAACCTCTTTAGTGCAGTTCTGTAACATTTCCACGGTTGAGGCTCCACTATTAAAGTCCTTGATATATTTGCAAGAAATTCCAGGAATTGCAGAAGTGCATCGTCTCCATTATTTAGATGAATCCACATTGTGACAGAAAAACAAAATGTTATATCAAAGTCGATTTTATGAAAAGAGGCTAAGTAACATTGCAATTTTTGTCTTTCTTCTTGAAACATAATATCCAAACAGAGAAAGGTAATATTCTGTATTTTATTTTCTTTTGCACGTTTTATTAATTTAGAATCAATATCAATACCTAAAATAAAAATATTTTTGTCAGGATAAATTGACACCAAATATTTATATATTTCTATAGTTAAGTTTCCAGAGTTACACCCAACATCCAAACAAATTAAAGATTTGATTGGGGTTTGTCTTGGAAACATTCTTGGATCAAAATATTTAATGCGATCTTCCGGTTTATGGAATGAATAGTAATTAATGAAATTTCCATATTTAACAGCACCTGGATCGTTTCCAATGTAAGTTAAATTGGCTGGTATCATACTTCTTGTTTAACGTAATCTGTGAACGTAATAAATACTACCTCTACAGCCAGCATTTCGTAGGTACTAATCATAGTACTAATTTGGCACTCGCGTGGAATCGTAGAATACGGCCCCACATTCTGATACGCTCAATGCTCACGTTCCTGGCAGCGCCTGGCTACTCTTGGGGCTGGCATAGTGGACCACGAGATTACCGGTTCGTTGATTTTATCGATCGTTGGTAGTCACCGTAGTAGGTAGTGCACCTGCACTGATGAAAACTGTATAAAAATTGTTTGTTGGAATGTGGCCGACCAGAACTACCTTCCACTCCCTTCTTTAACACCGCGTTTCCACCATAATACTTCTTCTTCTTCTTTTGGTTAATGGCGTTCTAACATATGTTAATTCTGCCAATGTCTAGTGTATGATAGTTATACTATTTTTATTGAAAAATAATAAAAACAGGCAACGTAGTACGGTTAATGGAGTTTTTTCAAAATGCCACATGGAACTACGACATTCTACATGCGCCATATTGAAAAAACTCACCATAATACTTGTTTTAACCTCAGGTTTTAACTACAGCTATGTCACGACGTGTACGTGTATATTTATTTATTACTTGTACGAAATGATACGAAATGTGACCACAATGTGACATGCAGTGTGACCGTTTTCTAATCAAGACATGTGCTAAAACTAAAGGTTGCCTGTGCTAAAAAATGCCAAAACATATAGATATTAATGCCAAAAATATGCTATGAAATAAAACAATATGTTCATTTCAATTAAGTATATGGTATATTCCGAATTCTCATCCACTCTATACTCATTATTGGAAGTATTTTTGTTTGGCATATTAAAATAGTTTCAAATAGCTTGATAGATGGCGCTGATCGAACACGCTACTAGAATAAGAGCACAGAAATTCACACATGAAATTAACTTCATTTGTGTGAAAAAGATAGACAACTAACATAGGCAGCGCTATCTCGACAAAACAAAATATTTGGAGTGGGTCTTCTGTTTATCTGAATAATGTTCTATAGTAGCGTGTCAACGTCAGGTCGGGCCAACTATCGAGTTAGGTTTTTTTTAATTAGATGTCAGAAAATCCCTCGTTACTGTAGCACTCGATTTGCCTGTCATCAGTTCTTGAACTTTAGTGCTAATTCTTAATTGATGATATAACGTGTCGATTTTGTTTCTGAAATACCAAGTTCATTTAATATTAGGGAACATATATAAACGATATCCAGAGTGTTGTCATATAAATCATAAATGTTTTGCCATACTTAACACATAATAGTGAGTCAACCAATTCATTTATCACAATTCTGCCAAAATATGCTAAAATTTATTAGTGTGCTAAAATATTCCAAAGAGGCAAAAAAATGCTAAACTAGCATCAAAAATGCTAAAAACGGTCACACTGGTGACATGTAGATGATGTAGACTTAATCTACAAACACATGTTTTATACTAGGGATAATAAGTATAATACATTTTTCGTTTCCACCGAGTAGGTATTAGTTACGTATAAAACATGCCAAATACATGGTTGCTGTTTCCACCAAGATATATGTTGTGTTTTATAGGTAATCTACATGTTTCTTAACACCGTAGTGTTTCCACCAAGTTCCAGCTGACGACATAGTCATCATGGCAGAGTCGCTGGAGGAGCTCAGCGGAATGGTTAACGGCCTCAATGTCGCCTCTCGGCGGGTGGGGCTCGGGATGAACTTGGACAAGACGAAAGTCATGTTCAACGAACATATTCTCCCGAGATCGGTAACCGTAGAGGGTGCGACTCTAGAAGTTGTGCAAGACTATGTCTATTTAGGACAGACTGTCCAGTTAGGCAAACACAACTTCAACAAAGAGGCCGACCGATGAATTCAGCTGGGCTGGGCTGCTTTCGGAAAGCTTCGTCATCTGTTCTCGTCGCCACTACCACAATATCTGAAGACCAAGGTCTTCAACCAATGCGTCTTACCTACAATGACGTACGGTGCCGAAACATGGACTCTCACGGCAGGACTGATCCACAAATTTAAAGTCGCTCAGCGTGCTATGGAGCGGGCTATGCTCGGTGTTTCTTTAATGGATAATATCAGAAACACTGAAATCCGTCAAAGAACTAAAGTTGTCGACATAGCCGAAGCGATCAGCAAGCTGAAATGGCATTGGGCCGGTCACATTTGCCGTAGAACTGATAACCGATGGGCTGATGATGATGATGAGGAGATTTTTTAGGAAACAGCGACTGTCGTATAAAAAATACAAGACAAAAATATATTGCTTAACTCTTCATCATCCAATCCGCCTCCTCGTACAAGATCAACATGAAGAATGAAGATGTACCTATTCTGTTTTGTGTGTGCTACAGTTATATCCATCTTTGACCACTATATAATATAGTAATAACAGATAGAACATCTCACACAGCGCCATCTAGTCCCAAAGTTAACGAGTATAATGCTTGTTTTACGCGTTACCAGACACTGATATACATACTTAGTATTCTAAAATAAAATTTTAAATAGTTAGGTATGTACCTATAAATTATAATTGTTATTCTTTATTTATTTAATTTTGCTATATTCTTTTGTCTATGTTGATCTTTCGTCCACACAAGTATTCTATTAGTGTTTCCACCAAAACATGTATAATACTTGTACGAACAAATTATAAGTTGTACCTATACTTTTAAGTGATGTTAGTGGAAACGAAAAATGCATAATACTAAAGGCTTGTATAATACTCGCAAGTCTGTGTATTCTAGTGGAAACGAACCAAGCATAACATGTATAATGCAGTGTATTAAACTTAGTGGAAACACGGTGTTAGGCACGTACTTGTATTATACATACACGCGGAGAGGAGACGAAACCTTTTTAGAATTTTGTGTCGTAGAAAATCTAGAAAGATTGCATAAGGTTATTACGGTTGTCAATGTCAACTGATTGGATTGACATCTACAATATCTTTCGTTGTCGTCACAGCTGTTTGCCACCTTAAAGTTTTTAACACAACTATTTTGTTTGTTTTAAGTATTTTTATAAATTTATACGTTTTTTTTTTAGTTTATAAACAAAAGTAGATTATAAAAACGAAACTCTCCAAAACCAACAACCGTTTACCGTAAATTACATTAAAATCAAACGTAGCGTTCAAAAAATATCGCAGTCTACAAATTTTCGAAAAAGTGTTTTTTTAACAAAACTTTGAGTTTTTACTACCAATAGATTTTTGACTCTACACAAAAGATTTGTGCTTATAAAATTGCATATAATGCCGTAAACTGCATTAAAATCAAAGAAAGCGTTCAAAAGATATCACAGTTCAAATATTTCCAAATTAACATTTTCTTTGATATGTCCCAGGTTTCTAAGCTTGAAGAACTCTAAATGTACAGAAATTCTGTTTTTGGGCTTAATGAACTCGGAAAACGAATATTATGAGCCCGAAGAGCTCAAAAACCACGAAAATCGATATTTTTAGTTCGAAGAGCTAAATAGCTTTCTAATTTTCGAGCCCTTTGAACTCGAAAATAGCGGAAAGGTTCAGGGATGGCCTGCAGGGTCAACCGATTTTTTTTTGTACATGAAACTATTGAGAAACTTCAAAATGTTGCAACTTTCTTTTTGGTAAAGTAACACGAGGCGCCGTTTAAGCATTTATGTCTATTTTAGTATGATAGGCTTTAACGTTCTGAACGAAACTCCTGATGGGTGTTCGTGTTGAATGCAAATATCGCCGAGTGCACTCTCCTTTAATTCGATAAATAACGATAACATACAATAATTTGAAATCGGTAGTCCACATGTCCGCAAGTGAAATGTCGGATAGTCGGTAGCCGCGAGACACGCAACTTCGCCTGTTTAATTCAATTTCTTCTTATACAAGTAAATGCAAACTGCAATATACGGTCCAAGCGACAGTACATTATGTCTCACTTTTTGTCACGCATTTTATTGGAGAAATTTACTTGGAAAACACTTCTTGTTCATTTTCAAGTTCGGTTACATAAGCACGCGTGTTTAGAAGAAGTGGTGCGGAATAGCGGATATGCGGCGGCGCAGGCGCGGGTGGTTGCGCCTATAAACCCGTGCCCGCCGCGCTCGCCAGCACTCTCCGCCACATCGCCACCCGGTGGACGACGTCACATTTTGTCCCGTGTTAAGTGAAGTGTGTGAAATTCGATATGTGTAGCGTTTTTCGGATAGCTGCGGTGTCAGCTCTATGCTTGGCTTTCGCCAGCGGCCACGTCCACGGGTCGCGGCGCTCTCGAAGGATGGACCTCGACGAATACACACAGAACGAAATTGACAGCGGCCGCGCAGACGAGAGCTCGTGGTGGCCATCGGCCGAGTTCGCCGTCTTGCAAAAGGTGTACGACGATTGCAGTGCACAGGGCGAGTTGACGATGTGCCTCAAGAGTAAGGCCCTCACAGCGCTCAGCAGGGCCGTGGACCAGGTGGGCGAATCCGGTGCAGGTGGTGTAGTTCTGTAGTGCGGGGTGCATTATTAATTCGTAGGGAATCGCTTAATCTTTTATTACGTGACAGGATGCGGTGCAGCTCGCAGACGGGCTGACTCTGGTAAAACAAATGGACGCCCCTGCTGCGGTCGTGGAGCCGCGCTTGTATTCGGGTATGACCGCAGAAGATAGGTTGGACACCATGCTACGAGCTAAGTTCGAGCAATTGATGAACACGCACACGCTTTCTATGGATCTCGCTTCTGAGGGCCGAGGCAAAAGTGAGATTAGCGTTCAAAGGCAACCGCTTTAATTATATTTTTTTTTGTACAATTGTAAAATTTGTGTTATGTGCAGGTAAGAAAGTGTTACCTTACCTGCTGCTCGGCGTCTTTACGACTGTAAGCATCGTGGGTGGTATTGCACTGAAGACCTTAGCGGCCATTGCAGGCAAAGCATTGATCGCAAGTAAGGTAGCTCTCACCATCGCTGGCATCATAGCGCTCAAGAAGCTCTTCAGCCACGACGGCGGCGCTGGCGAAACTACTTTCCAAGTTCATGCTGATGGACACCATAGGTAAAACCTTACATTTTAATAACAAGTATTGTAAAATTATGAATGTTGGGAGTACCTAGGGATAAAAAAAATATTATAATGCTCCTATCACATTCACACGGTAATGGAATACCATTTTTTTTTTCATGAACGAAAATAAAAATTAAGAAAAAGTATACAAAAGTATGAATGCAATTATTAAAATATTTTAAAATTCAAAGGTGGGCTTTGCATAAATAATTTCGTTCTATACGACGCAGAATCGTTCGTCATCTCCTTCCTATATGCGGCGTGTATCGCGACCACAGAGCATTAGAGTAGGTTAGAGTTGGCATGTAGACAGTTACACTGTCCCTTTCAAACTAATTATCTCAGAAACACAAGTCTCTGAATAAATACCGTCACACGGCACCTCTACCCGACTCAATTCTCTGTGATCGCGATTTATGATTCAGTACAACAGTAACAGACGTAACGTCAAATGCAAATTGGGCCGCGTTTTAGAATACCTACGCGAAATTTAAAATTCTTATTATCTGTCATTATCTGACCGATTTATTAGTTTTGGTCTACATTCAATTGAACGAAACGATACAACGCAACTTCTCTATTATTGACCGATTGTGTATTTCATAAATTACCTCCCAAATGTTAACTTGTAACATTTCAATTCTAGTCTTTAATTCGAAGGCGGAACTTCTACGTGGTGAGGCCATCCAAGGGCGTGGGGTCGGCAGATCCGTACCGGTTCTACTCGGACCAGACCACCGCCAGCGCCTGACGCCCAGCACGTGGCGTCCCTTCCCCGACCAGTGAACCTCAAGCCAAAGTACTGTTTCCTTGGACACCCTACTTAGCATAAGACTACTTACTGTGTTTTAAAGTCTGCGTCAGTAAATTATTTAATGTACTTAATTTATTTATATGTGACTGGAGTTATTTATTAAAATAATAAATAAGCTGAAGTGATGTGAGGAATTAAAAACAATATAAAATGAAATTTGCAATAGTCTTTCATTTCGCACCGTGAACAATATAGAACGACAGTACAAAACTACTTAATCGTTAACCATTTTAAGGTATTAAGCTCATTAAGTTATCTAATAAAGTAAAATTAAAATAAGTGTAAACCAAAAAAGTAGGTATAGCAAAAACTAGAAAATATTCGTAATTAATTAGAAAATTACGCTACGTGTTTTCCGCGCTACGACCACGGATGCGCGTGACTACACGGCGTACATTGATGCGTTGCTATCACGCAGTTGACAATTAGGAAAGCTACTTGAAACGTATGACTATTTGCGCACGGTGAACGCTCTATATAAATGGTATACTGGACAGAATTTCTATAGCATTTGCCCTTACGAAAAGCGAATTAAGACTGTTTAACAAATGTGCATGTGGTGTACCCTAGTGACAAGTACACTAAATTCTCACGGTGCAAATCTGTCTGGTCGAGGTTGGGATGCAGAGCAGAAAACTCGTGTCTCTAGGACTCTATGTTTGCATTTAATTGCACTAACCTGCTTTCTTCGTGCGCTCTACTGAAGAAGAGCTGAGAAATAACTCGAGATTTTCCGTTAATATGTAAACGTTCCCTGTGTGGAAAGTGGAAAGTTTTATCCGATTCACTGCACATGCACTCTATTAGAAAAGCAGCGCGTGTGACGGCTAATATACATTTATATACAGTTCAATATCTGCATTAATAAAGTATTTAATGATTTAAAATTGATACACGTGATAAAAATATAGCTTGATAATTTATAAGGGGAACATTTTTGAGCTCTCGGGATAAGGAACCGCGGATTTAAAATCGTAGCAGTATTAATTTTACGGTGTTACATGGTGCCTATTTCATTAGGTTTTAAAAAATTCGTTAATAGTATTATTTAGTCTTTTGTGTGACGTTCTTAGTGTAACACTGATGTAGGTGTCTGGCGGAGTTGTGTGCACAGTTCATAAAATAAAATAAATTTTTGAATGAAACGGTGAAGTGCATTTTCATTAAACAGCATATTATTATGTATAACTGAGCGAGTTTCCCGGACCGAGGTATAGAGTAGAGCGACCGCGGGTAGACGCAATCAGGGGCTTGGCTTTGAGCGTGGGTGTACCCGTAAAGCAATGTTTGTTGTGACCTAATTAACGTCGGCTACAACTACTAAATTGTGTATGCAGGCAAATTTTAGCAATATATGTATGTTTTACTATATGCTGGCTTTAATTTAACGAAAAATTATCCAAATATGAAATACTATTTATTTAGCTTTTAAGCACCATGATATAAAATCGACGTATTTTACTTTAAAAATATTTATTTATACGGTTTGTTAGTTCTGTAATGTTAAGTTGTATTTATAAATATAAATAAACTTACTTTGTGTAACAATGTATTTAGTTTTGTTGAGTAGGTATTAGGTACTTTATTCTCATCGATGGCGTTACTCAGTTGGTCGTCCATTCAGACATGAATGAACAATCAGCGTTTAGAAATGAGTACTCGATTTTTTTTAGATACACCATTTTGAAGTATCTTAATATTCCCTGGTGTAACACCGAAATGATCATATAAAAGAAAAGGAGAAGAAACGCACTTTCAACAGCAAGCTTGGTGGATGTCAACATGCACTAGTGTATATTAAAATACGCAGCATTTCGGGCAATTAAGGTGGCATGGTTGCTTGATATTACAGCGTGCTGTACTGTGCATATAATGCAGATGTGTTTGTCGATCAACGAACGCGTCACTGGCTATATGGCATCATTAATGCGACTGCCGTCTCTTTGCATACGCAAACATAGGGCGGCCTCTGATGATGGGCGGTCCTTGATTGACTGCTGTGTCCTTGATTGACATCCTATTACATAGACCCGCTGCTGAAGTGATAACCAACATTGTTGTATTTTATTATTGCAGTTCATAACAAACTAATGTTTCGGATCATTGACATAAATGTTTCGGATATAAGATTAGGACATCACATATCACACCTGAACCACAGTCTGTCTAAAGCAGAAATTTAATAGTACCCACCTGCTCGACGCTCGGATATCTTTGCACAATACAACGCTAACTTTGAAAGAAATTAAAGTGAAATAATAATAATAACGTATATAACACAACAACATCTAGGCTCCAAATTAAGTATTATTTTGTGTTTTGGGTACCAAGCGAAGACACCACAACATATAACAACCAAGACCCGGTACATATTTATCATATAAATACTGACCCTACCTGGGATTCGAACCCGGAACTTCCAGCTTCGTAGGCAGGGTCGTTACCCACTAGGCTAAGCGGTCGTCATAAGGAAGTAAACCTTTTATTCGCATTTATATAGTACACTAAAAGCGTAAACACATGTAGGTACGTATAATCGACGACAATTAATTGGTTATTATTATTACCATACGCGTAAAAATTTACTATATAGGTATGTATGGCGTACAAAGTATTACATTTAAAATTTTGCAAGTTATTACGACTATAAATTAATTGAATTTTGTGATGCGACTCAACTAGTAACATACCTATTCATTGTAATAGTACTATGACACTTATTGCATTAAATTTACATTGGACACTCGACTGACAACATCAACATTTTGAGACATAGGTATATATGTCATGGGGATCGAAATCAAAACGCGAGAACATGGGTGTCGGTAGAGAAAGAGAGTGACTTTATCAGCTGTGTTGGTGGATGGCCATTGCTGCTGTCACGAAATCGCGCACAATCAGCGCACCACATAGTAGCTATAATGACAACTGCACTGAGATTAGCTATATGCTGTCCTGAGCCCTCCACTTCAATGTTTCTATATTTATTTGTGTCAGTTATCGATTTAAGCATAACTGTTAAATGATTAGATTTCATCATATGGGTATTGTAAAATTCGTGAAAAACTCGATCGATCGCTACATGATATACAAACACACTCACACCCTATTACGCGACTTGAATTCACCAATCCATACATCTTTATTTTTAGTACATCCAAATTACATTTACATTTCTTTAAACATTTTTTACGTTATTGTGGTGACTGGACAAGGAAGGCAAGCTCCTTCCTGTTTCCCAGAAAAGATATGACGCACATGCGTTTTATGCAGTTACGTGGAAAGATATGCTTATAGACGGCCTGTTGCACAGATATGAGAATGCACACGGTGAGTTGAATCCGATGCGCTAAAATCGAAATCCTACGGTTTAATTAAAATGTTTAATCTCTGCATACTTATTTCACCTTCTCCGCCGTTAGCCGAAAACGGCAGTCGTCGTTTTTATTCAAATTTTCAAATTCATACAGCATTCGTCTCACGCAATCCGACATTTTGCGAATTCAAGGAATTAGTCTATTGCTTAAGTACGTACCACTATGATCACGCAAAAAAAAAACTTGGCATGAGTTATAAGCATGGTAGCAATCGCGATATTTGTGGCGGTATAGAAATGCAAGAGACGTAGTTATGGTAATTCACTTGAAGTCAGAGCGAGACATCTCTTAGACATCTCTTAGACAAAAAGATATAGCGGTCACGGCGCGGCGCCGCCGCGCCGCCGGCGACGTCGCGTCGTCGTCTGTTATACAAAGCGCTAAGTTTGCGACTTTATGGGCGACTGCTGCTCGCTTCGCCATATAAAAAATTTAGGGTTCAAAATTAGTTTTCAGTATACATACATATGTATTAGCGACAGCCCGCGGTTTTGTTCGTATGGCACTTTAATTTACAATTTTAGAAAAAACTCTCAGACAATTTCAGTTTTAATATCAAACTAAAAGGTTAAATATATTTTAAATGTTAAGATAAAATTTCTCTAAATGCTAAAACAGGTGTTCTTTAATTTCAGAATGTTGAAAGTCCCATACGAACGTGAAACATGGCATAGTTTCTGCTCTAAAAGCCAAATACAATTTTTTTTATATACTTATCCTACGCTGCGCTACCGGAATTCACCGGCACAGGGTTTGGGCGCGGGGGAAAGCACAGAATTCTTCGTTTCTGTTTCTCCGCTTGCTTCTATTAAACCGACGGATTTTGATACGGTTTTCATAGATATTTAGGCAATTTCTCCCGGAACGTTTATTTGTAATGTAAAATTTACTAGGTTTTGCCTCCAGCTTAGCCTGTGTAATTGTAGGTTTTGTAATATTTGTCGGATTTTAATAGGATCTTCTTAAACATGTATCTCACATGATATATGAACGCCATAGAAGTTAGTTTTGAAAGCTCCCATTCGCCCAACCCCGCTTATTTTGCCTAATGAGAAACGAAACGAACGAAAACGAAAACGGCACGGGACGGGACCGGGAATTCCCTGGTCTCCTGTGCCGTTTTTGTTTGCGTTTTATGGCAGGGAAAGGAACAGAAACGATAGAATGATTGTGTGACGGGAATGTAAACGAAAAAAGGAAGAACGAGAACAGGATAAGACTGAGCGAAACGAATATGGTGCGAGCGAAGCTGCGGGCGGGTTGCTAGTTTATAAAAAAGAAATGTCACATGAACAGATTTCAATTTTTGTACTTGAAGCTGCGATATGAGATTCTATAAAAACAACATATTGTTATCAAGACCTGCAGACATATTTCCTTTCGTATTAAAGTTTGTTGCAAATATTTAATTATTTTTCGGTGTTTTACCCTTGACTGCGGATAAGTTTCCATGACATAAAGGAAGGTATACGTGAGACTACGTAAAATTTGATTAAAAAAACAAGGTCGCGAGCATCCCAGTTTGCAGCGGCGCATGTGGATATGAGGCAGGCGGCGTCACTTGTACAGCGAAGTTAGTTTACGGGCGAATGGTCAAAGCCGTCAAAGTATCCGACATAAACCTATTTTGTTCTCTTCTTATATTGGATGTGCGCCCCCTTCACCCACTACGCCTTCCTGTGTCTAGGGTTGTCTACGATCGCTTTTTTTTCTAAGATGAAGTAATTTATGGTAATTTTAGGAAGATTAACTAAGTAAGATACGATTTGTGAGCATTGTGGATGTCTATGCGTCAGTAAAGATCACGTAAAAACTGTGATTGCAAGCGTTTATCCGAAAAGTTTATAAGTTGCAAACCAAAAAACTAGAAATGTTGCTTGGTTCGTTTTTATTAAGTTACTCATAAATAAAAGCATGTTTTTTTTACTTCACATTTATGATTAATATTTTTATATTTGCATTAACATCTTTCTAATTCAACGGTCTTTATACAAATTGTAGGTAACCTAATAAGTATATTAATCTTATAAAAGCGAAATTTTGTGGGGATGAATATTTGTTATACTTTCACTCAAAAGCTACTGAACAGATTTTAACGAAACTTTACAGAAAAAGAGCTTCTACATTAGAACGATGTTATAGGTGTCGTAGGTTAATAAATATAGTATAGTCTATATGTTACTTCGATGTGAAATTTTACTGTGCAGTTTCATCGAAATCCGATTAGTAGCTTTTTTGTGAAAGAGTAACAAATATCAATCTCACAAACTTAGACGTTTATTCAAGTCTCGGCGTGCGCTGCATAAAACTAATATAAACACAAATAAGGGTTATACGAATATAATGTATGGCAGGCATTGCTATACCAATTTAACTAGAGGTGCCGTCAGTGCTCTAAAGTATCCGCGAAGGAAGCCGACCAAAACTCAATAAGTCTACCAACTCAACTACCGACCGGCTTTTAATTAGTGCCATGCATGACCTAGCGACGAACAAATGTGCGTGATGCCGACTTGTGTCGTACAAATTTGCAAAGACTACTCGTCAAAGACGCAGAACAAAGATGAACATCGTATTTCTGGTAAATAAACATTTTAATTTATCATTAGTTTATGCCTGCAGACTGTTTTTCGATTTAATTTGAACATTTACACGATTTCATTTTCGTCACATTCTCGTACGCAGTGCAACATGACCACCTCGTAATAAAAGTTTATGAAACTTGACTGACATAATCGGATCAGCCAGCATTTCAGCTGGCCCGAAAAGTGTATTCTATAAGGTTTTATATTAGAATTTTTCTCACCGAATATATGCCATAATCGTTACGAATAGAGCTCAATATCCATGCAATATGAAAGAAAAATAATTCTGTACGAAGAAGTGAATTCTAAAAGATCTCATATTATAATTTCGTAATACGAATATATGTCATAAGTGTTATGAATAGAGCTCAATTTCCATGCTTCATGAAAATAAAAGTATTAGGTGACAAATTATAATACGCTACCTGGCGGACGCTTTTGGGCCACCTTCAACCAGCGACGACGAATCCTTATCAAAATTGGTTAATCAATGATGGCAGGATTGTTTGTTTGATTGTTTGCAAAACCTACTTTTTATGTTGAAGCCATTGTAGCCAAAATTGTGAACCGTAAGTGTATTTAACTTGAATACTATATTTTACAATTAACTTTCCACCCGTGGTGGCTCCGCTCGCGTAGGCTATACAGTATAACCTAAACCGCCAAAGGTATTTGACGCTTCAGGACATAGTGAGATTTTGTAGAAAATTCTTAAAAACTTAATGTGTTTTCGTCTTTGATTATTAAAATTTTGTGATTTAGCATGAAGAAAATAGGTATCCTACAGGAACCGTGTATTCTTCCGGGATCAAAATACGTTCAGCCATTTTAGCATAAAGATTGTTATCATATAAGGATCGTGCCTTTTACGAGGGTAACTACCTACATGACGCTATGTTATGTTCTCTTCACCCGTGTAGCCCATGTTTAGTCTAACATAGCTTTTTACCTTACTGTCCACTCCTCACTCCCACCCACTCACCCTTGGATGGTAGGTACGTAATTTTTTTAGTGTTCAATTTCGAAATCTTTCTTTCTAAATTAATTATTGTAAAAAAAGACCGATGCGTGACTCTTAACGATAATGAGTTACGAATGTGGTTACTTTCTACTTGACACATGCAAAATTATAATTATATTAAATTTTATAATTTTGCGTACCTATTTTACAATATCTCAGGGAAAAATAAATAAAACACTAAGTACGAGCAACCCTGCAAGATGGGTCTCAGGGAGAGGAAGTTTTGCCGGGAATTATGTCGGTACGTGCCAAAGCCATTATTGCCGAGAGGAAAGTTCATCAATTTCATTTCTAGTATCGCACACGTCCACGCTCACCGCTGCCGACCTCCCGCTTTGCCCCCCTGTGCTCTTTACAGCTTTGATCTTCTACACCCTGAAAAACTGATAGAACTTATAGTTGTATTGTAATTAGAGAAATTACATTGAACGTGACTTACTTTCGCAAATTAAACTTTTCCGATTTGTTTCAATATCAAATAATACATTTGAAAACGACATTTCCGCAATAGTCGTAATAGCCACTTGATGGTGTCTGACAAAAACTTTATTCAAATGCGGCGGATTCATAAAAAGACGATTTGTGATGGGAGGAAGAAAATATATTTATATTATTGCGAATGAAACATATACAATAGACGTATAAGTTATAATAGATACCAAACACTACGTCAATTTTCAGATAGGCCAAAGTAGTAGGACACCCGGTGAACGCCTTTTTAACCAACTTCGAAAAGGAGGAGGTTCTCGAATCGACTAGGTTTTCGGAAAGTTGTAATAATATTATATACCAACAAACCATAGAAATCATCAATAAAGACTTGACAATTAAGTACGTGTAATAATTATATTATTGCTAAAATAAAAAAAATAAAAAACCATTAGTGTTGCTACTGCTAGAAAAATAGAAACAAGACGTCAATTAAACCGCTGTTGAAGGTGGAATATGTCTTTATGGTACATTGTTTTTGCAAGTAATTAAATAATTTATTTAATTCAAAAGAATGTCATAATTTTTCCAGCGTAGTCAATGAAACTTAATTGTTTCAGTAATTAATTGAGAAAGTAAGGAAAGTATCGAGTTCTGTGCTACTAGTGATATTTAAGTATTGTAAAGTGAAACCTAATGCACGCACGCGTTTCATTAGCACGGAATTATTGCAATTCGAGTACTGCAGCACTTCGATTTCAAATCATATAAGCCGTGTCGGATTTATGATTAGAAATCGCTGACGAATATAAAATAAGCTCGACATCAATTATGTAAATAAAATATTGCATGCTTCATATAGGACTTGTGTAAGAAAAACATAATAAATAATTTTATATAAAAATGAGTAATCTTGATTGCTACCTATATTATTACCGCTACGCGTCACCGTTCGGCGTAAGAAGAAAGTAAAATTTTATTACTATCGCAGGCCACATATTGTTATAATGTACGAAAAACACAAGTAGGTACGTATTTAGCAAGTTCTTTCCTCAAGAACGTAACAGTAAAATATAAACCTTACAAAAAAAAAAATCCGAAGAAAAAAAAATCCGACTTCAAAAACATAAACTAAAAAGTTAAAAATAAAATGTTCACTTTAAAGAAAAGAGCATTAATAGGCGGCTTAAAGTTAATGAAGTCGGTGCCAAATCAGGCCCTTTACATTGGTGGCGCGTATTCTAGTTAACATTAATTTTAAATGAGATTTGAAATTAATACTTTCATGCGTTCCAAAGAAAAAGGCTCTTGACAGACAAACTGACAGACGGACTACGGAGTGATCCTACAACGGTTTATTAAGGCTCAGCCCAAAGTTACAGAAATTTCGTGTTTCCGTCCCACTTCCCCGCAACGTTTACGCTTGGCGACGCATGCCAGATAGGGCGGCGCGCGCGGCGCTCGGCACGGCCGCTTCGTTCTAACCCATATACGGGCGTACGCCATCTCTTGAGTAGTCTGTAAATCATGTCCCAATAAATCCCAAATTATATTTTTATTGCTTTTAGTCTTTGTATGATATATGGTTGTTTCTATTTTATGATTATTTATATGAAAACGATTAATTAATAATAAAAAAAGGTAAAAAAGATAAACTTTTATCTTCGCCACTGGGAATAGAACCTAGGCCCCCACCATTCGCCCGTAACTGCGGTGCAACGATGTCACCATACCTAAAACCAGGGCATCTTGGCATTCGACTAGTAATAGTATATGCAAAATATTCAGCTAAATCTTCAAATAAACTGAATTCCGTTTTTCATGTAAAGGTGAAAAGGTACTCATATGGTGCGCAAAACGGAAAAAGAGGCATGCTTGACATTCAACATGTAATCTAATCTTACTAATGTAAGAAAGTTTGGATGGATGAATGGATGTTTGTTATTCAATCACGCCTGAACGGCTGAACGAATCTAGATGAAATTCAGCACAGATTGATTATAGTCTGGAATAGCGCATAGTCTACTTTTCTCGGGATTCGGGGGGAGAGGGAAGGGTTACTATGCGTGAAAGTACTCAATACTTTAGTTGTTTATGGCACTTGGAGCACTTAACAATGTCATTATTTACAATAATATATATTGTCTACATTTACATTTTAATGGTAAAAAGTCCGTCCGTCATCAAACGAAATAACGATTTTATAAGAGCCATTAAAATGAAAAAATGCCAGTCACGACGATGATGCAAGTTGGAAGTTAAAATTTTTTTGAGGATGAAACTTTTCATGTTCATTTGTCTCAGATTTCATATATTAAATATACTGTTTTAGGTCCTGTAGTTTTTTTATGAAATAAAAAATATCTACAATTCTTCTTTCTTCTTCTCCTTCCACTGCTTCGTTTTGGGCGGCATCAGACCTAGACATAAAACGAATGAAATAACAGATTTATAACAAACTTCGGTTATGTTATCGAAACTTAGGCACTGCTTGGATACATTATTTTACTTTTTGACTACTAAAATGTCTAATTGTGGATTTCATTTTTGTAGGCTGCTTAGAGAAATTTAATACCTTTACAGGGAATATAAAGATTCAAATAAAAACGTTCACGAAAGCTACTCCATAAAATGTGGATCCGTACCCAAGATTACCTAATATTACAAAATAGAACAAATAAGTTAAAATACTAAAGAGCAGGTACAATATAAGATCAAAAAATAAAGTGGCAAATCCCAAAACCATTCCGCACTAAAAATTACCATACATTATCTTTTTTCGGCTTTTGCTTCCTTTTTATATGTTTCTTTATAATTTTTTTCTTGTTTATGTACATACGTCTTGGTAAATTTACATCTAGTGCCCTGAAAAGTGTTTATTCTTATGTTCACACAGAATCAATTGACGACAACATTTACAGTTCTGCTCACCACGGTTCACAAGTAAATTTATAATAAATAAATAAATGAATCTTTCATTATTTACGTAAAAAATTTATGAATTTTAAATTTATAAATGTATATTTGAATATATAAGTATATTTATGAAAAATACCTTTGAGCACTATCCTCTTTCGAAGTAGATGGTAAAACATTTTGTAGTTCAGCAAAGATGGATCTGAAATAGGTTTCATATAATAAAACAGAATGTCGAGTTTGATAACCTCAACATATTTTAAGAGAATAAAAAATACATAATAACGACTAGATTTGTAAAATTATATTTTAAGATTTTAGTATATTTATGAAAAATACCTTTGAGCACTATCCTCTGTCGAAGTAGATGCTAAAACATTTTGTAGTTCAGCAAAGACGGGTCTGAAACAGATTTAATAAAATAAACCAGAATATCGAATTTGAACAAACCTATTTTAAAAAACTGACCAAATGCGAGTTGGACTCCGCACACTGTGGGTTCCGTGAATTAAAAACTATTTTTGTGTTGTTGATTATTATTTTTACAAATATTTTACGTACGTACGTAAAGCATTAGCCACCGGCAGCTGCAGATAATATATATTTTTAACTGATATTTTTATGATTTATTGAACGAACAGGGTTCGGAGAAATGAGCAATCACGCTAACCGTTGTGATCGTTTCGCCACTGAGTCAAGCTAACACAATAGTACCTATTTATTGCAAATGTACTAGTCAGCAAAGAACGTTCGCTTTTTTGGATACATAGAATACATTTTGTTTTTGGTTTTTTTAGTAAAGTTCACTCTGATATTCAGTTCTCCGAAAACGCATTTCCTGTTTTCCGGTTTTTTTTTTTGAAACCAGGCTATTGAAATTGTGAAGATTTATCTCAATTACCTACTTATACTGTACCTAGCTAAACGTAAGGCCTCCGACAGAGCTCCGCTGGCGATTAGCAGCGCGTTTCGTATGCAGTTCTCTACGACGCCGACGTACCTACCTACACGACAGACATCAGCGTCACTCTGTTGTAAGTCTAAAAAAAAAGTTGCGAACGCACGCCACATCGCATGATATCTACCCAGTAGGTACCTACCTAGTACTACAAACACTCGATTAGGAAGACACCGTTTGAATGATTTGTGTGTGCTTTGCCTTATAACTAATTAGGTAGCTACCTATGTCTATTACTCACCTATCGACAATATTCATGATATTATTATTCTCTTGACGTAAGTTCGTGTCAGTGATCATTGTGATACACAGATCCGCTTCACCTGTAGATACTTTTCTAGATCTGAAAATGGTAGGTAGTTAGGTACTTGGTAAGACTTTTACTTAGCGACGTGCGATCGTTTGTTTTGTGGTAGCTCCTATAGGTACTACCTATTGCTTGTTTATAAGTAATTTGTAGCTAGGTATCTCGTTTCATTGGCTAAAATACTTTATTTATAAATATTAGGTATTTTCCAAAAGTAGGTAATATAAAAAAACAAAGCGAAATACGAATCTGTGAACCCTACATTATACGATTTATCTCGTTTCTCTGATTTTAGTTTATTTATAGATAGGTTGGTATATAGTTCAATAAAAATACAATAAAAATAAAACTAAATAAAACGCTAGGAATCGAACCTGCGTACCTCACTGACATGATTTATCTCGTTTTACTGGCCTTCTTTATTCACATACTTCAACAGACATCAAACTTCATATTATATATCAATAAAAAAAAAGCATGCGAGGGATCGAACCGGCCAACTTCAGAACGGTTTCTTGAATTTGTGTTACGCGCTATGGGTACTAATTCCAGCAAGACGAAATTAGCAATACTATTGAAATCACAAACATGAAAAAAACAATGAATAAAATTTATAAAAATACACTTAGAAATTTTACTAGCTTACCTTATTACGTTCATCAACTGTTTTTGTCTATTTCAATTCATCTTAATTTTAAATTTTCTGAATAGTTTTTGTTTATTCCCCATATTTCCGAAGCACAATATACCCCTATAACACAATCACAGCAATAAACGAAAACCAACGCTTGAAAAAATAATGAAATTATTCGATGGTAATTTGTCTGCTCTCCAAAACAAGTAGTACGTGTACACGTTCTCACTTTGAGAGGCCGACTGAGGCTCGGGCCGCTTGAGCGGGGCAGGTAAATACGCTGCCCGTGGTGTAAGCAGATGAGAACTATAGCGAACTCGCACAGACTGAATTAAACGTAAGCGTCACGACCTCAAAAATATTTTAAAAAAATATTATAGACATAGTACAAACAATACAGCCTAAACGCTTCTATGAATGGATGAAGAAAAATACAGAAAATAATAGTGTAAAGTTTCACAGCACTAAGATGGATAAGAACTTAGCCAGATGAAATTTTTGTTATTTTTGAGCGCTTACTTTGCGATTTTTTTTTATCGAGAAAATTTTATGTAATTATGTTTTGAAGTCTATGAATGGATGCTATAAGCTTTTAAAATCATGTATGTATTTTCTTTTTATTGTAAAAACTGCTACCTTCCATAAAAACTCAACAAGAAAAGAGTGCTCTTCGGTGCTCCTACAAAAAGGCGCAGCCTTAAAAAAAAGTTAAATTCATAATGTAAATAAATTTGACAGCAGAAATCGTAACACTTGACATCCTGTGATCCTGATATTCCGGCTGGACCTAGGCTGAATTTAATTATTGTCATTTTAATCACGCCTTCTGTAATTATTTTCGAGTTGTGTCTTCAATAGTAGATTGTTAGACCAGTGATAAAGAGGACATATTAGCACGAGATGGTTTGGCGCATGCACGAGCGTAACGAGGGCGCGTGGTGCCAATAGTTCGAGTTCGAGGAAACTAAATAAAAACGGGTTAAATCCGCATCTGAATGTGATGAACTCATTTTATACAAATATCTGTATAACATGTAAATAATATGTAATCTATCTATATTAACAAAATTGAAGTGTCTGTCTGTCTGTCTGTCTGTCTGTCTGTCTGTTCCGGCTAATCTCCGAAACGGCTGAACCGATTTCAATGAAACTTTGCAGACGTGTAGAGGGCATTACCGCGGGTAACATAGGGTACTTTTTATCTGTCTGTCTGTCCATCTGTCTGTCTGTTTGAGCTGATCTCAGAAACGGCAAAACCGATTTCAGTGAAACTTGGCAGACGTGCAGAGGGTATTATCAGGTGTGACATAGGCTACTTTTTGTTTGTCTGTCTGTCCATCTTTTTGTCTGTTTGCGCTGATCTCAGAAATGGCTTAACCGATTTCAATGAAACTTGGCAGACGTACAGAGGGTATTGTTAGGTGTGACATAGGCTGCTTTTTGTTTGTCTGTCAGTCTGTTCGAGCTGATCTCCGAAACGACTGATCCGATTTCAACGAAACTTTGCAGACGTATCTATGTGACTACGTGACCAAATTTTTAAATGCAAAAATTTTTGAAACCATCAATCGTAGACCTATCGTGTTGGTACTCAAACTTGATGTTTTGACGAGACCTATGTGACCACGTGACCAAATTTTAAAAAGCTTATATTTTCAAAACCATTAATCGCAGACCTATCGTGTTGGTACTCAAACTTAATGCTTTGACGAGATCTATATGACCAAGTGACCAAAAGTTTTAAAAGCTTATATTTTCGAATCTATCAATCGCACACCTATCGTGTTGGTACTCACACTTGATGTTTTGACGAGATCTATGTTACCACGTGCCAAATTTTTAAAAGCTTATATTTTCGAAACTATCAATCGCAGACCTATCGTGTCTGTACTCAAACTTGATATTTTGCGAGATCTATATGACCACGTGACCAAAAGTTTTAAAAGCTTATATTTTCGAATTTATCAATTGCACACCTATCGTGTTGGTACTCAAACTTAATGTTTTGACGAGATCTATGTGACCACGTGACCAAATTTTTAAAAGCTTATATTTTCGAAACTATCAATCGCAGACCTATCGTTTCTGTATTCAAACTTGATGTTTTGACGAGATCTATGTGACCACGTGACCAAATTTTTAAAAGTTTATATTTTCGAATCTATCAATCGCAGAACTATCGTGTTGGTACTCAAACTTGATGTTTTGGCGAGATCTATGTGACCGTGTGACCAAATTTTTGAAAGCTTACATTTTCGAAACTATCAATTGCAGACCTATCGTGTTGATACTCAAACTTGATGTTTTGGCGAAGTCTGTGTGACCATGTGACCAAATTTTTAAAAGCTTATGTTTTTGAAACCATCAATCGCAGACCTATCGTGTTGGCACTTAAACTAGAAGTTTTGATGATGATGACTTCAATAAAAAGATTTTCAGGAGTAGCATACAATAATTTTTGGTTGTCTATCTGTTCGTTCGTCTGTTTGTTTAAACTGATCTCCGAAAATGATAAACTGATTTCAATGAAATTTCACACATGTGATTAGCAGATTGTCAGGTGTGACATACAATACTTTTTGTTTGGCTGTCTGGCCGTCTCTCTGTCTGTTCGAGCTAAACTCCAAAACATTTACACTAATTTTAATGAAACTTCGCACACATGAAAAGACGGGTGTGAGGAGTGACATACGCTACTATTTGTTTGTTTGTCTGTCTGTCTATATGTATGTTCGAGCTAAACTTTTAAAGATTTTAATGAAACGATGCAGACATTAAAAATAGGTTGTCAGGAGTGTTATAGGTAACTTTTTGTCCGTGTGGTTGTCTGTCTTTTTGTTCCGGCTAATCTCCAAAATAACTAAACCAATTCTATGAATCGTCCTAGACATAAAAGGAGGTTATCAGGAATGATATAAGTTGGTTTTTGTCTGTGTGTCTGTTTGTTAGGGTTTATCGTCAAAACGCCTGATCAGATTTTACTGAAATTTTGCAAACATAGAGTGTTATAGTGTGTAGTCAGAAGTGAAAAGCATTTTTTTAATATACATATAAAAAATTGTAGTGTCTGTTAGTATGTTTCTTTGTTCCGGTTAATCTCCAAACGGCTGACTGTGTTTGGGACCGACTTTGGGGATGGCTATTCTTCATGCTAAAATAGCTATATGGATTTTTATGAAGTTAGATATAGAGATTTCTTAGGTAGTTAAGTTTCAGAACGTTCGAAAGTGCTACAATGTTTTGGCGCGTCACGTTCGTGTTACTGTCCCGTTACAACTGTGGTCAACGCGAGCGAAGCCCGCGGGCGGAAAGCTAGTCTATATTAATAAAATTGAAGTGTCTGTCTGTCTGTCTGTCTGTTCCGGCTAATCCGAAACGGCTGAACGGATTTCAATGAAACTTTGCAGACGTGCAGAGGGCATTACTGCGGGTGACATAGGCTACTTTTTGTCTGTCTGTCTGTCCGTCTGTCTGTCTGTTTGAGTTGATCTCCGAAACGGCTGAACCGATTTCAATGAAACTTGGCAGACGTGCAGAGGGTATTGTTGGGAGTGACATAGGTTGCTTTTTGCCTGTCTGTCTGTCCATATGTCTGTCTGTTTGAGCTGATCTCAGAAACGGCTTAACCGATTTCAATGAAACTTGGCAGACGTGCAGAGGGTATTATCAGGGGTGACATAAGCTGTTTTTTGTCTGTCTGTCTGTCGATCTGTCTGTCTATATGTTCCGGCTAATCTGCGAAAAAGCTGAACCGATTTCAATGAAACTTGGCAGACGTGCAGAGGGCTTTATCGGGGGTGGCATAAGCTGTTTTTTGTCTGTCTGTTTGTCGATCTGTCTGTCTGTCTGTTCCGGCTAATCTTCGAAGCGACTAAACCGAATTCAATGAAACTTTGCAAACGTATATATGTGACCACGTGACCAAATTTTTAAATGCATATATTTTCAAACCATCAATGGTAGACCTATTGTGTTGGTACTCAAACTTGATGTTTTGACGAGATCTATGTGACCACGTGACCACATTTTTAAAAGCTTATATTTTCGAAACCGTCAATCGCCGATCTATCGTGTTGGTACTCAAACTTGATGTTTTGACCAGATCTATGTGACTACGTGACTTCATTTTTAAATGCTTATATTTTCGAAACGATCAATCGCAGACCTATCGTGTTGGTACTCAAACTTGATGTTTTGACGAGATCTATGTGACCAAGTGACCAAATTTTTAAATGCTTATATTTTCGAAACGATCAATCGCAGACCTATCGTGTTGGTACTCAAACTTGATGTTTTGACGAGATCTATGTGACCAAGTGACCAAATTTTTAAATGCTTATATTTTCGAAACGATCAATCGCAGACCTATCGTGTTGGTACTCAAACTTGATGTTTTGACGAGATCTATGTGACCAAGTGACCAAATTTTTAAATGCTTATATTTTCGAAACGATCAATCGCAGACCTATCGTGTTGGTACTCAAACTTGATGTTTTGACGAGATCTATGTGACCAAGTGACCAAATTTTTAAAAGCTTATATTTTCGAAACGATCAATCGCAGACCTATCGTGTTGGTACTCAAACTTGATGTTTTGACGAGATCTATGTGACCAAGTGACCAAATTTTTAAATGCTTATATTTTCGAAACCGTCAATCGCCGATCTATCGTGTTGGTACTCAAACTTGATGTTTTGACCAGATCTATGTGACTACGTGACTACATTTTTAAATGCTTATATTTTCGAAACGATCAATCGCAGACCTATCGTGTTGGTACTCAAACTTGATGTTTTGACGAGATCTATGTGACCAAGTGACCAAATTTTTAAATGCTTATATTTTCGAAACGATCAATCGCAGACCTATCGTGTTGGTACTCAAACTTGATGTTTTGACGAGATCTATGTGACCAAGTGACCAAATTTTTAAATGCTTATATTTTCGAAACGATCAATCGC